>CM042322.1:27223610-27541110 GCA_023566125.1 Zingel zingel | reverse complement strand
TTAGCAGTTGCTATAAGAAGTTGAAACCTTCATGAGTTTTACAAAGTTAAAGGATTACTTTTTGAGAACAGAACAAACTACAGCTCCAATGGAAAAACTACAAGTGCGAGCATGCAGTTGGGTAGCAGAAAAGTGCATTTACTACTTGTAAGCTAGTAGTTCAGTGTTGATAAATGATACAGTAAATATACAACTTCACTACCAGCAGTTCCAGCGGCTGTAAACCACTGTCTTGGCTCTGGTGGGGACTGCTTACAAAGCAAGGGACTGCTTTTAAAAAAACTATTAAAAATGCATAAAAAAAAAAAAAAAAAAAAAAACATGCTGACATTATTTAAATTAGGTAGTCACCCTATGAGGTATTTGAGTGTGTATCTACAATATTCTTCATTATAATGAAATGGGACTACATTTTACTGACCCATTAAGTTGACCTTTCTGCGGATAGCATTCAGCTTCTCCTCCAGCTTTGTGGCCATGATGGAGACCTTGCAGGCGTCAGTGACATAGGCCACACAGTGGATCTTGTCCTTAAGCCCTGGAGACTTACGATAGCCGCTGGTCTCCGAATGCAGAGGAGCAGAGGGGTTGAACTGAGTCATACAGTACAGGGGAAAAACGGACAGTTTGAGTTAACTAAAGCTAAATCAATGGCTCATACATTCAATATCCTGCTAAATGTAACAAAAAGCTCTACCTGATAACGGTCTGGCAGATGACCTTTAAGGATGCTGCTGATGTCATCTATATCAAGCCCTGCCCCTGTGCTTTCCTCCAATCCCATGGTATCACACAAGATGATTGGCAAACGTTTTCCGTCTCGCCCAGCTTTCACTGAGTAGGTGCGAAACTGTCGAAAACAAAGTGATTAGCTAACAATCCACAAAATGGGGACGGGCAGGATTTTTATTTTGAAATCAATCACCACGAATAGAAATCATGAACAGGCAGGAACTAACCTGTGTGGTGAGGCTGGTGGTAGAGCTGCCAGCGATGGCCTGGCTGGTGACGTGGCCTCTGAATACAGAGTTGATAGAATTAAAGAAGCTGGACTTTCCAGCTCCAACTGGTCCAATGAGCAGAACACGAGCCTGGGGCACAGAGCTGACTGTGGGTTTGTACGTCTTAATAGTCTCCATCAGCTCCTTCTTCTTCCTGTAGGAACAACAAAACATTATAGCTGCTGTGCAGCATTGAGCTGGATATTTTTAGAAGGTAGAAGAAGAAAGAAGAGGAAGACAAATGAGAAATACAAGAGGGTCAACCAGGAGAATTGTGCGGACCAAAAGTTATAAAATAAAATAACTTTGAAATCATGTCTCTTATCGACACAGCACAATACCCGAGTAGGCTTTAGCATGTTCTGCATCACCCAGAACTCAAAACCTTAGACACCAAGAACAAGTCATAATTGTGTTGAGCTACCTGCCAAGGGAGAAACTATAGATGACTTCACACATGACTTAAGCAACCAGAGTTGCATGTAAAGGCAGATTTCAAACTAGTGTACAAAATTAAATTAACAAGAAAATATTCTGAGATGTATGTACTTCATCTAGACAACATACTGTAGAGATGTCTGTAATTTATTTTTACAAAGATTGATTGCTCCATAAGTGACAAAACTGATGTTTAAATATGCTCTATTTCCATTGACTTCCACTGTTTACATGAGGATAGAATTCAAAATACTGTAAAAAAACAAAACAATAAAGAACAATCTTTTTTTTTTAGATACATTTCTGAAACTTATCACATTACTTCAATATAAAAAATGTTGTCATGAACATTGGAGATTGATTTAGCGGGAATTTGCAGTAGCCATTTACATTAGTTTACAGTAAAACATTTTGAAGCACTGTGGGCTCAATATTCAGTCTGAAGATGCAGTGTAGCAAGTTTGGAATCAATTAATTAAAACTTAATTAAAGGACTTCATAAATTCTGCCAGCTTAAAGCATCTGAACATTTCTGCTCACTTGGGCCTACATTTTGGTGAAAGTTGTAAAGTGCTAGCACGTACCACTGATACATTTTCAATATTTTAAACTTTAGACGGTTAGCGCCAACCATCGGGAATATTAGCCCACTATGGCAGTTGAGGAAGTCTGGCATAGGACTGGACCTATAGGCAAAGTTTGTAGAGCTGCCTGGCCCCTAATAAATAACTTTTTCTTCTCATGAAAAGTTGTTTTTTACTTTCTTGGTAGCAGTCATGGTTTTGGGTAAATTTAGTTCGGTTTCTGTAGACGTCTATGAGAAAGTGACCCACTTCTCACTTGATTTATTACCTCAGTAAACATTTTCATGTTTATGGTCTCAATCACTAGTTTTAAGTCTTCTGCAACACAGAATGATGTTAATTTTTTTAATTATGGTCTGATTTTAAAATCGGCGATAAAGCAGGGCGTGTTTTAGGGCGTGGTTATGATGTGATTGCCAGTGACAGTGTGAAACGTAACGTAGAGTGTAAGGGCTCCTCCCTCACGTCTAAAATCATCACATTGTGCATAATAATTTGGAACAGTGCATTTTGAGTTTTTTATTTTTAAATATATTTTAAAAAAATACTGTTTTCATTGGGTGGTTTGTTCAATGAAATCCGACTTATACCCTAACGGTTGGTGACTTGAAAATTATACTGACTGTCATTTGCATCGACTATTTAGGAAAATGAGTGAAAAATATCATTTGCATAATAATTTGGAGCACAGTGTATTTGTCATACTGTATTGTATATTGTACTGTATCAGAGCATGTTAAAAGCATTATGTGCAGGATGGTATATATCTTACTCAGATTCCCAGGTGATAGTTCTCCATGGACTCTCAAGTTCTGTGGTTTCTGTTGAAAGCAAAAACAACTTTTATAGAAACAATGATCTTATCAAATTTGATTAAAACATGTATTTAACTGTACCTTTTTCTTTAACAAAAGATGGTAACATCAATATCACACAATATGTTATTATATTAATGATATTTTTTTGTCTGCTGTTTGGGTTGACATACGCAGACAAAACATTGTATTAACATTTCTTGACAAGAAGTCCAACAATACTACCTGAAGTATAGTATTAAAGGGATATTTCACCGTTGGAAAGATGAATATATCTTTAAATTGGGTCACTTATGTAGTACAAATGTGAATTTTTTTTTTTTAGAAATTGGTGGCTTCTAGGCTGAGAAAAGCCAGAAAACTTGTTTTTGGCTCATGTGGATAAAAGACACCAAATCCCAGAATGCACTTGCTTCGCTGCTTTAGCATCTACTCCCAAGCCACGCCTACCGTTTACAGACAGACAGTGAGGCAGCATTCAACTTAAGTGTGTTTTAATGTCATTTCAACCATATACACGAAACAACGTTTCACCGTGGCTAAAGTGGTTACACAATTAAAATATATAAAAACGCCATTATACAAAAACGACATACGAAACAGGCTACATTTAGTGCACACACACACACACACACACACACACACATAGGCTCCATAAAGTTCAGCTAACACATAGCTACTACCATTAGCGCTTGGTGGGCTGTAAACACTGAGTATAAACACAGCCGTAAATTTGCGTGGAATGTAGAATGGTCGGCACTTAACAGTCACAAACTCCACCAGCAGTTAGTTGGATACAAGCACCCCATTTCTGCACCAGGCAGTCCGTGTTAACAAAACCCAACCTCAACTAGTCTTACCCGGCGACAGAGCAGCCGGCCTGGAAGCTGGATAGTCCTGTACACTGTTGTTCAGCCATGTTTCCACAACAACAAAAACACAGCAGTCTCTGAACTCGCGTTGGGAGTTTCATTGAAGTTGGATGTAGTCCAGTTTGTTGTCTAGTGAGCGGACACTTGCAAGCAGGATTGAGGGAACAGGTGGCTGGCTAGTGTTAGCTTTCCACCGGTACACTCGTTCAACGTTCCCCACTGATGATGTCCCTTTACCGGCCAGAGACATCGAGCAACACTGCTGGTCTCCATAGCAGGCGGGCAAAGCTGTGTCGAGTATTCCATCTGTAATAAAGTGTCCTGGATATTCTTCGATCTGTACCAGTTTATCCCGGTGGTACACGTGTGCGGTAGTTTGAATGCACATAATTGTTGTTCTAAAATTTCCTTCGGGATGAATAAATCTATCCATCCATCCATCCATCCATCCATCTAAAAGTTTTCTGCTGAGAGGGGAGTAGCGACGATTCAAGATGGCTTACGCTCATTTTGGTTTGGGAATCTTCTGAGAAAGACGACAGTCCAACCCCCTATGGGCGGGCTGAAAACATGCGGAAGTAGCTCCTACTACTGGCTGTAGTCCATTGCCTCTGGGAAAAAAATCTTCCGATGACGCAAAAATCGTCGTTTTACGTCATCGGAAGATTTTTTTTTCCAGAACCACAATACAGAGATCTCTGGTCTCAGGGGGACATGAGGGAGGGAAGCACGGTCATTCAAAAATACTAGCGTGTTTCTACTGATACAAAGCTTAATGCTAAATCGGTGAAGTATCGCTTTAAGGCAAAGAACGAAGAGTGACAACCACATACAGTATGAAACCCCCACATCACCTGTAGGCCTACACAGAGAGGGGGGACCTCAGTGGTTCACAACCTTTTTGTTACCCCTTTACTATCCTTGGGTAAACTGACGACCCTTGACTAAGTGACATATTTCATGGATATACCTTATTATATTCAATGCATAACAATAACACTGTTACAAATATAAATACATTTTTAACAGATACTGTCCTGTGAATATTGCCACAGAGATGAGATTTCCTCTTATTTTTAGGAACTTTTCTCTGTATTATGTATTTTTTGAATTTTTAACTCAACTTTGGTTGTTTTAAACGCATACTTTTCTAATGCAGGACGATTAGCAGAGAGGGAAGGCTCTGTGAATATAGCTTGTGTTCAATGCCCTTATTCTGTTTATATCTTACAGACGAAATGTCATATATTTACTGTATTAAATCATAAAATGTCCATGATGTCATCAGATATTTTATAATTAACCATTTTTATTTTGTTTTTAAACAAAACCCAAAACATACAGCTCACAACATGAACACATCCCCTCGACCCCTGAACCCCATCACCAATTACAAACATTGAGACAAGATTAAATAATAACCATAATATTCAATACAATAAAATAATAACAAACCCAAATAGATAAATAAACATATTATGTATATATGACAAAAAACTAAGCACATAGTATACGCCTTTCCACAACACATGGCTTCTTAGGAGCCCTCCAGAAAGCTTACGTACTTTTCCCATTTTCTAGTGTAGATATTCAATCTTTCAAATGCTGCCACTCTAGCCATCTCACAAGCCCACTCTTGAATTGAAGGCATCCCTTCATTCCTCCATCCTCTTAGAATAATCTGTCTGGCTATCATTAAACTAATTTGGTCCCAGCTTCTTATGTGCTTGTCTATTCCTTTTAGAACTGACCCATCCCCATGAACAAATAATCTTGGGCTGAATGGAACATAGGTCTCTGCAGTCCGACATAGGTTATAATTTAGTAGCCTAGCCGCAGAGCTGCTGCATGTATCTGGGTCATTCATCCGAAGGCTGTAATGACCATATAATTATAATATAAAACTTTGAAAATTCACCTTTCAAAATGTGTAAATATGTTTCATATTTACCTATATTTAGCTAGTGTTTTGTAAAATGAAATGTAAGAGTAAGCCCCCCCTCCTAACCCATATAATTATTATTTTATAATAATATTTATAGTAAACTTACCCATGACTTCATAGACTTCACACTCAGTCAGGTTGAGGTCATTGCCATGCATTTCTGCAGCATTGAAGTTGTAATAATTTCCTGGATTGTTATAGACTACTGCTTTGCTTCCATTGACGAGAACCAACGCCTCTCCAAAATATGGACCAGAGTTAGCTATCATTCTTACTGCATTAGCAGGACCGGTGACTGGATACTTGATGAGCTTTTCTCCACTGAAGGTGAAAAGAAAGGCCTGGTCATCATGCACATACTGTCCAGACTGACTGAAAGGTTGTTTGGTGTAGCCTCCAAACACATGACCAGAGGCGTTGTAGCCCACAGACAATGTGGGACAGCGGTTGTCACATCGTTGGTGAAAGGCTGCACCGGTGAAACCATGGATGCTGGCCTTGTACAGCAGCTGGAGTTTGACTCTTCCCAGCTGGGAGCGGATAGTTTTCTGCTGGCTATTGGTTAACATGGAGTTCATCGTGGACAGTTGGTCTGCTGAAGAATGTAGAGAAGGCTGAATGAACCTTTGACGTTTACTCACTTTGGTGTCTAAATACAGAAAGAAACACAGATGCATTAAAAATGCAGGATATCTAGACTAATTTAGCTTGGTAAATCCCTCTGGATATTAAAGACCTATAAAACCATTGATACAATCATAAAACTACATTACACAAAAAAACTTTAAAGAACCATTCAAACAATGGCATGATGAACTATACTTGCAATTAAAATCAAAGTTTACATATTCTATTCCTGAACTGCGTGGATCAGATGAAACATTACTATATAGGCCTATAATTATTATGATTGATAAAGCGCACGTCAATTGGTCCACTGTAGCTGCTGTCATCAAATGTTGAGAAATAGTTTTCACTTAAAGTTTTAAGCCCCCATGTGTGGAAAATGTGTTGTGTTAATAGATAGATACATGAACATTTTTATTCTTATTTCGATTTAACTCTAAAATACTTGAAAAGGACTTGAGTCAAATCGTCAACATTGAATAAAAATGTATAAAATAAAATTGTGTTTTATTTAAAGTCTATGATTGATACATACAAAATCATTAACCACTGAAAGTCCTGCATTGTTTTTAGCTACCTAGCACAGGCTCAGAGACAAATAAATAAAAAAAAAATTCTGTACGACTGAAAAAAACATTTTCCACACCTTGATATGGCTATGTTAAGGCAGAACGCAGCAAGTGGAGGTGTTCTAAGCCTTCCTTTGTTTGGTTTATAAATGACTTCAAATTGTTTTTTTCCTCACTGAAAAAGATCAAATCTACTAAAATTGCAAGAAAAATGTGTAGTGACATATCTAGGAAACTACTGTTTTGATCAGTCTCTCCTTATGTACCGCTCTAAATGGTAATTTTACTTTCTCTAGCCTTCTTGCTTTTGACTTGTGTATTTTAAGCAGCTCCCCTTTTTATTTTATCCGTTATTTCTTTTGATCAGGTAACTCTTTTTGTATAGTGACAACATTTGTATTGTATATACGCATGTATATCCTTTTCCCCAACGAGTTTTGTATGTTGGTGTTTTTTTTGTCAATAAAAAAAAACAGAACAGTAACTTCCGTTTTCCTGGTTTGCCACACTCTTACAAATAGTTATGATAATGTTTTTTCCAACACAACCCCAATTTTAACATCTTTTTACTGATGAAACCATTTAATATTAGCCTATACATTATACTATATTCATATTTTCAGCCTTACCTTATCTTCAAGATAGTTGAGGATGGTGAACAGCTCTACAGTAGGCATATGTAGACACGACGCCAGGCAGGCAGTTGTTTCAGAAACGAAACTGGAAGTGTGGACTGGAATAATTTTGCCTTCAAAATAAAACTGATGTTTGTGTCTAATTTCACTGTGTACATTCCTCGCGTTTTAAAGGTGTGTGCTAAGTGCAGCTCTGTTTAAAACTGTGAATAGTTTTTTTTAGGTAGGCCTACTAATGTCGTTTTACCAAGCACTATTTGCACACAATGATGTGGCTATATGTATTCTTATCCTTTGAGCCTTGTTCGTACAAGTGTTTAAAGTCACGTTCAACAAACTCTCTTAACTGGGATATAAATCGAAATAAATCGTTCATTTAGTGCCACCTGTTCGCGATGGAGTGCCTCTCGTGAGATTTGATCCTCGACACCCCCCAAATCACGGTTATTTGTTCATTTACACAATTGCTACTACTTTTCAGTAGGCCTATGCAGTTTCATGTCCTGTAGCCGAAAATCAGCAATCACAAAACAATTAGCAGCTGCCAAACACGTGTCAACAGAGCAGGGCTGTAATATAAATTAAGACTGGCTTGAAATAAAAACAATATAAAACGGGTTTTTAAAGTAAATTTATTTATGACTTAGATGGGAGGCGGTCAAAGAGTGTGACAGTCGAGGAGATGGACGAGAGAATATTTATCATATTATTGTATATAATGAGGGAATATGTTCACCCGGAGACCTACCTGCATAAAGACCCTGAGACAGCTGTCATCGTCAGAGACGCCAATAAAATCATACAATCTAAAATAAAGTTGTTGAACCTCACAGTAAATTGGCCAGCCATGATGATGATGCATGTTGTGAACAGAATATTGATTTTGCGAGTAATTTATTTAGTTAATTTCTGTTACATTTGTAAACTTTAAATTAATTCAAATCAAAATATATTATGGGTCTTGTATCAAACAATATATTTTCCATAGTGCTGTCAGTTAAAACACGTTATTAACGGCGTTAACGCAAACCCATTTTAACGGTGTAATTTTTTTATCGCGAGATTAACGTTCTTTTTGGCCTAGCAAACTTTGTAGTTTTTAGAAGAACTACAACACCAAACCGGATCTAGCTATACCGGAAACAAAACAACAGGCACGCTGCACACACTTGTTTGGGCTTGCGAGCCGGCCAGTAGTAAGCTAACGTTACGTTTTGAGTGGAGGGCGAGCGCGAGACGCCGAAATGGAAGCCAATAAGATTCTGAATGGAAAGATTACTTTCAAAAAGTTGCCAAATGGTTCCATTGACAAGACCAAAGTGATCTGTGTGTTTTGTCGTTGTGAACTGAGCTATCATCGCAGCACGTCCAGTCTGAAATATCACTTGATGGCCAAGCACACAGCTGATACGAATTCTCCGCCCCCTCGTCAAAGCCGTTACATTGTGTGAGAGATTATTTGCTCCAAGTGTGAATGACTGCTCCAAGTGAGAATGTTAGTGAGAAATTGAACACTACAGTAGCTATATGCCAATGTTGTTTTCAATTAAAAAAAAAAACATTCGCACAAAGCAAGCTGATCCACTTTTCCATGTTGATAAGAGCATTAAAATGAGAAAAAAATAATGGGACAAAATGGAATCAAGGGACATTTAGAATAGATAAAAATTTGCGATTACATCAGTAGTATGACAGGTCCAGGCCACTTGTACACTATTCCTAACTACAGAAAGAGAAAATTCTAAGTATGGGAATGCAGCAACCTTTCTTACACAGCCTACTTGCTGTATTTCTGTTTGTAGAAACTGTTCTTGCATGAAGTCCATTCCCGTTGATATAAAGAACAGATCACACTAATTAAATATCACAAACTTCTGATTTTATTCTGAACTATACCATTTGGTCCATTATAATTTTGTAAAAACCATTATGAGAAAGTTACTTGGTATAACCACTAGGAGTGGCTGAACTCAAAATCCCTCATCAGAGGTTTCTCTTTAACGTTTGATATAAAACAATAAATGGTTATTTAAATGTAAATGATGACTTTCTTAATATTGTTTGAAAGACATATTTCAAAAGCTTAGAAATTAATGTTTTAGTCTATTTTTGGCCCTGTGTGTTGTGGTGTATTGTCCTGGAAATACAGGTCAGCATACTGCAGGATGTGGTCGACTGCACTAAGCAGAAGCACATCAGTGCTCGCATCCAGGTCCAGCTCTGACGAGTAGTTCTTCACCGGGACGATGTAGGAGGTGGACATGCCTAACAAATCTCCAGCTTTACTCATCTATAAACACACAAAGACCTGACTGTAAGATTTTCACACCATCAGTAATCACTTCCTTCAGCTGGTTAAGAAGAATGTCAAACTGGGTGACATTAGACAGAAAAAAAAAATCATCTTAAGCCGTTTTTTTTTTTTTTTTCATCTCTCACAGAAGTACTTTTAGTTTGAAAATAATCCTAAAATAAATCACAAAATAAAAGGATCTGATGGCTCGTAATTCCTCTTTTTATTTTTGAAAATACAGACTGTAATTTGTTGTGACCTTACACCCCCAAACTAACTTTAATCTAGTCAAATTGAAGGTCATAAGAATTTGTCCAATTGTCATATGAATTGGGTATCCAAGCCTTTCTTGGATTTTAATCTGGTAATGTGAACCTAAATAAGCAAAAGTAAGAAGCACCAAAGTCGACTTTTCCATCTCTCCAACAAAACTGTGGTCACACTTCCTCTCCTGTAGTCAGCATGGTGATCTCACCTTACTGTATAGTTTGGCTATTTTTGTATTATATGCCACAAGCTGTATATTTCTGATTCTTCCACTTGTGAATTGTTAAAATAACCTGTTTATTTTCATATCTATATTGTAGACCACATAGAGAAGCTGCCACCCCCACTGAAATTAAAAGGTTAACCACACCATAGTAATACATAAAATAAATGATATCTTCTAAATAAAAAATTAAAAAAATTGCAAATGTATCTGTAATATTTTGAGTGCTAATAGGTCTGCATCATGCACTACATTCATGGTTATGTGGTTTGTGCACTTCCTTTTCACTTTAACAGACAATTAAACAGGAGTGCTTAATTACAGGACATGAACATTTGTTAAACTGCATATGGTTTATTTCAACCTACCATGTCCCGAATGATGCGGCTCTCGTAAACCTTGGTGACATCTTTGGCCGTTTCTGGACAAATTTGGTCTACGTGGGTCAGCAGAGCCACCTGGTGAACACCTAACAGAATACAATGCTGTCATTAAGGTTTCACTGCAATAAAACGTTACTGACATCGCTTTCGTTCAGATGATTAAAGACATTTTCAAGACCAAAGTTGTTGTGCACATCAAACAAATTCAAAACCATAAAAAACTATATTAAGGTTAAAACTGACAGAAGTAAAGCTTTGTCAAATGTCGAAGCCCATTTTATATGCCAAGGGATTTTAATCTGTTTGTGAAAATGTCTTAGTTTGTCCTTTTCTTACCCAGCTCACTGATGTGCTCTCGGAGCTGCTGGAAGGTGGTGCTAAGTCCTTTGGGGTAGGTCAGGATTTTGGAGGCATCCACCACAAAGGCCACACAATGGATTTTGTCTTTGAGGCTTGGCTTCTTCACATAGCCCACAGTCTCAGACCTCACTGGCTGATCTGGGCTAAACTGGGAGAGAGAAATTAAGAGATTACATTTTCAAAAAACTCATGTTAGCAATTAGTACTAAACAAAAAGTATAGCTGAGGCTGATGGGCATGTAATTAGTTGTACAGGTATTTAGTTACAAGTCAAAGCAAAGCACTGTATTTAATAATATTTTTTACCTGATGATAACCCTAGATTAAAATTAAGTTGATCACCAAATTTCATGGCAATCCATCCAATTATGGTCAAGACATTTCACTCAAAACCACAAATGTTAACCTTCTGGTGGCGCTAGAGGAAAGGCCAGAGGACCACCAAAGATGCATCATTTGGGAACCATGAGTGTCTGCATAAAATGTTGTGCCAATCCATCTGGTGGTTGGTTAGATATTTCAGTCTGGACCAAAGTGGTGGACCAAACAACCGACAATGCCATCTTTAGAGCAATGCTGCTAGCGTAGCTAAAGACAATATTACAACACTGATTCTGCTCACCTTGTGTCCCTCAGGTACATGACCTTTAATGACAGACAGGATGTCATAGAGGGTCAGTCCGGTCATCTCTCCACCCCCCAGGCCCACAATATCACACAGCACCAGTCCAGTAGGATCATCTCTCTTCTGACAATGGATGTGGAAGGACTGCAGCTGACACAAAAAAGAATAAAGTTGAAGGGATGGATGCCTAAAGCATGGGAACAAACTACCTGCTGATTGGAGGTTTGCACTAAACTGTCTTCTGATGAACAAACTTGAGACATTCTTGTTCAGTGTCTCCATGATAACCAGGCAAACACCATTCACTGACAAAGACCATAAGACTGAAAGTTTGAGAAAAGCTAGTAATTGGACATTAAGTAAAGATGTCTTTGACAGTTTGAATTTATTTTGTTTGAGATGATGTGTTCCAAATAAACTTGAAACTGATCTTGAAGATATGTGTGTCCAACGAGAACAGGCACATCTGTAGCTGTTGGTCAAAATGGAAATGATTTACAACACTTTGACCACCGTCGGTCTTTCACAACGTGGCAGACCTCCAAGAAAGTGAAAGTGGCTTTTTGCTTTTTTGTGGATGAATTGCTAAGATACCCTCTTGAATCCAGTAGGGATTCAGTGTCTTGCTCAAATGCCAGATGAGGTCCATTCTCTTTTCAGTATTTCCCCACTTTAAGAAACCTAACAATGAATTTATCCATCCATCCACCCATCCATCCATCCAGGGTATAAGCGGCCAAAATGGGTTTCCTCAGGAGGGTGGCTGGCGTCACCCTTAGAGATAAGGTGAGAAGCTCAGTCATCCGTGAGGAACTCGGAGTAGAGCAGTTGCTCCTTTGTGTTGAAAGGAGCCAATTGAGGTGGTTTGGGCATCTGTTAAGGATGCCCCCTGGGTGCCTCCCTAGGGAGGTGTTCCAGGCACGTCCAGCTGGGAGGAGGCCTCGGGGAAGACCCAGGACTAGGTGGAGGGATTATATCTCCACCCTGGCCTGGGAACGCCTCTGGAACCCCCAGTCAGAGCTGTTTAATGTGGCTCAAGAAAGGGAAGTTTGGGGTCCCCTGCTGGAGCTACTGCCCTCGCGACCCGACCTCAGATAAACAGACGATGATGGATGGATGGACAATGAATTTCAGCTAATTTTATTCCCACCACCAAGAAAATTCCAATAGTTTTAGTGATTTCTCTCTGTTACTGATTCACTTGTACCTTCTTAGTGAAGCTGGTCAAGGAGGAGCCCACCATGGCCCGGTTGGTGACTCTTCCATTGAACACCGACTGGACTGAACTGATGAAGCTGGACTTTCCAGAACCGACCGGGCCCAGGAGGAGAACCCGAGCCTGAGTCACCTCGTGACAGATCGGCCTGTAGGAGCTGATGGTCTTCATCAGACTTGTCTTTTGCCTGGGTTAGAATTTAGTTTATAGTGTTCAAAATAAGTTTTTTTTTTTTTTTTACTGCTATGAATTCAAATTATTACAAACTTGACTCAACTGAAGTTCACAGCTTTACTCACTCTTCTGTCCACTCCATGTCTCTCCATTGAGATTCCAACTTTGGTTGAGCTGCTGATGAGTTTAAGAGTTAAGTTTAAGAGTAATGAATATTGTGCGTTTGCTATGTTTCACCTCTTCTGAAGAGTAAAATACATAAAGCTTACTATTAAATTCCTTGCATTTGTTATTTCAATGTATTTTTTAATTATGTAGATAAATGGCAAAACACAGTTATGTCACACCCAGATATTTGCAGGAGCTACAGTGGAGTTTATTAGCACAAAAACATTCTTAAGACAGGTTGGTTGAGGGACGTGTCCAGCAAATGTCAAAGCAGGCATCATCAAAGTAATGATTTTGTAACATGTAAGAAATCAACTGCCAGCTTTATCATTTTTTGTAATTGAACCATCGGGTTTTCAAGCAGACATTTACTGTTTGGGAAACTGGAACACAGTTGTGTACCCCATTTCCAAACTGGGCCTACAAATTATTTTTTACAAGCATCCAAACAAAAGGAGAAAACCCATAAAGTACATTTTCAGTGGAAGTGCTGATCATTGACAGTTTTCTTTTTGTAGAACTGTTAAGTAGCTTAACTGGGAATTCAAACAAAGGTTTGTTCTCTCTTCTCTCTATTGAACTTTTAACGATTTCAACTTTTCACACAGTTTGCACAACATTTAACACAATTGTAGACACTGAATACAGACACTAGAGACTCCTCTGCTCACAGTATTCAAGCTTTTTCTTACTAGCTTACCTGGGAATGTAAACAAAGGTGTGTTCTCTCTTCTCTCTATTGAACTGACATCTGTAACTGTGCTGAGAGCATCTTTGGCACCTGCTGCTGTGTTGATAGCAGATTTTGCTAAAGTAGCTGTAAAGATTGGGGGATATTAAGTTTATTAGCACAAACATATTCTGCAAGTCTCTTAGACCAGAGTCACAGGTTGGTTCAGAGACCTGTCTAGAGACTGTGAGAAAACAGGCATTATCCAAGTAATTATTATTATTTTAAAACTGTAAGAAATCAATGGACAGTTCTGTAATTCTTTGGAATTGTATCATCTGGTTGAAGTTACAGTTTTTCTTCTTTGTTTGAATACATTGCTGGTAACTGTATCAACATTGCTAATGCAGTGATGCAATGCTTTAGCTGCATTTACTCAACTTTTAATGATTTCAACATTTAACACAAGTGTAGACACTGAATACAGACACTAGAGACTCCTCTGCTCACAATATTCAAGCTTTTTCTTACTAGCTTACCTGGGAATGTAAACAAAGGTTTGTTCTCCCTTCTCTCTACTGAGCTGACATCTGTAAGTGTGCTGAGAGCATCTTTGGCACCTGCTGCCATGCTGACAGTAGGTTTGGCTGAAGTAGATGGAGTGGGGGGGGTAAGTTTGGGTGTACCAAATGCAAAGCTGCTGCCAAAGCTGATGGGGAAAACAGTCACATACATCAGAGGGGGAGCATAGATAAACCAAAGAAGCAGAAATGAACTTGCAATCCAGCTAATTTAAATAGTTGACGTTAGGCCTACTGTGTTGTGTGAACAGTTAACTTCATTTATTTATGTGGAGTTTTCTTTTGCAAGGTGCAAATGTTCCACCAAAACAAGTTCCTTCCTGAGACTATTTTGCAGAGCCACCATCGCTGCGTACAGAGCTTAGTGCAGCTTTTTTTTTTTTTTTTTTTTTACATGTGTAACTTATGTATGCGCTGTAGGTCTGGCAATGCGAGACTATCTAGTGATTAACCTCTAATTTGCGGCTTTTATATTGGTTATATTGGATGATCATATGACGCGTAATATTAGCTCAGATAAGACATAACGTACTTTGCAAGTTTAAAAGTAGCTTATTTTCTACACAGACTGATACTGAGATTTGTAATGGAGGTTATGGAATTAATTAATAGATACATTTAGATTAACTTTACAAGTGTACGTGGATATGGCTACTAGCTATACGTTACAAATGTAGCTAGCGCCTACACAATCTTACTGATCAACTGAAGCTAACTCAATTTAATGTTCAGACAGCTAGCGTTAGCTGATGCTTGCTTTTTAAATATCACACAGTCTGGAGACTGGCTGCAAGCATTAAATAAAGTTTACAAAGCTGGGGACCGTCTCCCACACAGTCCAAAACGGGTTGAAAGTTACCACAGCAGGTTAGTCATTTAACTATAATCTTAACTGCCACTCTTTAAATGAAACTATACGTTTCTAACGTTATTACCCGTGTAACTTAACGTTGTGTCTAAAATATAACCTAACGTTACCTGTATTTGTTGCGTTCCTCCATACCAACCGCTGCATAGACGTGGCGAATAACAGCTAACGTTAGCGTTAAAGGACAGACGGGGAAATACAAACAGAAGATTTCCTTTCAAAGAAAATGAAACCTAAGCTGTCAGACAGAGATGGCTGGTGCACGACGATAGCTTGCTATACAAAAAACAACAAACATTAACATTTTGCTTTTGAAACACTATAGCACTTCAATTTAACGAATAAAACATGAATCATTTAATGTCAAGGGCATTTTCATGACAGTAGCCTAAGCATAAAATACAATAGCCATGCAACAATTCTACCTTTTGTGAAGATAATGTGCAGTTTCCTTGTTAGGACCTCCCCTTTACACCTGGATTATTGTTACAAAAAAGAGGAGGATACCATGTGTTAGTTTCACAAAGGTATTAATTAGGTACATGGGTCATCCTCAAATTTTAGTGCAAATTATGACATGTTGTCAAATTAGTTTACTTGCCCAATATATGCCCTTCATCTAACACATTTATACAACAGGGGGTGACACAGTTTAAAATACTGCAATTTATGTGTATGGAGCATACTGTCATCAGAGAGGGACAACAGGCTGTTCATAGAAAGGGTAAATGTAAAGGTAGGACTGTGTTGGTGGACATCACAGCAGAGGCATGTAGGGTAGGATTTTTAAGAGCAAATATCAGATGCCAAAAATCTTAAAGGTGCTTTAGGTTAGAGAATTGTGTGGAAAGGTTTCTGATATAACTGGTAACTTTTTGAGAGCTATATAAGCAGGCATGACGGCTAGACTCCTGAACAGGCTATCATGGTATTCAAATGAATATTACTCATCAAGGCAGTGGGGCCAGCCTTGGTAGTTTAGCAGATGAAATGTAAATATGAATGCGGAGTATCTGCTCTTTGCTTGGGTGAGTGTAGGATTTAACGACAGCTTCAAGGCAGGTCAGGTCCGGGCTAGAGAGTGGTAGTCTGTCAGAGGGACCAGTAGATTCATGACGGCAGAGCCTGATCCCAACTACAAGGCCTAATGTTAGGTTAAAACATCTTTTTAACATGAGTGCAGGGCTTCAATAGGAATGCTCATCCATCTTTTTTTGTCTTTCACAACACAATTTTATTGAATTGTTATACAGTTGCATTAATAGTAAAAAACATCTCCCTTTCCCTCCCTCTCTTGAAAAATATACAGACATGAGAAACATATGGACATGTATTTAACAACTATTGTTTCTACTCATTTTATCCACTAGAGGGAGCTCTAGTCTGTTCATAGCTGTAGATGTTCGCCTACTAGCTGACAGCAGAGGTCAACCTGTGGCCACCCTTTATTCTCTTTCCTTTTTTTTATTTATTTTTTATTATTGACAAAATTCAGTATACAGAGAATCAGGTAAACAGTAATAGTACATGAACATCAAGTGTACAAACTTATGAAGATAAAAATAAAAAACATACGAAGCAATACAAACGATAATCATTACATAGAAAAATAAATAAAAAGAGGTACGTGAAAACATAAATTTACAATTAGTCAGAGGTTTCAGGAAAAAAAGCTCTATAGTTTCCACAATTGTAATAATTTTTTTGTTATCCAACGATATAAGTGACTTCAGTAGAGATTTAAATTCTATGAGAAAAGAAAATTTCTGCTTGTGAATATAAAATTTGGCATACAGAATGATGAAATTAATTAGATACTCAAGCACACCATTTCCTGAATTATCATAGAAGCAGATGATATCTTTAAGGTTAAAGGTGTAGACAAAGTTGGTGGGTTCAAAAAAGTAAGACTCCAAATCTGTCCAAAATCTTTTGGATATTTCACAATAAAAAAAAAAAAGGTGAGATATTGTTTCAATATTCTGTTCACAAAATGTACAGGAAGAGTCAATGTCGGTTAATTTAGCAACAAGGTGAATAGTAGGGTTATGTAAAATGTTGAGGTGTACTTCCTTAGCTTTGTTAGAAACACAGTACTTATACGGTAGAAGCCAAGCCCTTCTCCAATTTATGTTCTCAATTTTAGATCTCCACAAAAACTTGCCCCTTGGCACAACTGTATTCTTTCTCTGAAAAATTCAGCGAATATGCTTATTGTTACATTTTATGTGCGTTAGTTCAATTCCATCCAATGATAGTAAAGGCTGTGATATATCGTGTGCACCACAACTTGTCATTTTTTATAAGTAGAATTAAACCATTTGGGATTACAGGAGTTAACAAATTAAATTGGAAAACTGTGTACATTCATAAACTGTTCATAGGATAGCATATCACCAGATTCATCGAAAAGATTAAGAATGTGTCTTTCCTTTACTGGGAGACCCCATAGTCTGACATCCAGAACTTCTACAGTCCAGAAAAATGTGAAGTGACACAGTCACTCAATAGCTTTAAATAACTGAATATTCAACTGTAATTGATGGTGCTGATTGCTGGATAAGAACAAAAATGTGTGTGTGTGTGTGTGTGTGTGTGTGTGTGTGTGTGTGTGTGTGTGTGTGTGCGCGTGTGTTTACCTGTGCCTATTTGTGTTTGTTTCTTTGGCTTGTTTGAGAGAGGGTTAGTTTTGCAGCTCTGAATGTGAATGAAATAAATTGAAGCTTAGCAAAAGTTCATTCAGGAAGACTTCACATACATGTTTTCTCCATATATAGGCTATGCATATTTCCCATTTTGTCAGCACAGTCAACAGACTTTTGGTGTTCCTGTTAGTGCTCCCCTTTAGTGTGCACTTCAGCCTGTCTGATTTACCCTAACCCTCTGTTAGTTGATCATCTTTTGCTATTTAACATAGTTACAGTTCCAATTACAGATATTTTCTGGGCTCCTCTCTGTTGTCATTTCAGTTTTTGTGCCCCACTTCCACCATCATCAAAGCAGCCTCAAATTCGGCTCCAGGTCCAGTGAGCCCTGCAGGGATCCTGCAGCAGATAACATCTATCAGGTCTTCACTTGGTAAGAATAAACCAATCATCTCCATGTTTTTAGCACCACTCTAGACTAAATTGAGGGGAAATTATAATCAGGCTTCATTAGATCCATTTGCCAAAGGACATTTTTTTTATTATCAATAACAAATAAACTCATATTAAGGGTAGTAACCACTAACTTTTCTCTCTTGTAATTGGAGGTCATGATAGTGAAGCTGAGAGGAGCATGCTTGCTTGGCTAAATCCCTTGAAGGTAAATAAACATGAGAAAAAAAAGTTTTCAGGTTCTTTTAGTTCGGTCGTCAATCATTCAGCGCTGCTTTATCAGGGCTGTTTTGGCTAGCAGCCTATGACTGATCAGGCATAATAACAGCCCACAACAAGGCTCAGCTATCTTTATGACCTTGTGACCATGCCAAGCTTTTGCTGTCAGCAAAATAGGTTTTATTTCCACAGAAAGACTGGGAGATGTTGAGCTGCTGTTTGGATGGAGACATGAGGGGTAGGTTAGGAGATCCAAAACCGGTAGGAAAAACTCACTTACTTAATGTTCCCAAACAGAAAAAAGCAACGTTCGAGTCTGACACATCAATTAAATGTTATAGATGGAGCTGCCTAATTATCTGAAGGCAACACCCAAATCAAAAATACAACCTGCTGCAGCCTTGAGGTTATGACTGGGTGTCATTAAAAGTGACTGTACAGTTGGTGGCTTGACAGCAAACACTATTTTATATGTTATCTGTGGATGGAGGATGTTGCTCTGCAAAAACCAAAATACAGTAACTGTGCAAAATAGACCTCATGATTTAACTGTCCTGTAACCAGAAAACAGGTGAATAAATATATGTAATATACACTTAATTAACTCCTGTAGAAGTATCAGGGCTGCAACTAGGCAGGCTTTTAGAAATACTGAGGTCATGAATCCTGCATGTGATATTTATGGATAATAAATGGGTTTTTTTTGCGGCCTGGTTTGGTTAAAAAACGACTAAATGGTTGTCTTTCAGTTATACTATATTATCATTTCCAGACATGCGTGTTAAAAAAATTATTTTTAATGTACATGCAAGCATAAAAGTGGATAGCAGACACCTTTTGAGACAATTTAATTGTGAGCTAGACAATGTAAATTAATCAAATATACCATCTGTGGTGAACATTTTCCTTAAAGGTCCAATGTGTAGGAATTTCTCCCATCTAGCGTTGAGATCATATATCGCAATCAACTCTCTCGCACCACACAGTTCAAAGTACGTATTACAGCTACGTAGCCTTAACGCTTCAAAAAGCTGGTCTCTTGATCTTTTCAATATCCTTTTTCTGGGCGAAGAAGAAGATTCCTGTTCCTGAAATTTGAATTTTGAATATGTGTGGTCCTCCATGTTTCCTTCTTTAAATTTGCTGGGGCCAAGAAGCGACGATACCTATTAGCAGCATTAGCAGCACCTGTGAGTTTACCATGTGACAGAGAAATCGCGAAAGGCGGTGCAGTATGTCCTGTATGTCCCTGACCGGCTATGTATTTCAAGATGGCGCATGAATATGGAGCGTCTACCCCAGTTCATGCGAATGCAAATGTAAAATTTCAAGCCAAAAGGAATACTTGGAATTGATGGTGGTGGTAAATATTCATGAAAAAGGACAAGTTTGTGAACGGGCAACACAGATTTTGATAATGAACAACTAAACACGTTACACACTGGACCTTTAAACCCTCCAAAAAAACATTACATAGAAACATAATCATATGGCCATATAATCTTACATACAGGGATTATTTATTGATGGTTGACTCCTCATCATTATCTGGAGCTGTGAGTTTAGGGAGTTCAGACAGATCCAGCTCTGACTCAGCTGATATCTGTGGAGCGGAGAGCTGTACGTTGGAGGAGGGGGTGAGCCGTCTAAATAGGGAGCTATGCTGACTATGTAGCCGTGTGACACAGCAGTCTGTTTTATAGGCAACATCTCTCTCTCTCTCTCTCTCTCTCTCTCTCTCTCTCTCTCTCTCTCTCTCTCTCTCTCTCTCTCTCTCTCTCTCTCTCTCTCTCTCTCTCTCTCTCTCTCTCTCTCTCTCTCTCTCTCTCTCTCTCTCTCTCTCTCAGCAGCCTTGTAACTCAAAGTGCAGTGAGGGTTAAAGCACTGCAGTGATCTGGTTGAAACAGGTTGGAGTTGAGGAGAGGGCAAGGACAAAAACCGCTCATTAAAATTTGTGCTTTTGCAGTCAGTATAAAAGTCAGACATTAATTTAGCATTCATGAAAATAAGAAAACTTTGTGCTTTTCATTTTATATATTTAGATGGAGGATGAAATTAACATACACAGTTTAATAATCTGTATCTCAAAAAAGTAGAAGATATTACGCCTGTTTTTCATGATTGTTTAGCTTTTTATCCACCTAAAAAAAACAAGTAAACATTGCTTCCCCCTTTGAATGAATGAATGAATCCTGTGGGTCAATCACTAACAAGATGGGAGCTGGTTGTACTGCAGTAATGCCCTTTTAAACTTTTAATTAATGGCTGTAAGTGTCCCATCAGGTCAACCACTGTAATCTTTTTAAATGTCAGAAGTCAGTGAAAAAACATCTAATGTTTGGGTTTTAATTTTAAAATATTGCTCCCCCAATAGTCGAGGAAGTGGACCACTTATTTTTCTAAGACTAGATGGATGTGTGTCATTGTTTTTTTAAATGAGACTTTCTTTGTGGGATTTGAGGCCTATTGAAATTTGGTTCAATGTCTTCTTCAGTACTAAAAACACACCAGAACAAACCACTATCTTCAAATTTAGTCACAAGTTACAACCTTTTTAATTATGCACAGTACCTCCATTTGGCCAAAAAGTGATAATATTGACCAAAAGCTATTATAGGCCGTTGTAGTAAAGTCCAACATATTTGTTTGGAGGTTGTTGTTTTTTTAATTACTGGAACACTGAAGTTGAGTTGAGCTGTTTGGATTTTATGATTTCTTTTCATTTTTTGCATCAGATATGCATGAGTCAGGCAGACAAAATGACTGATGATATATACCAGAAAAATGGGGACGTTATTGCAGGTAACAACAGTTAGTTAATAAGTCTGTTTTCCTGTCAACTGAAGTATGGAGATGATCACATATGGCAAATGGTCTTGGCTCTTTTTAAATTCTTGTTTAATAAGTCTATTTATGTATTTCTATTCTACTCAGATTTACTTTTCTGCTGAACTCTCCCACTGTATCTCTGTGAATGTGATAATGTGAGGTTTGAGTTTTGACAGCTACAGGAGTACAGGAGAGTATAGATTAAAGGTCCAATATGTAATATATTTACTGTAATAAATCCCAAAATGACCCCAATGCGTCATCAGATATTAAAGAAACATGCTAAGTTGAAATACTATCTTTTCTGACAACAATGCTAATGCCAGTATTTTCTCCTTTTGAAATTTCTGTTCCGTGACGGAATTTCTGTTTGTGTTTTGGCCTGTGTGTTGTTATCAACTGCCCAGTTTGTCAGCCAGACCGGGTTGCCAGATATACCTGTAAAAACGTAAACCCAGCGTGCTAAAGCTGTAAGGTTAGTACAGCCCTTACAGCAGCAAACAAACGAACGGGATCAACAGAGATTGATTTTACCCGACAAAAAAAAACGGCAGGTTTCTAATAGTTGCGTGACCAGAGACGTAACAAACCCGTCTGGGTAAATATTGGAGATGTATTTGAAAGATGGAGACAGTTTAGAGCCCAAAGGGACGCAGAGTTGGCTAATTTCCTCTTGAACAGGTAGCTAAGCTACTAGGGACGGGCATTTTATGTCATTTCAACATTTGTGTAGCTACTCACATTGAATTATATAGCTAGAGTACCCGAGTTGGTTACTCGCAAAAACAATTGAGACACAGCCAGTAAAGTGATCCCGACAGGTCCTGGCTAACGGCTAACGTTACCCGAGGACCAGCCAAGCAACCACGGCTGTTTACAACGTGTAGCCTGTTCATTGACTGTAGCCGACAACGGTGAGTTATTTGAAGCCAAGAGAGGAGGCCTGTAAATCGGAAAGAGAGGACCTTGAGTTTGCAGTGTGTTTAGCGATTGTTGCTGTAATTGTGTACAGAGCTCCCCGTGAGCACGGGCTTTTATGACTGTCAATATTGCCAGCATCTAACGTTAGCTACTCCGCTGTGCTGTGAAGTAATGTCTGGCTATGTGAGACAAGCGTCTAGCAACATTGTTGTGGATGCTCCGGTGTCAGCCTGGCAACCAACCTGAACTTCGAGTCTGGGGAGGAGGGGGCAGGGGAGACGACTCTCCAGTATTTTTAATTTGTACTGCAGTACCTATTTTAAACACTAGTAGTCAGTATTACATATTGGACCATTAATCTAGAAATCATGTTTTGGAAAATGGGATTGTAAGACTGTGGCGGCTATGGAAGCCAGTTTGGGTTAAAAAATAGAGCTACATCATTATCTGTTCTTCTTTAGCAACAACTACCACTGTGCCCTTGAGCAAAGCTGCCTGTAAATGTGATGTTCATCTTTGTAAGGTTATGTTAGAGGCAAAAAAGGAGTGGGGAAATACAAACTTAATTGACTTTGCATGGTAAAGTTTATTCAGTTAGATTTATTGGCATCTCTCAATAATGAGCTTCAAGTACTGATGGCCCATTGCTGATAACCTGCACAAAATGAACAGTTAGTTGATCTATACAGATTGGCATTCCCTAACATAATGTTGTTAATTCCTGTATATTTGAGGCACTTCTCATAAACTGAGCACAGTTTTAGTTTCGTGGATTTCTTTAGTCATTCCCATTTCTAAGAATGAATAACTGAAAGGTAAATTGTCCCCAGAGGGGCACTGCAGGTATAAGCGTGAATGTGTGTTCGCCTTGCTGCATGTTTGACTGCAGACCTAGTTGCTGCTCTGCGACTCCATGTCTGGAGGGAACTATTTGTAAAATTCTTATTTTGTTTTTCAGTTTGTCCTGTCAAGTAAAACTGTGTTACATAATAGAAGATATCCAGCATCCAGCAGTATTTTTTGTCTTATTTTATTTTAGTCTGTTTTGTTGCAGTGGCAGTGAAACTTTGGGGGTATTTTGATGACTTCTACTCTATGTACTGCTGCAGATTATTTACATGGCTGTCACTCAGGATGATCCATTTTACAACATTTGTGTCACAGTAATTTAATCCACCTCAGCTGGTTGCTTAGTGTGGGCTTTGTGATCAAAAGGTCTCAGGTACAATTATTTACTCTCAAAGTGTCCTTAAGGAAAACACAGGAACTCTCTCTGCTTGCTTTGAGTAAAAACATCAGTTAAAGGCACTGCGACCCTCCACTGCTAGAATGGGTAATGGGTAAACATGACTGTGCTGTTTTCCCTGCAAGTTACATGTAGTCTTGTATGTAGAAGGTGCATATTTAAAGGGAAAATCTGCCCTTAGATCATCTTCCACTGGAATTTATATCAAATATGTCAATAATTCCATTTTTATTGTATCCACCTTCTCCCACCTTGTCTTTTTTTACTTCAGATATTTTGACAACTAGCCAGGTAATAATGCCTAACTTTGTGATCAGTTAAGGCTGTTTACACTCAGCAATCTGTTGAGATCTCTTTATTACAGGGGATTGTTTGATTATATGTTGTTGTTTATTTTTACACTTCACATTAGTGGTAACTTGCAGAAATAGCTATTTAAATGTAACTATCATTATCAGTTCTCCCCTGTCTGCTTATGGGTGGAGAATTCAAATTGCCGGGTGTGATGAGACAGTTAATGATGTTGAAATGTATTTTGACAGGAAGTGCTTGATGATGTCACTTGACTGTCTCTGGGTTGTTGTGGTCTCTGTCTCAGACAGACAGCTGCCCATGACTCACCTTGAAACGCCCAGTGTGTTATTAGTCGATACCTGGTGGTGGCTACAATGGACAAAAATATTTCTTACACCTATCTTGGTTAGACAAATAGTTAAAATCATAGATGGCCATGGCAAAGATGATCAGTGTTTGTCTAGTAAACATGTAGCTGCAGAGTGCTGGTGGTCCTGTAGTTCAAAAGGTGGAGCAATGCTGCCAGGGTTAGAGATCTGATTTCTACTAGTGTAACCAGTGACAACAGCTGTGTGCTGAATGTGACAAAAGCATCCACAAGTTATAGAAAATGTGGAATGTTGACTGGAATTTGTGTAGCTGAGCATTGTGTTATGTAAAAATTGTAGAAAGAAATCATTTCATTTAGATTTTTAGCATTTTTACCAAAAAGCTTTGCAACTTTTAAAATGTTGATTGAAACTTTATGTCCACTACTTTATTTTGACCCCTTTATTTTCTTTGAAGCAAGAAAGTTAAGTCATTTTGTCTGAAATCTGGAGAGATCGCCTTGGACCAAAGACTATTTGGTAGTGATATAGATAATATTGATCATATGTAAAGTCCAACATATAGGACTTGCATCATTGATATTGAACAACTTGGAATTCTTGAAAAGTTGCATTTATGGCACTAGTATTTCAGACAATGGATTCATATACTGTCCACTGATGCATCCTCCCTATCTTGAACAGTACATATGAACAGATTTTGCACATATTTTACATACTCAAATGCTTAGCACTGCTATTTCCCTGCCTGCTTCCCAATACATTTGACGTTCTTAACCTCCTCACCTCGCCTCCTCCTAAGCATGTTAATATACTGTTACAGTGGGTAAGCATTGTAAAGTGGAAAATGAATAATGATTGGCACATTTTACATTTTAACCAATTATTTAGCTGATGCTTTTACCCAGAAATGACTGCAATTGCATGAAAAGCTTTTATTCTTGAAGCCCCCCTTTACTAAAAATATGATTTGCTTATTGTCACTTCACTTGGACGTTTGACCTAGACTGTGCAGAATACCAACCCGTTCTTACTCCAAACATGTAAAATACGGACCCTTGGGCAGTGGCTGTCAGCGTCAGATACTACAAAAAAAGCACCCTTCATTGTGTGTGTAAAACTCACCGGACAGAGCAGCAGCTACACGGCGCTTGAAGATGACTTAGCATTAAGAGCGACAACGGTAGCGAGTAGTATGAAAGGCCGAAATTCCGCGTAGGGAGAGTGGTTTGGGTGGTGGATGGGTCAAACAACATAGGATTTTCACCCCGGAGGCTAGGGTTCATGTCCCGCGTGTTACTTTTCCTAAAACCAACTGTCGCGTTATTCTTTTCCTAAAACCAACTGTCCCGTTCTTGTCCCGCGTGTCAGCTGCATCAAAAGTGACGCCAATAGTCCCAACCAAGCGCATTTAGAGATCACACTAAAGGAGACTTAGCGTCAAAAGGCACCTGACTTCCGTATTTTATGCGATGGGAGTGAGAATGTGTTGAGAATACACACAAGGCTGTTTTCACATTCATTTACTTAAAACACACACACACACACACACACACACACACACACACACACACACACACACACACACACACACACACACACACACACACACACACACACACACACACACACACACACACACACACACACACACACACACACACACACACACACACACACACACACACACACACACACACACACACACACACACACACACACACACACACACACACACACACACACACACACACACACACACACACACACACACACACACACACACACACACACACACACACACACACACACACACACACACACACACACACACACACACACACACACACACTTACTTTCCACAGCTCTTTATTTAATGACCGTATCACCAGTGTATTGTCCCACAGTTCATCTGGAGCTCCCTTGCTCCCACCTGGCCCAAGGTTCTCGGTCACGAGGGTACGAATTCTCTCTGTCCAGCTTATCACATAGTGTCCACGTCTTTTCTCTCCCTGTCGGCCAAAAAGTCCCCATTGCTCCGGCTCCCTACTGCTTTTAAAAGGGAGAGCATGATTAGACAACTCGCTACAGCTGTGACAATCAGTCCCTCCCTGCCTGCTCACCTGAGCCACCACCTCCTCCCCACACTTTCTCTCCCCACACCTCCACAATGCAATTTTAAGAATTGTTAACAGGTTGACTGAACTTTTTGGGGAAAAAAGATAAAACATATATTATTATTCAAACAAGATTTTGTCTGGAGCACTATCTTAAGCCAATATTATTGAGGTCAAAGTCAGAGCCAGTGCCAGAGTGGCTGACTATATTCCTACAGCCAAATAAGGATGACGCTTGCAATAAAAGCACAAACATGTAGACATAAAAAGAATCACGTGTGACTCTAGAACAGAAAGGCCTTGCACTTTAATAAGTGATGGTGGTCGATGACATTATGAGATGCTGTGTTGGCTGTCATGCTCAGCGAATCTGCCTCCACCTCACACAGACTGTGAACAAGTCTGAATTAGTCAAGCTATCGAATGTTTCCCTGTCACCAGAGCTGCTTGTTTGTGCATGGTACATTGGCATGGGATCCTACAGTATCACTTTCATAAACAACTTTGGGAATGTATTTATTTTACAGTGCCTTGCGAAAGTATTCGGCCCCCTTGAACTTTTCGACCTTTTGCCACATTTCAGGCTTCAAACATAAAGATATAAAACTGTAATTTTTTGTGAAGAATCAACAACAAGTGGGACACAATCATGAAGTGGAACGAAATTTATTGGATATTTCAAACTGTTTTAACAGATAAAAAACTGAAAAATTGGGCGTGCAAAATTATTCAGCCCCCTTAAGTTAATACTTTGTAGCACCACCTTTTGCTGCGATTCCAGCTGTAAGTCGCTTGGGGTATGTCTCTATCAGTTTTGCACATTGAGAGACTGAAATATTTGCCCATTCCTCCTTGCAAAACAGCTGGAGCTCAGTGAGGTTGGATGGAGAGCGTTTGTGAACAGCAGTTTCCAGTTCTTTCCACAGATTCTCGATTGGATTCAGGTCTGGACTTTGACGTGGCCATTCTAACACCTGGATATGTTTATTTGTGAACCATTCCATTGTAGATTTTGCTTTATGTTTTGGATCATTGTCTTTTTGGAAGACAAATCTCCGTCCCAGTCTCAGGTCTTTTGCAGACTCCATCAGGTTTTCTTCCAGAATGGTCCTGTATTTGGCTCCATCCATCTTCCCATCAATTTTAACCATCTTCCCTGTCCCTGCTGAAGAAAAGCAGGCCCAAACCATGATGCTGCCACCACCACCATGTTTGACAGTGGGGATGGTGTGTTCAGGGTGATGAGCTGTGTTGCTTTTACGCCAAACTTAACGTTTTGCATTGTTGCCAAAAAGTTCGATTTTGGTTTCATCTGACCAGAGCACCTTCTTCCACATGTTTGGTGTGTCTCCCAGGTGGCTTGTGGCAAACTTTAAACAACACTTTTTATGGATATCTTTAAGAAATGGCTTTCTTCTTGCCACTCTTCCATAAAGGCCAGATTTGTGCAGTATACGACTGATTGTTGTCCTATGGACAGAGTCTCCCACCTCAGCTGTAGATCTCTGCAGTTCATCCAGAGTGATCATGGGCCTCTTGGCTGCATCTCTGATCAGTCTTCTCCTTGTATGAGCTGAAAGTTTAGAGGGACGGCCGGGTCTTCGTAGATTTGCAGTGGTCTGATACTCCTTCCATTTCAATATTATCGCTTGCACAGTGCTCCTTGGGATGTTTAAAGCTTGGGAAATCTTTTTGTATCCAAATCCGGCTTTAAACTTCTCCACAACAGTATCTCGGACCTGCCTGGTGTGTTCCTTGTTCTTCATGATGCTCTCTGCTCTTTAAACGGACCTCTGAGACTATCAAAGAGCAGGTGCATTGATACGGAGACTTGATTACACACAGGTGGATTCTATTTTTTATCATTAGTCATTTAGGTCAACATTGGATCATTCAGAGATCCTCACTGAACTTCTGGAGAGAGTTTGCTGCACTGAAAGTAAAGGGGCTGAATAATTTTGCACGCCCAATTTTTCAGTTTTTTATCTGTTAAAAAAGTTTGAAATATCCAATAAATTTCGTTCCACTTCATGATTGTGTCCCACTTGTTGTTGATTCTTCACAACAAATTACAGTTTTATATATTTATGTTTGAAGCCTGAAATATGGCAAAAGGTTGAAAAGTTCAAAGGGGCCGAATACTTTCGCAAGGCACTGTATAATAATAGATAATCTATATGAGAAGAGCCAAAGATAACTGGACAAGAAAGGATTTGTCAATAGCAGGGGTATGCATCTATTTCACTGTCTGCTCCAACTTCTTCATGGAGCAAAATATGGTACAAAATGGCATTTTAAAAATAATAATCTACAAGTTATTCTGTTCTCCTTTTTTGGTGCCTGTTGCGTCTCTGCACTGCCTTAATCTTTATAGTGCACTTCCCTACTTGATACTTGAACACACTGTACTGAAAACAGAAGATACAAAGGTACATCTTTGGTTCAAGAGTTCCATCAGTCTTTCATCTCAGCTGGCTGAGCTGTTGCTTTGCATCAGATCTCACCACTGACAGTCTCTAATCTCTCTGGCCGGCAGCCTGAAGGAGGAAACATTGTTCAGTCTCACACTGTGTTTACATCTCCAGCCTCCTCCGGGTGAACTCAGCCTGCAGCTCGGAGGAAAAGCAATAGTCTGCAGTTTTGCTAAAAAATACCAAACCATCCATCTTTGTTTAGAATATCAACAGCTGGCAGTAAATATCAGACGTTAACCCTCACTGCTATTTCCTCTCTGTTTAGCCTAAGTAGTTTTTCAAACTACACTCGTGAAAAACGTGTCTCTGATTTGGTCCATTTAGGCCTGAGAGGGTTCTGCAGCAGAGTATCCTTGTGATTTTGTTTATGTTGATATGTGGTGTGTGGCAATATATGCTAAGTTTCTTTCTGTCAAGGTACTCCACAGGGAGTAAGGAGCATGAGAAGGATTCTTTATCTTTTGCTTTTTTCTATCTTTTTTTTCTTATGCGCGCGCGCACACACACACACACACACACACACACACACACACACACACACACACACACATACACATACACATACACCTACACACACACACACACACACACACACACACACACACACACACACACTTCTCATCACACTTTTTTTTCTCTCTGGCTTTGTTTCTCATATTCTGCACTCTCTCTAACTGCCAAAACACACTAACCTATGACCTTCTCGTGAATGTCTATCAAAAACAGTGCTGCTAACGGTGTTTACAAAATGAACATTTTAAAAATCTGGATTTTACACATTCAAACTATCTCAAGGTGATGAATTGTTCTTTTTTTAGCAGTGCATAATCATGGAGTTGTGAGTTAAAGGGGTGATAGAATGCAAAACCGATTTTACCTTGTCATAGTTGTATAACAACAGTTTGCTGGTTAAATAGGACATACATAGAACCTCAAAATCCCATTGACATCCCTTTCCTCTGCAAATCTCACAATTTGAAACTGCCTCTGAAAACAAGCAAATCTCAACGAAGCTAATAGTTGACGTCAACTTGGTGGCTCCTCCTTATTTGGCTCTAGTCTCTATCATTGTCACGCCCCAACATTTACATAGGCTACACCACTGATCTGAGATTAGGTCTTTTATTCTTTCTATTCTTTCTTTCTTCTGAATAGATCGCGCAAAGCCCTGAGCCCCGGTAGTCCAGTAACCCAGAAACGGTGACTTTGCCCTGGGTATGGAGCCCAGCAGGCTGCCGCTTTCTCGTCAGACTGTGTGGAGCTCCTCAAGTCCGACACGTCTTACCAAATTTGCAATTAGCCATACATTTTCGTAAAAAAGCCCATATTTGAGCTTTATATAGTTGATTTCTTGCATAAAAAAGTCTCAGAAGTGAAAGTAATAACGAAATAGCAGACAAACAATGTCTGAAATATGAGACCTGCTGTCTCGTCTCCAATGTATGTGTATGTGGTTCGCTCAACCAATCAGCGCGCAGCTCATCTAAATATTCATGAGCATACCATATTTGGAAGAAAAGCTCTTGTTCGAAATAGGGCCATATTCACAGGGTAGTTAAGGGCCCATAAAATAGCACTTGGGCCATTTTCAGCCCAGCCAATGTTACCTATTAGGAGACCTTAAGGAACAGTGTGAAATACCCTATATAATCATTCTATCACCCTTTTAAGTTTGTAATGATACCTCTGTAAATGGGAATTATGAGGGGAAAAAGGAGGTAGGGAGAACACAGGAAAGAAAAGTAAAGGGGATGAAGAAGTAAGGGACAAAAATAAATTAAAATAGGTGTGGAAAAGAAAAACAGGAGAGGCAATGAGATGAGAATAAACTAGAGTATAGGAGGAGGAGGTGAAGCGAGAAGGGGAAGGGGGCAGGAACCGGTCTGAACCAGCGTAGGCCGACTCTCTGGGCTTTATACCCCTCCTAACGAACCCTCCCTCTTCCTCGCCCTCCTCATCTTTCCTCTGACTCAGACTGGCTAAACTTTTTATTTTAGCGCTCCATCATGCGCTTGTTGACACCACAATTTGGATACACATTCCCCAGAAGTGTAAGAGGATCCACAGCGTCAGTGTGAGGGCAGGGACAGTGGTGGTGATGTTGGGACAATCCAGGACTTACAGTGACAGGCCGGTGTTCCCCTACACATTACATAAAGATTCAGGAGGTGACCTGGGAGAGCCAAATTTGGTGTATTGATTATCAGGCAGACATGCTTGACATTATTGAACACACATATATTTCAGGTGGAACAGTTTGTTTCCATGTTACAGTGGGTGCAACCATCAGGCAACTATTGAGTCTATACGCTGTAGATCTTATATCTTTTTCAGTATCTTCAGTAACTGCATGCGATGTCTTCACTTATTCTACTTTCATAACATGTAATGATTTGACAACCTTGCCTCAAATATTTTACATTTTAGGTGAAATTATGGATTTAAAGATGCTGAGTCTGTTAAAATCTTGGATGATGGTGGGGAGAGGAGAAGAAAAAGCTGATTATGTATTTAATCATGGGCATAGGGTGTATATGCAATCATGAGTGGTTTGGGAGTGGTGTCAGGAAAAAAAAACATAAACATTCTGGTTTAGTGATTTGGTAAGAGTTGGAAAAGTATTGATTATTTTTTAATTAATCATGGCAAGAATATAGCCTGATTAATAGACTTGTAAAGAAATATTAGGCGTGTGTGAGGGGCCTCGTGGTTGGATTGCCATTTGGGCTTTTTTTTTTTATTAGGTGAGAGCTGTTACAAAACCTTTATAAGAGAGGGGCAGCAAGGTCAGAGGCAGCGGTGTCTCCGTCTCTGGGACAAGCCCAACGTGATGTTAAGTGCAGTCACAGAGCTCATCCGAACTGGCACTATTTCTGGACTCAGCCAGCTGCCAAGTCCTAAACTTACTTCCCTGGACCAGTTAATGCTGGCTGCTGTCTTCACAGGTCAGACATCTTCTATATATATTTAATCTCCTGTAGCACTTTGGGATTGATTTTCTTCAATTAAAAGTGCTCTACAAATAAAATGTATTATTATTACACTTACATTAATATCTTCACTCATCAGAGCAAACACGGAATCACTGTGCACCACAGCCAATTCTATTTTAGGGGTTGGAGACAGATGCTGTAAACAAGTTTGATACCATGTTGTAGATGAATTCCAGCCATTTCAGATATAGTGGAGGTCTTTGACATTGCATTAATCACTTTTCGTGTCAGTGTTTTCATTCAGAAAACTTGTTATGAAATCAAATTCCTTCAGTCTAAGGCCGAAAAATGACAGAGAAGTTACATTGTCCTGTGATTCATCAGAGGGATTTCTACCTTGAAAGGATGTCTAGGAAAACAGAATTTGAAGTTGTGAGATGATTGGTGAAATTGGAAAGAAGAAAAACTAATTTGCTACACAAATTTATATTATTATTTTTAATAATGGTTGATTTTTACCTCTTTGTTCCTTGAACGTGACAAGGGGCCCCAACTTGATCTAGTTTGTGGGTCTCCAGCCCAGGGGGGTGAATGCTCTCATTGGCTGTCTGAAGCAGTGGAGGAGGCGGTGCAGGAGGTCAGACTCCTGACCTCTGACCTCACCCCATAATGCTGCCAGGAGCCTCACTACATGCACAGCAGCCATCCATCCACTGCACTGTGAGATAGTAACTGCTCTGTGCTGACTTACAGCTTTTATTATGCGTGACCAAAGGCAGCTGTATACAGCTGGGGCAGCCCAAAGCTGCTGAGCTAAATGCAATAAAATCACCACATTACTTTCTTCCTATTGTGAAAGTCCAGGTTTGTTTCCACCAGGAGGAAAACATAAAGGTGCTATTTATAGAATTTAAAACATCAATAATTACTGCCAAATGCTTAGTGATACCTTGCTATAATGTTAATAAAGAAACAAGACCATGGTGCACACCATTGGTCACCTTTACTGCTCACCAGTAGTTTTGCTAGCTCTAATGTTTTGCAAGATCAAAACCACATTTCCCATAAGCCCCATTATTCTCTGTCCACCCTTCTCTTTGAAGAGGATGAACACTTTGGGATGGCATTCATTACAATGAAATTTGCTCACCGGGTGCATATGTAGAAAAGGATTTTCAGGATTTCTCTGCTTTCTGCATTTTTGGGCCCATAGAGAATGCACATTAAAGTCCTTCTCTGGCTGAACTAGCTGAATTCCTGCTGGATTTGGCTCTTTGAGACATTTACATTTTTATTGTAACCTAATGGATCAAATTGTGATCATACAAAGAATAATTTCAGATTTTTTGTGACGCTCTGGGAGCTTGCTTCCTTCTGTTTTGGTCTGTTAAGCAATCCATTAGATTTCCCCATCAAATTTAACCTGGAGGGTAGATGTCTGAGGCCACTTGACACTGCCAAGTTCTTCAGTGATGGTCTTGTTTGTTCATGGTAATACTACTAGTGTTTCAAAATGTATGTGGTTAAGATTAATTGAATTTAAAATGTGGCACATAGTTCTTTCAATATGCCATGACCAAACTGAGTCAGACCAAGCTTGAGCAGGTTTGTGCAAATTGGTAGTTCAAAACTCCAAACTGACCATGAGACTTACAGTACAGTGGAAATAATATTCAGTCCCTCAGTGATGACTGTCAAGGTGCCTTTGAGCAAGGGTGAAGCTCAGTTGCCAACAGTAGAAAACTTAGGTTAGGTTAGGTTTTAATGTGTGAAAGCATAAGAAGCAAGGTGTTGCCATGAAAGAGCTCAGTGGATAACTAGTGGTTGAAAAAAGCCCAAATCCTAAATGAGTGTCTTCTCTCCAAATCTAAATCCTCAGGACCTCATTTATTGGAAAACATGCATTATAATCCAAGTAAAACATACTTGGCAAAATTCCTCCATCTGACACAGCTGAAAATCAGTTCCACCTGGAACGAGGCGAGGCAGTACTACTTAGATTTTCCATTGCATAACTCTCCAGCTGCATTTTATTTGTTCCTCTGAAGGCATGGCCGTTCACTTTACAGTGAATGTCTCTGCAGATGTATCTATTGAAAGCACATTTTTTGCTTGCTGTATTCTGCCAGTGGAAATGTTTGGAATTTTTTTTTCTCTATTTTAAGATGCCTAACTTTAAAAGAAACCTTCTAGTATAAATTGGTCCAAACACTGGGTTTCATTAGATAGACTTTGCTTTCCTACATAGCGTTGAAGTAAAGCTACAGGAAGAAGGCCTACAGAATGTGTAAATACTATGTAAATTCACTACCACGTGACTTTTCTAACAGCAAAAGAAACATGTTTTTCTTCTCAGAGGTCTTAGCAAAACATTCAGTATAACAAAAAAAATCAGAAAGAGTCAACAACCTTTTGAAGTTGAATCTCTGACCTCTGATCCCGAGAGGACCACTTGCAATCAGATTACAAATATTCTGTTTGCATTTAACTGAAGCCTAAGGTTCAACACCACCTGCACCTGTTTGTTGTTAGCCACAACCAATGTGCGAATCTCTTTGATGCATTTTTGATTTTGGCTTGTTTAAGCTGCACAATTATAAGTGAACCAGAGCTTGTAAAGTAAAGACTCAATAACTCACAAGCAGCCATTTGTCTCTCTTCTCACTAGGACAGACACATAAACTAAATAAGGCTGTCCCAACATGCCTGATGTGAACAGACTATCAGACCATGAGATATGCACAGTATTGCACTGCAGTCCCAAAGAGCAGGGCACACAGACACACTTGAGTCTCTGTCCGGCTCTCATAAAGCTCAGCTGTGCTTCTTTACTCTAAACACTGCAGTAAGTCTTGAGTTAAACAGCTGTGCAAGTGACCTGTCAGTTCAACTTACTGCAACAAGTGCACATGCACACATGAAACAAATATTGTATATGTTGAGCCTCTTAGGGAAGCTTGTGTAAATAATCACAGTCTCATTCCATTGATTATCGATTATATACATCTGCTTTACGCTCTTACAGTGCATGTCAAAAGGTCTACAGTATAATGGAGAAATGCAGAAATTGTTTCTTGATATGTTAATATTGTTTGCTGTTACTGATTCTGATTCATCAGAAATCACAATCATTTAACTTTCACTTTGGCTTCTTCTGTGTTGTTTCAATTTAGTTCAAATCCACACGAAAAGGAGAAATACATCAAAGATTAACACATGGTGACCGTCTTCATATGCCTCTGTTGTTTATGTATGTGCATGTGTGTCACGTGTGTGTCTATAGTGTGATGCATTAACCAGTATCCATATGACATGCCTCAGTATATTTACACATGGAGGGGATTGATGGCCACTGCATGCATTCTCTCCATGCATATATATGCCCGGCATGTGTGCTGCAAAGGTCAGTCGAGGCGCTAAATGAACCCTCCTCCTCCTCCGCTCCCCCTGAGCTGGGCCAGTGAAAAGCAGCGCAAACCAGCGTGAGCCAGTGTTCGGAGCTCCATCACCCCCCACCTCCTCCTTCCTCTGACTTCTTCCTCCCATATGTACATACACACACACACACACACACACACACACGTCAGGATTAGTGTACTTATGAGGGCCAGCCATTGTCTGTATTCATTCTGTGATAGCTGACCCTGAACTTCAGATCATTCTCTGACCTTGGGTGGACTACAGTGCTTTTCTGCCCAAGGAGCTTTCAAGTTTTTGGTTAGAAGTTTGATTATTTAATTGCAGCTGCTTTGATTGATGCTTCTCATTCTTATTGGGAAGTAATTAGATCTTTAACATGATAAACAGCATTTAAAGAAAGATCCAGCATCACCACATCATGCCTAACCTAAACATCATAATTCTAGTCTTACCCCTAAATCTTAACCAAATTCCAACTTTGAGTCGAAAATCTTGATCTTATTCAAATCCTCATTCTACTCTCTTAAACCGTTTCTAAACTAAGAGACACAAGTCTTTATACTATAAGTGCCTTTTGTAAAAGTAAAAACTGTAAAAGGTAAAAAATTCTCACTCTGGAGGTCTAAAACTGAAATTGGTACTCACAAAGAGAGAAAACCAACAATACTTGTTACACACACACACACACACACACACACACACACACACACACACACACACACACGCACGTGCGTGCGCACACACACACACACACACACACACACACACACACACACACTTTATGTATGTAAAGCTGATGAATACAATGGATCTGTCGATTGCAGTGAAATGATTTAAGCCAGAATGTGTTTCTCTGTGAGCAAACAAGGTTTAGCCAGAGTTGTCCAAGTTTACAAGGCCTTTTCCTGTTGTTGGAGAGCTGTGAGGTATTTTGGTTACCCAACTTCCCATTAGGTTCTCACTCGTTCAAGGACACCCTTTTAGCTTGACTCTTTTCTGAAGTTTAAAAGGGAAAATGTGAGAAAACTTCCTTATATTAGCACAGATGCAGTCAGACTGCAAAAACTACATGCAGCACTCCCTGGACTTTATAAGTATTTGCACAAGCCTAACCCCCTCTTAATGAAAAGTGAATTTACATGTTTTCATGTGTATACTCTAAAGTTTGTTGTTTACTTTTTGTGCATGCAGTAGGTTGTGTTCAACTATATATTCAGCACATTTTTTTAATCAGGTTTTTACAAATTATTTTAAACTCAGGAAATTAGTGTCAGAGTAAATCAGGTGGCTGCTATGAACTTTATTTTTTTGCTGTATATTTACACAGGATTGAAGGGTTTGGTGCAAATCGTTATATCAATAGTACCATACCTATCTGTGTCCAATATACCAATCCTGAAACATAATATTAAAATAAACTCAGATATGTGGGAAAAATTACATCACATTGGTACCAAGTTGCACCTAAGATCCAAACCAGTTATCCTTTCGTGCAGGGCGATTATTTGGCAAAACTGACCCGCAGTAAGTTAGAGGGCAACTTAACAGTCAAGTGTTATGTGTTCGTGCTCAGCTCTAACTCCATAGTAAATCAACTTTTGGCTTACTGCTGTCTTCATCTCACATCAAAACATGTCCATTTGTATCATGCTGAAAGACGGTCACACAAGCACACATATAAATGGCAGACAGACGCAGAACATAGAGCAAATACATGTACTTTCTTCTCAAGTATCAGTAAAGTGTTGAGGAACAGAGAAAAACAAAGGGCAGAAGGCAGCATGTTTTCATGTACAATAAATAAGTCTGTAGAGGCAGTGGTGGGTGATCAGTCACATGCTGAACTGAAGAACACAGGAAACACTTTTGCATCACAGTAGGTTTGTGCGTTTTGTAGTGTGTGTCTGCCGGCAGCACGGGAGCGCGTGCAGCAGATTTTATCTCCACCAGCATTAAACACACAGCAACACTAAGTTCAAAAGGTCACGTTGCAAAAGCAGTGTAAATAAATGACATTGTCCTTATTTCCCATTTCTGCAGGTGCACACCAATTTAGCTTGATTAACAGTTTCAGATTTAACCAACTGCTCCAGAGACATAAGCTATACTTGTCAACTGTAACACTCAATGACACGGAAAAATGTACTCTATAGGGATGATTTTTCTCCAGTCTTGACAGTCATTTAAGTGTGGCTCTAAGTAGACCAGAGTATTACTGAAAAAACACATCCTGATTTCACACAGTGATGCTATAATAATATGTTAGTGCCAGCAGATGTTACAATTCTATAATGACATACATGCAATGGCATGCTTATTACCCTGGATGTAATGTTTATCTAATGTAATTTAAAATTTAAAACATACTGGAACTTTCCTGGAAGCCATAAAAAACTAAAATGTGCTCATATAACAGAATTTTACCACAGGGGATCAATGAATTAGTACTATTATAATGAATTTGGTATGTATATATATATATATATATATATATATATATATATATATATATATATATATATATATATATATATATATATATATATATATATATATATATATATCAGCTCTTTTTCCAGAGTTTATAAATAAAGCATTTTGGAACAGAATACCTTTAGATAAAGAGATGCTGCAGAGTTTGTCCCGCTGGTCAGTCACCCACTTGGCTGTGCCCTCTCACCCAGTGGCTGGACATCCCAGAGTTTCCCCTCTGCAAAGGCCATTAGCAAAATATCTGCCCCCTCACCTGGATTCCACCTCTTGCAAACAAGAAATGCGGTTCCACTGCTACAATATGAGACAGAGGCTGCCAATCTCTTGTCTCATGGCATGATCTGTTTATAGTTCTTAATCACATAGATTTTAATTATTTTTCCACAACAGCTCAGGGGTTAGCAGTGTTGCCTCGTAACTCAAATCTCAGCCTTGTGTGGAGATTGCCTGTCTTCCTCATGTTAATGCATTTTTACCAAAAGACGTGAATGTTGGGTATTTGGGATTCTATTGCTATTGTCCTCGACCAAAAGTGCCTCATTTGGACAACTTTATTTTAATTTTTATGGTGAAAAATATAAATAGCTGACTCAGTGTGTGCATGTATTTTCTTACTTTGACTTAACACAAAACTAGAAAAAAGTCCATACTCACTAAACTTATCCAAAGGCTCCAAATATTTGGCCTCAAGCCTTCTTCATTGTGGTCTTATTGTTTAAGACTACCTACTCTGAAAAAAGATGATTTGATAAATAGTGGATTCCACAACCACTATTCATCAAGTACAATAAGCACAGGAGATTGTCTAATTTGACTATTGAATATATTGACAACTAATATGGAAATATACACAATACTAGTTAAGGTACAGAGATAACATAACATAATTTTGAACTCAAAAGATAAGGGGAGAATAGCTATTCACCACTTTTTCATAAAATACTGGAATTGTATTGTCCCTCTCCAGCTGTGTGTCCCTAAAATAATTAATGAGTGTCTTTAACACATGCAAAGTTCCTATGAGAAATGTATACATTTAAAAAGATATTTGGAATACAAAATGCATTGTGCGAGCCACAAGGATTTCATTGTCTTAAACTTTTTAAAGAGCCTGGAAGTAGGCCAACTGTCAACCAAACTTCTAAACCCACGCAGGTCTGAAACTTTGTTGTTGTTCTAGGTGTGTTCTGTCTCATCGAGCCATTTAAACTCTGCGGTCTACTGTTTAAAGGGCCATGTGATGTCACCACAGATAACACAGTGTGATGACAAGGGAAATTCTAGCTCTGTCCTGATTGGCTGAGCAGCAACTTGTTTTTTTATTAAATGTGCTTGACAACAGCACAGCCAATAAGAGTAGAGCGGTGGGCCGGGCCCAATGTTCCCAGCTGTCCTCAGACACACACACACACACACACACACACACACATGCACATAGTTTTTAGTTTCACTTCCTCTTTGTTGTTGAGGCTGATGCTGAAAGTGAGTTTGTCCAATGCTTTGCAAAGTTTTGCAGCTTTGCATTTAGTTTGAACATTTATTTTTGTGTCATATGTTTTCACAATTTCAACTTAGAATTTCAACAGAGAATCTTGAGGAGCATAATATAACTAAAATATGATACACAATAAGATAAACAAAGTATAAAGGAACACAAAAAATTACAAAGATAAGAATGTATCTGAATCTTGTGCTAGTTTGTGCTAAATGGAAATGTAAAATTGCTGCTTTTTAAATGACGCAAATTGTGCATCAGATTCATTCATCAAGTCTCTCTAAGGCATATGTGTACAGGAAGTCACTGGAATAGAAACAAAATACATTCAAATTAAACTTATTAATAACATAACAAATTAATTACTTTTTTTTATATTTCAGCTTGATGCTTGAACTTGATGCTTTTTTTTGACTGGTTTCTAATGAGGTCAAGAGTAGAATCACTTTAAACATTTTCACAAATATTACAGGCAGTCTGTAGTAAAGGGGTCAAAGGTCAGAGTTGTTTTTTGTTGCTGACTGCTGCAGGCAAGTGTCATTAGAATGCAACTGTGTTGTTTCAGGTTTTTAAGTGACTTCATTTATGCTGAGCTCTGCACACTCAACACATACACACACCCTGGAAACACACCTCTTTACCAGTGAAGCTAGTCATTTCTACTCATAGTTTAACTTAGTTTTAATCATACCTGTTTTATTCACAGCCAAACACACATACACACACAAACACTAGCCAAATACACACACACACACACACACACACACACACACACACACACACACACACACACACACACACACACACACACACACACACACACACACACACACACCAGTCAAGCAGAAAACAGCAACAAGCAATGACATGCAGAAAGACCGCCCACACACACAGTGGCACACAGTTAGGCACGCATATCCTCCATATGTTATTACACTTAAATGTTTGGAGCCTCAACACAGCTGGTGCTGCACAGAGGAAGCCTGTGTGTGTGTGTGTGTGTGTGTGTGTGTGTGTGTGTGTGTGTGTGTGTGTGTGTTGGTTTTGCTATACTTGTGAGGACCAATTATTGAGAAACAACCTTTTTTGTGAGGACATTTTTTGTTGTGAGGACCTTTTGGGTGGTCCTCACAAAAATAATTCTGAAATAGCCTCCTGAGGGTATATACTTCATGCTCTGTAATTTTCAGCAAAAGTCCTCATAAGAATAGTAATTACGGAAATTGGTGTTTTCTCATGTGATCGTGAGCTCCCCCTACAGTACACACTCGTGTACTCCTTGGAGGAGGAGTCTGAGGAAGTGGGATATTTCTGATTGGATGACTCGTTGCCTAGCTGGGGGATTTTTGTGATTGGTCACCTCAGTCACATGGCTACACTGTAGAGGGAAAAGGAGGGAGGGGCAGATAGAGTTGCAGGGGTGACTCACAGAGGCCTGTGATCAGCTAAATCTCAACCATGAAAATGTATTAACTCAAGCACACAGCATTAATGACAAATGCACACAATTAATCATATTAAATACATTTATAATTCACATTATCATTAAATAATTGATTATTTAATTTCTAAAATTTAAGGGGTAAATTAGGTCTTTCACTTCTGCAGTGAGCATAGATAAACAGTGGAATAACACCTAAATTTAAAGTATGAAAATAGATTTTAATATCTAATTTATGATAATTTGCACATACTGTGGGCATTTTTACATTTCCTGTTAATTTTGACAGTTTTTTTTATTTAGTCTGAGTCTTAAGAGTTTTTATTTGTGCACATTTGGGTTTGATTTGAATATGAAGTGAGTATTTAATCCACTAAATGATCTTTTGATTAGGATTAAATTGTTCAATTGTTGAGAGTTTAGGAAACTTCAGTTTAAGGTTTTAAATGTATATAATCTAAGTAATAAGGTAAGGACAGCTGCAAATGTCACCTGGTTAAACAGCCTACTGTCGGCTTTCTCTCTTTGCAAACAGTGTGTATTGTATTGTTATGTTTCAGATGTAATCGTGTATGTTTTAATAATTTTTTGTTTAAAGTATTGTTACATCACGTTCATGTAACACAACATGCGCACAATCCTGTTACCAAAATCTATTTACCTGGCAGAGGAAGAGAAAAAAAATTCAGTCACATGAGGAAATTACATCATCAAGCCATTTTCTAACACCAAGAATAGACCAAAGGTAAGTCCTCTCTTCTATTGTTCATATTGTTCCAATCTTTCCAGCCTTGACTGAGTGTACCATTCAAACCAGTGCAACCCTGTTGCTATTTTTTTATTCAGTGTTGTATGACTTGTTTCTCATATGTTGCTCTTAAAATTCACTAGGAGAAATAGGCGAGACAGAGCATTTAGCAGGAGGATTCATAATTTAGACTTGAGGTACAAGAACAGCAGCTTCTCCAACAACACAATTAAAGAAGAAGAAACATGATAAGGTTACCTGGATGATCATGTTCAGATCATTTTTAATACGTTGAGATTTTTAAAGATGTAAATTGATTTACTGAGTTAATTCACACCATTGAGCGCTGCTGAAAAGCAGAGTTGCTATATTGGCAGGTGTGATGCTGATGAACAGAGGAGAAGCAGTACAGTAGAAAACAGGAAAGAAGAAAAGGCTAAAAGACTGCAGGATGAGCATGCAGTGTGCCCAGCAAGAAAAGTAAAAATAAGCTCATAAGAGGAGCAATGCTAGGAAAAAGGTACTTGAAAGATTAAACACGCCTCCAGTAAGGCCTGATCCTCCAGTCAGCTCTCAACCTGGGACTTCAATGTCAGGACAGACGTTTAGGTTATTGAGGAATGCAAGTTAGTGTAAGCACAGATCAATATGATATGTTTAAGTAAAGAAAGTTAAAGGAACTATCTGTACAATGAACTGTGAAATAGGCGTCACTTTTACTTGATAGGTATAATACGTAGTAATGTCTGGTAATTGCTTTGTTTGTTTGGACCAAAACTACATGGGGAAAGTATATTCCATAGTGATTTTTATTTTTAATAGTACTTATATAGTAAATAATTATGGTCCAAATCCACTGACTACATTTTATTACAGAGGAGCCTTGTGAAATTTCAGATTCACTTCATCTGTAAATCAAATACTGTGCAAATAAGGCTAAAGATGCCAACGGATCCTGAAAGAACTTTGAAGTATACATTAGAGATATTGACCCCAATATTTACTGTCATGTGAACACAACTTAAGATAGATGTTAGAGCTACTTGTTACACCTCCTTAAGTGTACTCACCGATATCTACAATATATGCATTTTTGCCAATGAAACAGTATTGTAGCTATCAATGTGATGATATGTTTTCTATCAAGTATCACTCCATGCACCATGTATTGCTACTTACTACATCTGTATCTATTTATTAATGGGTAACTACCTTCAAATAAGTTGCTACTGAGAAATCAATAATGAAGAATTTATATTGTTGTAGTTCATGGCTGGCAATGTCTATTTTGCTGCTGTTGAAATGGTTAAGTGACAAAATATTTACACATACATATATTTCTTTTAGGAAATGTGATCTTGGGAGAAGAAAAAGGAGGGCTGCCAAAGCTAAATTAAACAGGGAGTTGCAGAAACTACACGTTGAAGTCAAACAGTGAGCAGAGAAATACAGAGAGCGGCTCTAATGACTGAAGCAGGACCATCCATTGCCAAGATCCAGTAAGATGTCAGTACATTGCTTAAGCAAATCTCCAGTTTGTGGTCTTGTTCACATGTTTATTTTTAATCATTCCTCCTCATCCTGTTAATCTTTTATTAAAAAGATAAATGAAAATATATATTATACAACACTAATATACAACACTGTGGCCCTGAGTATCTGTCACATTAATGTCATGTTCTACAATCAAGAGTGATCTATCCATTCTACCCTGTCACTCAAACGTCAACCCTGTTACCATACAATTTTAGTAAAATAATCTTAAATGATTCAGATAAGTTAAGTCTTATCTGAAATTAAAAGAATAAATGGGACATTATCCTGCTGTTAAGTGGCTGTTGCCATAGGGGAATACTGTTTGAATGAAGGGCACGTGTTAAGCCATGTTAAGCCTGTATATAATATATACATTTACTGTGTGTATATGAATATAATGTGTGTGTGTGTACAAAGTATATGTGTATGTGTAAAACTTGCAATGTTCTCAATTAAAAATAAACAGTATAAAACAAAGTGTAAAGTATTGTTGGGATATTCTCATGCTGCCTGTGTCTGTTTGAAAGGTCACAGCCAGGGCAGCTGAGGAGGTGACACACACGCAGGTGGGGGAGGGGAGAACAGTCAAGCACCTAACTACAGCACCAAACTCTCTTCAAATAAACTTGAACTGTAGGTCTTGTTTTCTGATGTTAGATAGACCAGCAATGAAGTGACATGAAAACAGTAAAGCCACTGTATGAGAGCCTCTTAAATATTATCTAAATTTACCTTACATGCATTTATGTTAAACATGATTTTGTACAAATATAAAAAGGTTATAACCTCAATTAAAAAGCAAGGCAAGGAAAAAAACAGCATAAAATAAAGTGTAAAGGTGTGCTGAGATATTGCTCAAACTGAATCCAAGCTCTGCAGCCTGTGTGTCTGAGAGGTCACAGCCAGGGCAGCCAAGGAGCACATGTCAGGTGGGGGAGGGGAGAACAAGCAAGCACTTAACCACAGCACCAAACTTTCTTCAAATGAACTTGAATCTCAGGTCTTGTTTTCTGATGTTAAATAGTCCAGCAATGAAGTGATATCAAAATATTAAAACCACGGTATCAAAATCTCTCTAATATTATTTAAATGTATGTTACATGCATTTATGTTTAAAATGATTTTGCACAAATAATGTAAAATACTGATTCAAAACCGAATGTAAAGGAGTAATATTCCCAGTAAATAATAAACAGTGTAAAATAAAGTGTAAAGGTGTGTTGAGATGAGGCTCAAACTGAATCCAGGCTCTGCTGCCTGTGTGAGGAGAGGCTAACAGGTCACACAGAGAGGGGGAGGGGAGCTCAATTAAACACCTGCACTGCTGCATTCAAGGGACATGGGAATTCCTGGCTTCACTGTCCCTGACTAAATATACAGATTTTCATACTAAAATGGAGAACTGCTGAAGCTACGTTATGTTGTAGTAAAAACTCTATTTTTGTTTTCATGGTTGACGCTATTTTGAGTTGAAACATTTTGTAAAATGTCCCTACAACATGGAGTACAGTTGTGCACTCTCCCAGTGGACTTAAATGCATCGTCAGAAACATGACGGAGTTTTTTTTTAACGGAGGCTGCAGAGACAGACGTGCTGCTAGGAGATTTAAAGAGGAGCAGGAAAGCAACAGATTATCAACCCAGGTAAGACATTTTTATTTTTATTTAAACTAGGCTGAGCTGTTACTTGAATAAACAGTGTTTACTCTAGATTTTATTTGAGCGGTGGCGGGGGGGGGGGGGGGGGGGGGGGTGGGGTGGACGTCAGAGTACGGGCTTATCTGCTAACGTTAGCTACCGACTGCTACCTTGAAACCATCCAGCAAATAGACAGTACCGTAGGGTGATTTAACGTCACGCTACTACCGCTCATTTTACACACAGTTTAACAACTAAACTCTGAGTGAACATTACTAGCTACGTTTTTCATGTTTGATTGGAGCATTGGTTAGCAGATTCTAGCTTCTACAGTTTGTGGATTTTATTTTTTTTCTGTTTTGATATCAAAAACTTTTTTTGTGTTTTGCACTGTTGGTCACACCAGATACTGAGTTACTTTGGATTTTGACCCCCCTTTGTTCAGAGACGCATGTTTTCATTTCTGTTTGTCACATGTGTGTGAAACTTTGTTCAGTTTGTCTTAGTAGTTGAATCTTTTTATTTTCATGCAAATCTTTACGCATGTTAAGTTTTGCTAAAAATTAAAGCAGTTGAAAATGAGGACGTTTCGCTGAGTATATGTAGGAGCAATTAGCCAAAATATCCTGGATGAAACAAATTTGCACAAGTCACATTCATTATATAAGTGATACTAGCAATAGCTAACGCAATTCTGTGGCTGTCATGTTATTAGTTATAACCCTAACACTGCCATTTACATAGATACAAGTATACCAATTTAAATTAATTGATGACTGTCATAGTGGTGATCTTGCTTAAATACAATTGTTTGTTTCACAGATAATGGAAAGAAAGAGAGAGCAAGAAAATGAGCTGGTATGTATCAAATGATTGTATACTAATAATTTGTACCACACTTCTGTGGGTGTGACATTAAACCTTTATATCTGATAACTTGATGGAACCACATTTACACTAGGGCTGGCCTAAATGTCCTTTTCTTAGCTTTAAAGCTGCGATAGTAATTAAGAGCGAATAATCAAAGCATGTTTACGTCACTCTTTTGAAAAGAAAAAAAAGCACTCTCTCTTGAACGGCACAGTGGAGATCATGTCCGAGTTCCGTGCCGGAGTCCAACCTAGCTGTGCCCGAACCCACCTCTTCAAGCGGGCCCGGGCACAGTTTAATGTACCGTGTCCAGGCACGGAACGGAGCGATCACACCGGTCAAACGAACCAGACTTTGGGGTTTAAACATGCTTGGGCACAGAACTGATCGCCTAGTGTAAGTATGCCCTAAGTGAGGGAGGAGACTGGAGTTAGAAAAAGAGGAATATTTATTGCAGGGTTGAAACTGGAGCATTATGTTACGACTTTTAGCCGCGCTAAAAAAAAACCTGAATGCGTACCCAACGATCCAATATTCGGTCCAGCGCAGCCCTAATTTACACTTCATTACATTCCCTTGTGCAATCAAATTCAGCAGCTCAGCTATAAATTCTACTTTGGTTATACAGTATGGAAAGCGGGGATATGTCCCTACCACTAAAATTTTCCCCACCACCAATTTACTAATTGCATTTGTGTAAATAGTTACCCCATGTGCAAGACAAAAATTGGAAAAATATGGTTGTCAGTGACAGTGTTATTACATAGTGGTTGTTCCTTCAGTCATCAGAGAGCGCTCGAGACAGGCAGAGATCTCGAAGCAGACAGAGAGGGCAAGAGCGACATAGCCCAGGCCAGGCAGAGGGAAGAGAAAGAGGTGACAAGGTAAGCATTTCAAATATGAACAATAATGGTATCTTACAGCACCACACTATGTTCGTCATTAACAGTCTGTTACATAGTGGTTGTTCATTCAGTCATCAGAGAAAGCTGGAGGCAGAGAGAGAGCTCGAGGCAGAGTGAGAGCTCGAGGCAGAGAGAGAGCTCGAGACAGACAGAGCGCTCGAGACAGACAGAGATCTCGAAGCAGACAGAGAGGGCAAGAGCGACATAGCCCAGGCCAGGCAGAAAGAGGAGAAAGAGAGGACCAGGTAAGCATTTAAAATATGAGCAATAATAGTTTTTTAGAGCCACACTATGTTTGTCATTAACAGTCTTACATAGTGGTTGTTCATTCAGTCATCAGAGAGAGCTCGAGGCAGACAGAGAGCTCGAGGCAGACAGAGAGCTCGAGGCAGACAGAGCGCTCGAGACAGACAGAGCGCTCGAGACAGACAGAGATCTCGAAGCAGACAGAGAGGGCAAGAGCGACATAGCGCAGACCAGGCAGAAAGAGGGGACCAGGTAAGCATTTAAAATATGAGCAATAATAGTGTCTTTTAGAGCCACATTATGGTTGTCAGTGACAGTCTATTACATAGTCATTGTTCATTCAGTCATCAGAGAGAGCTCGGAGCAGACAGAGAGAGCGACATAGCACAGGCCAGGCAGAGAGAGGTGAAAGTGGTGATCAGGTAAGCATTTAAACTGTGAGCTGTAATAGTATCTTTTAGAGCAACATTATGGTTGTCAGTGACAAATGTCTCTTTTTAATTATCAAAACATCTCAAAACATTGTTCTAACAGAGTAATATCAGCCTGACTGGCTTTATATCTATAGTACCAGTTGTTTACCGTCGTTCACAAAATCATGGTGAGAACATGGTCCTTGTAATAACCAACATATATAGATACACTTTCTGTATGTGTGTTCAAGGACCACCTTGAAAACTAAATTGTTAACCTCAAGATTGTATCCTTTAATTAAAATTGTCAAATAAGCACAATTATACATAACGATTAAAGCATGAGTGGCGTCTATATAGATGGTGTCAAGATGTAATATACACTCACGGCCACTTCATTAGGTACACCTGTGCAATCCAATGCAACAGCTCTACCATAAATTCTACTTAAATGAAGCATATACTTTTCCAGTTGTTGAAAAAGTCAGAAAGGGGACATGGGAATTCAATTATACTTTATTTTTATTATTGAGGTCGTTGTGGGTGGATATGCAAAAGAGATGTAGTTCTTAAAATTCTTCAGTGTTGTTGAAAGACTGGAACTGGCATGGGGATTCCAAGTGATGATTGAATGTTCAAAACTGAAACAACTGCAAACACTGTTTGTTTTGACAGAATCTTGGTACTACTGATGAATCTGAGTCAGACAGTGATGATGGAAGTGAATATGTGCCTTCACCAAGCTCCTCTGACAGTGAAAACTGCAGCTTGTATGAGGATCCAATGCGGCTATCTGATTTTCCAAAGGATACTGAAATACAAGTGAACAGGATCAACACTAACTTCACTCAGAAAGTTGATGAACTAGAAGGTGACACTGCTGACCTGGAACATGAAACAGATGAGGGGGATGAGAAGGAAGAGGGTATGTCAAAAATAACAGTGAAGAGGTGCCAGAAGGGAGAGAAAAGGAAGTGGGACAAAAAACATTACTGCGTTTATTGCAAAAAGCCACAGAGTAAAATTGCACGTCATTTAGAGAGAAAGCACAAGCAAGAAAAAGAGGTTGCTATTGCAACATGCTTACCCAAAAATTCAAAGAAACGGCGTCTCTTGTTGGATCAGCTTCGCACTAAAGGTGACTATAACCACAATGTAACCGTCTTGCAGAAAGGACAAGGGGAGTTAGTGACCTTTAGACAACCTTCAGAAGAAATAAAACCAAATGAGTACTTGCCCTGCAATTATTGTTATGGATTTTTCAGAAAACGTGACCTCTGGAAGCATGAGGTTTCCTGCAAAAAACTAATCGGTCTCCCTCTGGAAAAATCCATGAAAAGAAACAGAGTCCAAGCTGCAGCTTCCTGTCTCATTCCAATGAAAGGAAATACAACAGAGAGATGTTCTAAAATCATTAGTAGGATGCTGCATGATGAGGTGTCTCTTGAGGTAAAATCGGATGAACTTATTTGTGAGTATGGCGACAGATTGTTGGAGAAGCATGGGAACGATCCATCCAAAGATGGCTACGTAAGTCAGAAAATGAGGGAGTTGGGGAGATTTGTGATTGCTGCAAAGGCACTAAACACAAAGGTGAAAAAACTTGAGGATATCTTAGTTCCACCAATGTTCAAGTTTGCTGTTGATGCAGCTAAAAAGGCATCTGGCTACACTAAATCAAAATATCGCTATGATCGACCATCTCTTGCTGTAAAACTAGGACACTCTCTAAAGACAGTTGGTGATATTATGATAGGTAATTATGTAAAAGCAGAAGACGAGGTAGGTGCAAACAGGGTGAGGAGCTTCCTTGGGTTAGTGAGCTCAGAATGGAACCACTATGTCTCACATCGTGCAAGGACAAATCTGGAAGAAAACAAGTGGAACAAAAAGGAAATGATTCCTCTCACTGAAGATGTAATTCAACTTCAAAAATATCTGAAGTCCATGGAAAAAAATGCCAGAGAGAAACTGATAGAAGGTCCTGATCCCAAAGCTTACAGCATGCTAAGTGAAACCATCCTCTCACAAATTATACTGTTTAACCGGAGGCGCCAAGGCGAGGCAGCTAAAATGCTACTTGAAACATATGAGACCAAAAACATGGAGGCACTAAATGAGGACGTTATGCAGTGCTTGTCAAAATTGGAACGGGACCTGAGTAATGACTTCACAAGAGTTGTGATAAGAGGAAAAAGAGGTAGAAAAGTACCAGTGCTGCTTACCAGAGAGATGACGAAATCACTGGATTTTCTCATTGAGCACAGGATGCAGGAAAATGACATTCTTGTCACCAACAAATATGTCTTTGCAAGAACAAACTCAGACTCCCATATAAGAGGTTCCGACTGTCTGCGAAAATTTGCAAATCTGTGTGGTGCAAAATATCCTGAGACCCTGACCTCCACTCAACTAAGGAAGCACATAGCAACTCTCTGTCAAATAATGAACCTAAAGGATCATGAGTTGGATCAGGTGGCAAAATTCATGGGCCATGATATTCGTGTTCATAGAGAGTACTATCGCCTAACTGAGAACACACTCCAACTGGCAAAAATGAGCAAACTGCTTATGGCGATAGAATGTGGAACTGCTGTCTATAAAGGAAAATCTCTTGATGAGATTGACTTTGAATTAGAGGGTGAGTATTGTGCACTTAGACACACTTTTTTACATTTTGGAAAGTTCTAGCAATATACACTGTTAGAGGAATCGTGACAACTGAGAACATTTTCTTTATGCTATATAAAACGTTTCTCTTTTGTGTTGTCATTACAGTGGCTTTGTCTAACAAACACAACCAAGGGCGCACTTCAGAGCGTATCATGGTGGAGGCATCTCCTAGGCAAGAACAAGATGGTAAGTAATTTATAATAGAGGTCAGGGTTCAAGTTAAAATGTTTGCAACAATAGGCCTGAAACCTACTGGCTTGAAGATGGTTTCTCCTGGCCCAACGTTCAGAATTTGTAATTACCAGTATTATTATAAGCTATTTTTTTACCTATTTAATTTGTAATATTGTCACAAGGCTTATGTTTGACCTGGTATGAATTATAGTTCATATTGTATTGTATTGTATGTAGATATGGAACATCAGAATCAGATTTATTGGCAAATGGGTAGTCTGAGAAAGGGAATTTTAGTGTTGTGGTGTGTAGCAGTTAAATGTATACACAAAATTAAAATCCTAAAAAAATATAAAAAGAATATTAAAAAAAAGTATTTAAGAAGAGAGATAATTTATAGAGAGTTGTGTGTATGGAACTGGAGCAGATCAAGTGTATGTCGGCATCAGAGCAAGCAGTGTAAAACCAGAGCAGTTAATGGGTAACAGCAAGAAGTGTAAGTGCACGTTTGCCTGGTAGAGATGCACAGATTACAACTTTCGAGGCCGATTCCGATTTTTGAACTGCCGATGCATATTTCATTTTTTCTAACCACCTTACAGCACACACAAATATTTATTTTCTATCTTTTCTTTGATATAACATTTTACATTTTGCATAGAACAAAACATTTTTTGAACAGATAATCTATCGCTTTAAAATAGAACTATATAAATTACTCCTGGTGTGGGAAATTCACTGCATTTCGCTGTCTTTGTACTCTGCACAATAACAATAAAGTTGAATCTAATCTAAAAAATAAAAAAAAGAATCATGGTTACCTCGGAACAATCAAGCAAATAGACGGTACCCTAGAGTGCTGTTACCTGAGCAGATGATTTAATGTCACCGCTCATTTTACACACAGTTTAGCAACAAAACTAAACACTGAGGGAAGATTACTGCGTTTTTAATGTTGGTTTGGAGCGGTATGCACCCCCACTAACCTGGAAAGCGTTAATACAATAACGTTAATACAGAGTGTCGGAGTAATACACACAGTCTCCTGTAGCAGGGGATCAGAGACGGGGACCGTCACCACAGCGTTTGCTAACGTTAGCTTCTTGTCTCATCTGGGGTCTGATAAACAGTAAATTCATCAAAGTCAGTGGGCCGTGCCCAACGCTATTTTCCGATAAACTGTAGCTGTGAGTGTGGTTTTCCTGTTCTAGTTGTTCAGCCTCAGAGGAGAGAGAGAGACAGAGAGAGAGAAACAGAGAGAGAGAGACAGAGAGAGAGAGCGGCTGACCGTTCGCCTGAGATCAGTAGAGCAAACGGCTCTGCAGAGACGTGTATAATTACGACTTTATGACATTTCATAAACAGCTGATGGAGCAGCGGTGTGTGTGCACGTGCGATGCTGATGTTGCGCAATGTTTATCATGTGGCGCCCGAGTGCATTTGACCGGTATAAAATCGGCATATATCAGACTGACCTGCCGGTCTCCGGTCATGACCGGTCATGTGAAAATCTGCCAATTCCGGTCACTGGCCGGTCAATCGGTGCATCTCTATTGCCTGGGTTTTAGGTCAGGTGGTTGCTACAGTGGTATTTTGAAGTGACCAGGATGCATTAGGTGACTGCTAAGTTTGTTCAAGAAGTAAATAGTGTTTGCTGTCATAATCAATCACCTTTTCCACTGACCAATATGGATGTAGCCCATAATGTCTTATGTTCATTTCCTTCTGTTACAGAGCTATCCAGAAGCCAGAAGCAGAGACCTGATCCAGATCAGACTTCTGATGCAGACCAAGACTCAGATGGTATGTAGTGTGATCATCTATAGCTTTACACTTCTTGGCATGAAGCGTACAGGAGGTTATGACTCAGTCTGTGTATATATCATGGGGTTTCTCTTCTCTTCATCTAGAAGGACCTGGCACATGCACAAAGGCTAAAGTCAAGAGCTCATCCAAAGCTGAGAGAAATGGTAAGCTTGTTTGTTGCCAATATAGAACCACCTTGTACACCCTTGCGACTACTTGGACATATCCTTGTAACCACCAACTACACCCCAGCCGTGTTCATGTACTTTTTGAACTGCCTTAACTACACTGCCCTTGGGTCAATACAAGCCTTTTAAACACTACAACATTGTTAAAAAAAAGTGTTATTTTAGCCTATCAGGTCAAGTCATGTCTAGTTTGAAAGTGAAACAACGATATAGGTTGATGTTGGTCATTTTGTAACATTGTAAATGGTGCCCAAAGTACACTATTTTGGCGAGATCCATATGTGGTTTCCAAGTTTGGGTATTTTCACTGTGAAACCTCAACTGAAAGCCACAGAGCTCCAATCTGAGTAATCTGGTATCTGTTTTCTACCAATTTTCTGAGCTGCACCTGTAGATGTAGCTCATAATGTCTGATGTTCATTTCCTTCTGTTACAGAGCTATCCAGAAGCCAGAAGCAGAGACCTGATCCAGATGAGCCTGCTGATGCAGACCAAGACTCAGATGGTATGTAGTGTGATCATCTATAGCTTTACACTTCTTGGCATGAAGTGTACAGTAGGTTATGACTTCGTCTGTGTATATATCATGGGGTTTCTCTTCTCTTCACCTAGAAGGACCTGGCACACACACAAAGGCTGAAGTCAAGAGGTCATCCAAGGCTGAGAGAAATGGTAAGCTTGTTTGTTGCCAATATAGAACCACCTTGACGAATGACGTGAGTCAGATGAGCCGCTAAGGCAAAAAAAGCAGAAAACAGAAAAACAACAAGCAACATCACTAGGCTATTAATAATCAATTATGGTCTGTCACTGCATCAATGCAGAATCATCCGCGATGCTTCGTAAAAATTATTAATTTCAACACCTAGTTTGAAAGTGAAACAACGATATAGATTGATGTTGGTCATTTAGAAATAGGGCTGGGCGATATGGCTGAAAACTGGATCACGATATAAGTGTTTCATATCGGTCGATATCAATAATTATTGATATTTTTTTATGACCTGTTTAAAATAAGGACCAGGAGAAAAATATATTGAACTTAAACATTTTTATTTTAAACTTAACCTTCCTCTGATTATAATCCCCTCAGTTATAAAAGCAGAAATGTCAACACAACCATGGAAAACACTCAAATAATTAAAATGTAAACATAGGTCTAAAATCACAATGAACACTTAACAATTATCTCTCAACATTAAGGTGCAAAATTAAAAAATAAGTAAGAAATGCTTAATAAAGTGTAATAAAATAGTGCAAAGTGTGAAATATAAGAAACCTGAGAAGAACTATTTTCTGCAAGTTTAGTGCTAGGTTGGTAACCTGGCTTCTCAACAGCGCTCAGCATGTCTGCCTATGTTATTTCTGTTTTATCAACAATTTCCTTGCTCGCTACGGCACTTTCCACTTATTACTCCACGCCGCCGGTTCTGTTATTGAAGAACACGAGACAGCAATGTGGTGCAACCAAACTTGATACTGTTACATGATTGGCTGTTAGAGTGTCACTCCCTACATTGCTAGGTTACCAGAGAGTGAGTGCTTTTGTTCATGCAACCAAACTTGCTTCACAGCCTCTGGTTTCTTCTGATGAAGAAAAACAAGTTATCGAACGTTTTATCGACCGCATTTTCTATTGATATTGATTACATCTCTATCGCGAGACATATCGTTATCGTTTCATCGCCCAGCCCTATTTTGTAACATTGTAAATGGTTCCAAAAGTACAATATTTTGGGGAGATCCATACACGGTTTTCAAGTTTGGATATTTTCACTGTGAAACCTCAACAGAAAGCTGTGAGCTCCAATCTGAGTAATCTTGGTATCTGTCTTCTACCAACGTGGTTAAGCTTCCGTTACTCTGATACTGTAATACTCAGTTATTCTAATTAATTGACATTAACAAACAAAATCACATCTACATACTTACTTCTACCTGCCTACTGACCGACTTACTCACTTGAACTAGTCAGTTACTTTCTAACTATACTTTTTTACATACAGACAGGCCTGCTAATGATTGCTTGCAGTCTTAGTTCATTCTTTGATATTCTTGATTTTGGTGGAATAATGTGTCTTTCTGTTTACTGTTTTTTAGGTTCTACTATGCAGAAGAAGACTCAAAGAAGGCCCTGGAGTGATTTGGAAAAAAAAGCGGTTTGGCGGCAGCTTGGAAATTGCATAACTTTGATGACAGTTCCTGGTAAAGACAAGTGCATAGAGTGCATAGATGCAGAACCTGCACTTCAGCACAGACACTGGAGAGATATAAAGAATCATGTACATAATACCATTGAAACGAGAAAAAAGAAGGTATCACGCAGATAACTTGGTTAACTTTGTTCTTCATCTGCATTATTTTTTGCACACAGCCACAAGTTCAAGTGTTGTATAGATGTGAGCAGTTAAATGTGTGAAAATGTTTATTTTTAAAATGTTTATGCATAATCGCTTTTTAGCGTGTTTATCATCGCAATTCGCCCGCCATTGACCTACATTTCGAGTGAATTTTCATAGAAAGAGTAGTATAAAGGGACGTAAGTCCGCAGAGGGATGGTGGTTGGTCGGGGAGGATGGGTAAAACACAGGACTTTCACCCAGGAGAGCCGGGATTATGTCCCGCGTGTGGTGATTTTCAATTATTGTTTTCCTAAACGTGTTTTTATCGTTTTTTCCCCCCGTTTTTGTCGCTTTTTTGTGTTACTAAAGCCTTTCTCCGGGTTTCTTTTCCTAAACCCAACTTTTTTTTTTACACGCGTGCCGTTGTTCTCGCAATAGTACGTCACGTTCTCATGCTAACACGCAACATGGCGACGCCACGTGGCGTGTATGTTTACATCTGCTGTATACAGCATAGGTATACACGTGGATAGCTCAGAATGCGTACAGATAACACGCTATTTGGCGTATATGTTTACGCAAAGTCATGATGCCATGTTGGTCTCCTGACTTGTTTTGTTGAAGCTGAAATTCAGCCGTGTTTAATGAGGCCTGAAAGGAATTTTAAAATCCTTGCATTTGATGTTCAAGTAGGTGTCGGTGCTCTGTTAGAATGTCTTACCCAGCTCGTTACAGTGCACTTTTGTAAAGCCCAAAATTTGCTTTTGCAGAATAAATGATCTGCTGATTTATTATTTTGGAGTTTGTGTTGTGATGGAGGTCAGAGCTTTCATCTTAGATGAGGTGAAAGTCCTGATGGATGATTTACTACATGACCCAATAAGGCTTATAATACTTCATTTTAAAATGGGTAGTTCACTCAACTGCTATAATTTAAAAAGTTTTAAATTGACCTTGTCTGTGGCATCGGTCATCAATGTAAATCATTTTTAAATCATAATATTCTTAGTCACTTTCCTCTGATTTGAAAATGATTCATAATGATAAGGTTAATTTGTTTGAGTTGAACAGGATCTAGTATGTGTGCAATACTAACGCCGGATAAAGATCAGACCCAAGTAGCATTAGAGTAATCAAAGTGAGACCTGAAAAATACATGGACAATAGTTTCTGGGTCAGCTATACTTATTGTGGGCCAAAAAATATGGTAGTTTATGAATATGTGTAGCTATGAGTTTATCAAATCATAAAATAATAATTAAAAATCATTTGTCATACACTGATGATCATTGCATACTAACATTTAATTTGTTTTGAAATGATTAGATGAGGTAGATAGCTACTTCCAACACTGCTGTAGTGTTGACAGCAGCTTAAGGCGAGACACAGCAGGGAAAAACAGTTTTTTTTCACTGGTCAATTTTGAGATTTTGGGCTATTTGTCTTCAATAACATGTATTCTTTCAGAATTGTGGTGAAAAAAAAAGTCAAAAATACACATTTAGGTCTTTATTTTACTACACTTTGTCTGTTTGCGTCTGTAGATTTCTCCTGAATTCAACAAAAGATGGCATTCTAAATCATCCCGCTGCTCCGTGATCGCTGTCTGCATCCTGTCATCACATATACCGTTAGAAAGCTCTCTCTCTCCTGTACAATGCTGTCGGATCCAAATATGTTCATTTCCTTTTTATCAGCAACCAATCGTGAAAGTAAAAGGGGGGATTTAACTCTAAATGGGTAATCTCATCGAACCTGCCCCCACTGCTAAAAAAAAATCCTAAAGGAAACACTGGAAATTAGTGGAATTTTGCCATAAAAATCTTTTAAAGCCTGTTTTCTCAAAATGACTTTTCTCTCATACACCAAGTCCGAAATCTCCTCTTCAGTATAACCTATATACACCAAACTTTCCAGTCTTGTACCTAGTTACATTATGAAGACATTTACAGATTTGTAAATATATTATTCCTAGCCTGATTTATATAACAATTTATTCCAAAAAAACATGGTGAAAATCCTTTTTTTTTTTTTTTTAAGGCTGACAGTATATTCTGATTTGCAGTTTAACAAAAGTAGATATCCATATATCCGTCTCTAATTTTTGTTCCCATCTAATATGTGTACACAATGAAAAAATAATTTTGAACCTGGCTTTATCAAATACTCAGATTTTTTTTTTTTTTAAATATATGCAAATTAGTGCATATTTAATTAGATAATGCCTAGTTTGCATATTTTTCTCATCTTAATGTAAGTAATCAACTGGGAGAGTTTCATGGTGATATCTGCTAGTTAAAATGTTTACCCTATTCACCTGTAGTGTCTAACCTTAAGACATTACAAATTAATGAAAAAATATAAAGTTCATAAATATACAAGGAATAATATAACCACATAATAAGGGTTTAATAAGCTTCAGTGTTAAATATAACAAAACTGTTCTTTGGTCTAATAGGTTCAGCACATATGATAACCAATCAAAACTGCTGCCAAAAAGCCTTAGAAAGCAGATCATGTGATCTTAAATCTGCCTAGCAACCGACCGGTCCTCACAACACCCACCAACTTCACCAGTTGTGTGACCATCGTGTGTTTAAACATTTGAAGTCATTTTCTGGCTCTCTACTCCCATCTAATGGTCAAACTATTTTTTTCATCCTCCTAGTGTAAGCAGAAAGGGTGGTCCTCACAACATGCTATAGGGTCATGGTCCTCACAAGTATAGCAAAACACGTATGTGTGTGTGTGTGTGTGTGTGTGTGTGTGTGTGTGTGTGTGTGTGTGTGTGTGTGTGTGTGTGTTCTTGTTTAACTACAGTCATGGGGTCCAACAACCGGGAATACAGTATACTTGTGGGGTCCAGACAACTTTGTGGGGCCAAAATGCTGGACCCCACAAGGTTAAAGGGCTGTTTGAGGGTTAAGACTTTGTTTTAGGATTGGGGTTAGAATTAGGTTATGGTTAGGGTGAGGGTAAGGGTTAAGGTTAGGCATTTAGTCGTGATGGTTAAGGTTAGGGTAAGGGGCTAGGGAATGCATTATGTCAATGACGGGTCCCCACAAAGATAGTGAGACGCACTGTGTGTGTGTGTGTGTGTGTGTGTGTGTGTGTGTGTGTGTGTGTGTGTGTGTGTGTGTGTGTGTGTGTGTGTGTGTTTCAGTATTTATTTTGGGCAAATCTCAGGCCTTAACAAAATGACTTACATCAGGTCCAGGAGAACTCATCTCACCTAAAGTCTTTGCATAATAGTGTAATCACTATCACATCAGACCTCAATGTGACGTCTTTGTGTGTGACTTCCTCATAAATGTGAACAAACTGTACAGATGGTTTGGCTCACTCTCAGATCTGATCACAAAGCATCCAGTGTGTGTTGACAACTTTATTAACATGTTTTTTTTTTGTTTTTTTTATCAAGGTTAGACCAGTTTATACACAGGGTTGCTTTGTGTTTCTAAATTACTGACCTCATGGATGTGATGATACACTCCAAAGTGTCCTGATATGGAAAATATATGATTTGGCTCTATCACCTCTTTTCACCTTTACTTTTCTCTTTTAGGCCACCTTATTAGGATGGATTATTACCTGACCCAAACGGAATCTGCAGATTTCTTTCTTTTCTTTTTTAACAGTTTTCAGTGGTGATCCATAATGAAAATCTGTGGAATTAAGCAGACAGAGATATGTTAATATTCTGCGTCCTCAGAATTTGTGTGGCCCTGATTGTTTTCGGTTCAGTTTGTGTTTGATGGTTTGTTGGTACAGCCCCGATTTTGATGAAACGTGGTGGAAGGGTGTAGCATGGGCCAAGAAGAACCTATTCAGTTTTGAAACCGATCCAAATGATGGGGCAGATACACAGTTATACACACATTATTTTTCACTTTTGTTAACACCAGATAAGCAGTTGTGCTGCATTCATGTGGTGTTGGAATAATCGGAAAATGCTCTAGACTGGGAAAATTCACACTGCATTAACATTATGAGATAGGACATGCCTTGGCAGAGGTCTGCACTCTCTGAGTAACCTTCCAAATCTTAGAGACGTTTGATTCAACCCCCTTGTTTTTTGTTGATTCAAGTCTGTGCCTGCAGCTTTCCATGCTAGAATTTGAGATGTAATAGGAAAATCTCTGGAGAGAAAAACAAAATTAGTTTTAATTTTAAGAATTTTGATTTTAGTATTTTTTTTTATAGGGCCAAATGCATCCTTGATGATGCAGTGGATGTTTTTACTGATCAGATTTCTTATGTGTTACTTGTCATGGTCTATCATAGGCTGCTCCTTTTATATGCAATGCTGCTCTGCAGGAGTTCAACGTGCAGCACCCAACCTAGAGGGTTTTGTTTACAGGATGTTCTTACAGCTAATCCACCTGTCAGAGCTTAACAGTCGAGTACTTTGTGTTCTCACTGCAGGACACCAAGTTTGTCTGTTTGTATTATTCCTCCATCCATGCAGAGGTCATTCTTTCTTTCTATTCAGAGGCGGGTTTTTGCTGATTTCAGATCAGATATGACCCACAATAGGCCTTCTGTGTTGGAGGCATTCCTGCGCTTCACTGGTTTCAGGTATAGGGAGTCCTCATAGTGTTTCAGTCCCACAGATAGCATCACCTTGTCTTGCTTTCATCACAACTCACATACCCAAATTGACAAACACACGTGATAAGGAAAAAAGAGGTGTAGAAAACAAACTTGCCGCTGGTTATCTCCACCCCTACTATCTCTGCACTATCAATACATCATTATTTCGTCTCGTGTTATAGTGTTGCGTGACCAGAGACTTCTTACATAATACCTTGCAGTTGTTTTGCAAAGGTCTGTGCATTTTAAGCGCTGCTGTATGTTTGACGTACAAGAAAACAAGCGAGGTGCAGTTACGGTGTAATGCAGGGCAGATATAGCCTAGAAATCTAGATGCACCCTAGCGGCAGTAAATCTAATTTGCAACCAGGGGGTCTAGCAACTCTCCGTTGTCTTGCGTGCTGGAAAAACCAAACTCAGTCACTGACAGCCACTGAAGCTGTTATTTCTATGGTTCCTGCTTCAAGATAAAAAGAAAATGCTAAGAATGAGTAAATTCAGCTTTAACAATCCTCAGAACATCTACGTCAACTTGTATTGGTTTGTTTTCCCAGTGTTGTGTGTTTATGTGACCTGGACCGGGGATTAAATCAGCTGAGTGACCTTATGATTCTCCAGCTGGGCTTTTGGCTGCAGCAGCAGAGAGGAGGAGGAGGCTCTGGGTTTTCCCATGGGGTTCTGGTGATGGGTGTGAGGGGTACATCAGGGGTTGAATCTGTTTTCCCAGTTCTGTTTCCCAAAAGATTCCCCACTGAGTTTCTTCTTTCCAGAGGAGAAGAGCCAGACAGTCAAGGACACAGATGTGCTATGACAGTTGTACTAGTTAGAGTCCTTAACTGAAAGAACAGCACCAGTGTGTTTGTAGTTTCTGTACATTTTCTTAACAAGATTTTTTTAAACTTCACCTTTTTGAAATGTAGCTTTATTTTCTGTTTCATTTTACAGACGATTGCAGGGTAGTACAGTAATATGACTTGTCTGGCTGAAACTAAAGGGGAACTCCAACTTACACATTGTGATTCAACAGTGATATCATCCAAATATTTAGTTGTTAAACTGGTTCCTGAAATATTGGGTAAACACCTCCTTACCTGCCTCTGAGATGCTGAACTAACATTTGCGTCATGTGGTTTTATAGAAGTCACAGGCTTTTACTTTACAACTCATAAAGGTCCACTGAAGTGTTTGGGAACAATGATAATCACACAATCATCATCATCAATATCTGGACTTTTCCTTCCGGAAAGTCCCTGTGTTTTGTCATGTCAGTAGTAACAGTTCCCTACAACATAACTGGAAAGGACTCTCTTTCAAGGCAAACACTAAGAACAATGTTCATATCTTGTAAAGAGAAAATGTGTGTATGTTGGAAAACATATTAGATCAAGTTACATTAATGATTTGTTCTGTACAAGAAAATCAGATGAAAATCATTACCTGCTGAGTTAGGTTGGAAAAACATACTGATCTAGTTAAAACACACCAAATAAATACTACATTGTTGAGCAAAATGTTCAGGCTTCACGATTAGCCCGATAACGCCCCAACCCAACGAACATGGGACGTCAGGAACAAAAATGAGCATCATTAATTATTAAACTGTTTTTAAATGCATACAAATATTATGTCATTGGTACTGCCAGGTGCAACAGTAAAGGTGGGCCCTGGCAGCTTTGATCACCAAATGTCACACAAGTCTTCATGACAGATGTAAAGTTACAATTAGAAAATAACCTCTTGTTGTTTTTAGAGCAGAATGATGAGTTGAGAAAAAAGTTCCCTATCTTAAGAAGAGTGTGGAAAACAAACTGCTATGATTAAAGGTGGAGTCACCGATTCTGGAGAAATTTTTTTGAAATTTGAACTTAACACCCAAGCAATAACTTTTTTACCGTCCCTCTCGCTACCACTGCCTTTCTGTTCGCTGAATTTGACAAAAAGTGTATTGGATTAGAAATGCTGACTGCACCTTTTAAGAATGTGTTTATGACTATTTGACTGGCAGCTGACAGGCTGTCCAACCAGTTTCAAAGATGACTGAGACATTAAAATCCAGTAATGTCAGCCTCCCTCCTCTCCGCTCCTCCCCCCTAACCCAGAGATCCACCTCATGTTTTTCTGAAAGATGACTCCCTGTTCGCCAACACCTGGGCTTTAAAAGCAGGCACTTGGCCAAGAGAACGAGGAATAACACGCCCGACAGGTTTCGGCTTTCCCTTTAATGAAAAACAAGAGAGAGTTGAGAGGGAGGGATGGAGGAATAGATGGAGAGAGGCAGACAGAGAGGTGAGGATGAGGGTCTCGGCACGCTCACCAGCTGAGAGAAGAGCCTGTTTTGTTGCCCATTGACACGGGATCAGCAGGACTTCCTCAGAAGTAGCAGTTTGCTGTGAGCCTGTGGGTGGAGGGGTAGTGGTGGAGGTCCACTTGTGGTCATGAGGGAGCAGAGAGGCTGTCCTCTGTTTAACCCCCCTCTGTCCATAGCTAACAGGCTATAATTCCTCAAAGTCCCATCCACTCTCCAAAAGTCTGAGGGTGTGTTACTCGAGGAAATCAGCACCTGCCAAAAGAAAAGAAAAAAAGCACTAGGGGTTGGGGAATCAATATTGTTGCTAAAATGCATAGAAAAGATAACAAATAACCTTTCAGAAATGCGTAAAAATATAAATGCTTTACCAGTTCCTGTAAAGCATTTATATTAGTAGTAATTATAATAACAACAATCTATGATATGATGTCTTTTTTTAATCTTTTCTTTACTTATCTTTAAAAAACAAAATGTCTTGTACTATTTTCCTGTCTGAAGTTGCTGCAGTGGTTGTTTAAAAACAACCCTGCTCGCCTGTACAAACCTCTGACACTGTATCCTCTCCAGGGGGACGAGCTGAACAAAAACAACTCAGTCATGACATCACAGCCAGTCCTTGTTACTCAGCACTGAGACGTCATGTGGAAGAAGAGATAAACAAAAGGAAAAGATAATAAAGAGAGCAAAATTAGTAAGTATATACAGTAGCAAAAACCATGCTGGACGCTCTGAGAGGCTTTATGTAGAAAGCAAAACAAGAGGATGCTTACATGCTCACAACCATGATGCTAACATGCTGATGTTAAACAAATGTGTTTACCATGCTCACCATCTTAGTTAGCATGCTAACATTTGCTAATTAACACAAAAGTACAGCTTGGCTGATGCCAAAGGCTAATGCCGTTTTTAAAAGTACAAAAATGTCAACCTCATGGTGGCACCAGAGGAAAGATCAGGGGATCATCAAAGTCATTAGGCTTCATCATCCTCTGGGGACTATGAATATCTGGACCTCTGGACCTTTCCAAAGTCTGTAGGCATTAGTCTCGCTTTTCCAGACCTTCCTCCCCAATGCTGTGGAGGAGGGTCATGATAGCAGAGCATTCCGGGACGGGAGAAAAACGTGCTCTAGTTTGTTGGCATTTCTTTAAACCAAACACAATCATCATGGGCGGCACCAAGCGCCCAACAGAGCCACGGTGCCACTGCAAAATAGCCTTGGGAAGAAACTTGTTTTGGTGGAACATGTGTAGGTTAAAAAGTTGTTTTAGTCGTGCAACAGAAAACTCCGATTGGACAGAAAGTCTCCCTAGCTGTCTTAATTTACCCTGCAGAGATCTGAGAAAAGGTTAACCATAGTCCTCATAATTCCACCGGATCAAATTCTAACACAAAATAAGCAGAAGATAACAGATATCCGGGCAAAAAGAGTGTGATCTGACAGAATTTCCGGCAGCACCGGAGCAATCTTGGAAGTGGAACGTCGTGGATATAGACTACAGGAGGAGAAGTGCAAAGTTATTTTACAGCTGCTTGTTTAGAGCAGCAGCTCTGAACCATGGAGAGATACTGCAGGTTTTTACACCAACCATCCCATTGGTTCACCTCACTGGGTTAATGTATAATCATCAGACAAGCCCACTGATATTATCAGAGTCTCTCAGTGCAATACTAACAATGGAAAATCACCTGCAGTAAAATCAAGTGAAAAAGTATTTGTTAACCATCTGACTGTCTTGTCTTCACTTTAAATTCAGAAAAAGTTTCTGTGGAGACACTGATATCTTTTAATGTAGTGACACTGCCTGTGACTGCTTGATTTGTGATGTATAACTAGGGGCTCATTTCACCCATCAGCTAAATAAATAAAAACCTGAAATGAAAATGAAAATAAAAAATAGTCTGCCCACAGACTTTACAGAGGTAAATAAGTGCACAGAGAGCTGACACTAAAAACAGCCCCATATTGGGTTTACACTCACATACATAATGTCAACTTAACAATAGCAAGTCTTATCTCGGAGTTAAGCTGATAACCTGTGTACATGTGGTGTTATCTCTGTATTCCCAGGATCGATAACTAAGTAAATACTTTTAGTTTCACTTTTCACGAGCAAGACGAGCTGTGATTAATCAGAATCCGATTAAGGACTCCAAATGATTAAACTTCCCAAAGTATTCTGAAGGCCCAAACACAGATGTTTGCTTCAATGATATCATGTTTTGCTTTAATGTCAGCAGGGATTTTTTTTTTCAGAGTAGGCATCAAAAAACTTGTATTTTTTTACTTGTATTACCCTGTCTTGACGGTCGCCGATATAGGACTGTTGCAAGTTTTAGAATCAGAAATCAGAAATTTTAAAGCGAAACTAAGGCGACGAATGCGGATCACTATTTCAGCCAGTATTTAAGTGTTCAATCATAAAGCGTGTGTAACTTCCTCTTGTCAAGACAAGCTGTGGTTACAGAACAGGACAAAATGTACAGCAAACGGCTTTGCTTTCATCCTCCTAAACTCATATGTTGAAGCCGCGGCTAAGAGTCAGGTCACAGCATGCACGTTCTCTGCTCACTTACCCAAAGACTAAAAATAGAGTCTGTGGTTTGGAAATGATAAAGAAGACAGGACATATTTGACTTCAGGGCATGAACAGTGATATAGGGACCATTTAAACTCTTTGTCTTCTCTTTCTTTATCTCACCCTTTGTTTTCTCCTCCCTCCACAGGCTGTTTCAATTTCACACACCAGTCAACTTTATTGCTCTGCACAGCTGAGTTTATAACCTGCATGCCTCCTACAGGGTGGAAAGCATCTGAGATAGTGCACACAAAAATCAAAGTCAGTGAAAAAGGCTTAATGGATTCTAGGTACAGCACAGTAATACAGTTACATAACAGTTACATTAAGCTTAAATTAAAGAAGTGCAATGGGCAGGACACATAACATTTTTTGTATTGCTGTAATATTAAACTGCAGTTTTAAATTATGCAGACACAGCTGGTGAAGTGCACATTGGTTTATCTCCTTAGACAAACTCAGGACTTTTTGTTTCTATTGTGACCACGTAATTTGTGGAATGCCACAGGGGTCAATATGGGATAGATTTTTATTTTCTTATTCTATATGCTCCTTCTTCAACTGTGTCTCCCAAGAATTACATTTATTATTTTTTTTTGTAAGTACGTTCTGATCATAATGTAATTATTCAGTGTATTGAGTTCGGGACCAATTTTGTTTCCAACGAAGGAAGCACTACGTTTTTGTACTGCACAGAAGTTGTAGGTAGTTGGTCAGGGTGACTTGTGGGCGTTCCGCATGTGGATAGGTTTAACCAACTATAGCACTCTGGTTAAGGTTGGTAAAGGTTTAGGTTAAATGTTAGTAAAGTTAGCACATCAACTCATTTTCAACTTCTTTAATGTGTAACCAAGGTGATGATCATTCACTAACCTTGCCAGTCCTGTGAGGACCTAACTATCAACATGAAAACGTTTTTTCATGCTTTAGTTTCTATGAGCGGATATTGTATCGCCAATGCAGATAACGTAAAGGAAAACAAATTTAAAAAAATTGTTAGTGAGCATTTTGCAGATATGTTCAGTAACAACCTTTTGTGACATGGCAGATATGTTCATTAGCAATGTTTCCTCATTATGTTGATATAAAATTTAATTCATGTAGCATTATGTTTCTACTAACAAATGTATTCGCTGTTGCAAATTGGTAAATTTGAAATTTGCATTGCATAAGATGTAGGCCTAATCTACTGTGCAGAAATGTACTCTTTCTTCAAGCAACTGGCCTGAGCAAACTGACTTTATCATCCTTTTATTCAAAGAGGAACTTAAACAGTGCATCTCTGTGCAGATTTTTGCTGTTCACAAAGACTCACATGGCACATGGCAGGAAAACAGACTGTAAGACAGGAAAACATTTATCAAAAGTGTGAATAGAGCTTCAATAAAACACCTTGTACAGCAGTGTGAACATGGCGACATGTCTGCACACTGAACCTCCCACAGCTTCTCCACAGAACTTCACAGTGACACTGGAAAACTTGGCTGGACTGACATTTACACAGGCCAGTGCACAACTGCATGTGGACATGTATACATACTGAATCATGAGTCAGGGATGCAAGCCCCCCAGCTCCCCCCATCACACCACCTCATCCCACATGAGCCAATGGGAGAAGCACAACACACCTTTGTGCTCTGGTCTCCTGGAGCTCCACATACCAAGACTGCCTGTGGTCAGCAACACACACACACACACACACACACACACACACACACACACACACACACACACACACACACACACACACACACACACACACACACTGTGAACATCCAGAGTAAAACTATCACCTCCAGTGATTCATTATAAGGCTAAAAAACATTATTTTCTGAAAAGTGATGATTTTTCCTTAAATTACCATATTTTCATACAACTTCTTCACAATGAAATGGGACACGTATTGTGCTGTGCAGGTTTATGATGATTAAACAGCTTCTGTTTTTGTTGCTTTTCACGAAGATGTTTTTGGTATTGTGCCTTTTTTTGTCACAACTAGTGTACTTATGTTATAGGTTTACTGCCACCTTTAGTGCCGCATAAAGTACATTTTGGAACTTTTGCTTTAGAGACAAGTAAACCAACAGTGAGCCTGGGAGTGGATGCCTGTCGCTGTTGAGAAAGTGTAAGGAATTATGAAAATGTAGGTAGAAATTATGAGATCCATTCCCTCGTTAAGTGCAGCTTTTGGGAAGAAACACTACTAATCAAAGCCAAACAAGTTGCCTACTTGTGGGAAAGAGCAAAGACCACCAACATAAATCAGTTACTCAAGGGTTTTTCCTTAACATAAATGTTAAGAACAAATAGTTCACTTCTGTTAGGCTTGTTTTGGCCACAAATGGATTTTCTGAAATTCAGCAGCATTAGCATTAGTAGGATGAGTGTCCACCACATCACAGGCCGAAACAGCTGTTTATTGCCTCTATCTTTTGCTGCCATCCCATTTATTTACCTTTTCGGTAAGTCAGGACAGAGAAGCTCTATGTGAACCTCCTCATGTCCGCACAGGAGCACAAGGCACAACCAGATGCAATGACATGGACAAAGAAATCAAAACATGTTATTCTTTTTACCTCGAAAGCATTGACATTGACAGCTTTATAAAGCAACTGATGAGAAGAGGCTTCACACACCACTTTCTAAGACATGTTAGGAATCAGGGTCAAGGTTAATTGGCTTGCTCTAAAGGACTGAGAATGTTGCTCATCAACTTTTCCTGCATAGATTTCTAAGTCTGAATTTAAACCTGCAACTTTCCAGCTATGGACCTTCTTCTCTCAGCTTTAGATCACTGCTGCCATAAATAAGTTCTCTGTGGGAAAGGACACAGTAAGGAGACACAGGGGAGGGACAGTAGCATCATTTGGGATTAAGACTAGTATAGAAACCAGAATTACCATCACACTTGAGGCCATTACATTTGTACACTTTTCTTGTTCAGGTGATGAGGCATGTCTGGTGTATATAAAAAAAGAACCAGCCTTACATATTGTAGATCACTGATCTGCCTTCAATCAGTCTATCTGCACAGAGACATGGTCAAAGTGCTCAATGTGGTGTTTGGTGTTTTAAGCCCCCAACGTCGCCTTCCAGGCAGTGCGGCAATGGTTATATTTAGGGTTAGCTGCCTTGAAGGCGACGTTGGAGGCTTAAAACATCCTTGAGCACTCAATGTACAGAAAACATAAACCTAAGACATCTATGTATATTGTTCATTGACTGACTCTAGTCTGCTTAATCTGAGTCCAAACCGGAGAAGGCTGTACCCTGGAGAGCACTTACTGTATCCTTGAACAATTAACTAAACTCAGTTCATTTCTACTTATCACTTAAACAGTATCACTTCAAAACAAATTTTTCTTGTGTCCTATCTGGATAGCAGCCTGTGGATATGTAGACATCTAAATGTAAATGTCTGTAACCAGAACATGTCAAGCTTCCAAAACTTTCTAAAATTAGCAGTGTCTTAAAATGCACGTAAAGTGCTCTGTGCATTAGGATCATGTGGAAGGGACATGACTAGAAGAAGAAGTTAAAGAGTGTGTAAGTCAGATGGACAGCGACATTTATCTTCAACTCTGTCCGCCTCGTTCAGCTACCACAATTATCAAAACTTCAACTTTACTGTAATCAAGTCGTTTTTATTTACCCTAAATTGAATTGTTTGTAAAAGTTTCTTTACTGGTGAAAACGATTCGTTCAGTTGGTTTTGTTTCACATTTCCAGTTTGTGGTTGTTTAAAATTCCTTTAGGTTTTGTAATTTGCTTATGTAATCTGCAATTACTGGGTAACCTCGCCTTCACAATGGCACTTGAAATCAAATTATTATCAAATTAGAAAAAAATGCCGTAGAGACTAGAACGACTCATTCTGTCAGTGTCCGAATGTCCAATTATCTATGACCTCTCATCTGAGGGCTATTGTATAAACAGAAAGGCTGCTACATGGAGAAAAGTTGCCCAGGATATTGATATGTCAGGTCGGTTAAATGTGATATAGCGGTATAATGTTAATAGTTCGATGTCTGTTGCTAACCAACTTAGCCATAGCAGGTATCCTATGCATTGTTTCTGCACGGAAGAACTTTTCTCATACTCCAAAATGAATTGATTACATGACAACATATCATTATGAAATCATTATTTATTTTATTAAAAGTTAAGAATTCAGATTTGTTTATCAGTACCATAGCAACGCTAACTTCCGCTCGGATTGTCGGATAGGAACCGTCCGTTGCCTGTCGTACGAGTTCAACTTTTTTAACGCATCCGGATGACCAACGGACACAATTTTTTTCACACCGTGACCGCACTTGTTCGCATCGGTTCGGACCCATTCGCATGCGGTCTGCGAATCCCCATAGGAAATGAATGACTTCCAGTCAATTCACAGCCATATCTACTGTGCCAATGTGAAGGCGCCGTAAGCGTGACTGGGCGTACATGATACTGACCTCTTTGACCCATTTTCAAAATGATTTATCCTACTGATCTATTAACTAGCATTCTTCAGGTATTCTCCTTACTGAGTGTGAGTGCTCTTGAGCAAGGCATTTCACCCAGATCTTTGGGCCCTGTTTTTTATTTGTTTAGTTGTGTTGCTTCAAGAGCTAAAATGGGTCACATGAACCACTGCTTTAAATTCACCTTCCTGATGTCATCATATCATGACAAATATTTCAAATTTAAACATGACTTTATTGATGCATTTGAAATAAAATGATGTGGTCTTATGGGAAAAAGAAGAATTACTGAATCTCACTCTGTTGCTCCCATTGTTATTATTTTCTCAAATCCCCAAACTTGACCGTAGCCCATGTTTGTCTCTTCATCTAAATCTTATTGGAATTGACAACAACTCTGTTTACATGGGGGCTCTTCCCTCGATTAGTCTTTGTTTTACTTACTCATAAAGTCTGACGTCAGAACCCAGGATAGCTCTTCCTCCCGAGGGACCGCCAGTTGATGAGCTGTGAGAAATAAACATGGTTTTAAAAAAAAAAAGGAAAAAAAGAGCGAGATAGTTTCTGTGTTTACTTTGCCGGATGTGTGATATAACCTACAGAGCTATGGCGATAACAAAATAAAGTTGACCACAAAAATTGGCCGCTGTGGGATACCATAGTGAACAGGATGAAATGATAATCTGCCAAAGAAGATCTGAAGTACATGCTGAGAGTGAGACAAATAGTCTACCCCTGTTTAGCAGCATACAAATATTTAATCATTAAACTACATTATAGTGTGTTCTGAACACAAACTATAATGTAGTTGTAAGATATAAGGACATTTTAAGGTTTTTATTATTATATAATAGGACATATTTTATATTATTACAGCTGTGTTTTACTATATTGTTATAGTCTATATAGTCGTTATCTGATTATGCACTGTAGTCAAGTCCACCTTTGTCTTGTCCAAAACAAGTCCAAGACCAGGACTAGTTGAGACCGAGTCAAGATTTTGCTCTTATTATTTGTAATGATAAAAAAGCAAGTGCAGAGTACAACACTGTATGGTCAAATTAGGCCATATTATTTTACATTACATTTTAGATGTTCAGTCTTTTCATTCTGGTGTAACAAGAACATTCTGGACTGCCAATGGAAAATATAGCAAATAACAAGCAATACAGGTGTTACTAAAAAAACTGACATTGTCTTAAAGAATCCAGAGTACAAAGTGCTCACTGACATTGTGTCTGTGGCCAAAATGAAAATGATTGATGCCTGATGATTGAGGTATATGACGCAGCCAGGTGTATACCAGGGGACCAATATCAATTACATGTTTATGTACTACATTTACAAAATGTTTTAAAAATACTACATTTTTAGCTAAATGGGGGGACTTGAAGTAAAGTGTTGACATTTTCTTTTTTTTAGGTTATTTTTGGGGTTTTTCCACCTTTAACATTGACCGGACAGCTGGGTGAGAAAGGGAAGACATGCAGGAAATCGTTACAGGTCGGATTCGAACCCTGGACCTCTGCATCGAGGCATAAACCTCTCAGTATGTGTGCCTGCTCTACCCACTGAGTCAACCCGGCCACAGACATTCTATTTTCTAATGACCTGACAACATGGTCATCTTATCATGTCTAACACACATTTCAAAGTAATGCTTCTAATTGGATTGTTCCTCAGCACATACAGATAATATATAATGTAAGAGCCAGTTAGTACCAAATAAGATCAATTTATTATTGTTGTCAGCAGCTTAGTCTTTCTCCTCTTGTAAGAAATAAAATTGTAGAAACACAGGACTGTTTAACTGATTGTGTCATGCACAGACCAAAAACTTATTTCTTTCTATAAGCTACAGAGGCATGCAAGTCACGTACAACCAATAAACAAAGCATGAATAATCTGGAATCTTAAATCAGAGATGGGTTTATATTCTTAACCCTTAATTCCACCAAGGAAAGTAAACTGATATCTGAGAAAGATATATTGTGTTTAAAGTCATCTTCTGAATGAATGTAAGGGGACTGTCAAAGGTACAAGATTTTTGTGTAGTGGTATCCAAATACAGTATATTTCTGCACCACATGGAGCCAAGCAAAACTGAGTGACACGGTTTACTAACATATAATATCTACATACTTTAGCGATAAATCTTCCACTATGCAACATCAGAGGGAAGATTTACAGCAAGTTAAGGCAAGTCTTGTTTAAGGGCAGTTGTTATTGAATTCAGCAAGAATTCAGGCTGATGGTTAAATGTATTTTTGGTCATAAAAAAGAACATTTTTCAGAAGCGCTTTTGTAACTGCCTTATGTAAACTGCAATGAATGAATAGGAGTGAGTGGGCACTGACCTCTTTAACACTCTATAAAATCATTGACCTCATGACCTATTAACATATAACAAGAACACCACAATAACTGCTGTGTCTTCCCAATAAATACATTTCAGCCAGCAAGTCTGTCTTTTTCCAATTGCACACTTAAATTCTGCTGCTCTCCATCATTTGTTGTTGAGGGCAGCTTAACATGGACCACTAATGTCTCAACCAACCACAGTCCACCATCTCTCCCTGCAGGGAGTTACACCTCCCCTCAGCAGATCAGATCATTCCAAACAAGGAGCCTCTCATGCAACAACAAGTTCTAGACAGGCCGAATTGAATTACACTTACAATAACATTTACATGTTAGGCCTTAAGTGGATACCCTTATACAGAGCCGTTGGCAGCGTGTGCAGGAGTACAGTAAGCTTCAGTTCCGACAGTATGGAGGAAGTATTCAGATCATTAAAAGCAGCAATACCAAGCTTTAAAAATACTCCATTCAAACTTTTATTGAAGTAAAAGTACCGAAGTATAAGCAACAAAAAGTATCAAAAGCAAAAGTACTCATTTTACAGAATGCCCCTCGTCATATTATTATATTATTGATTCATCACCATACAAGCATTGCTTTTATTTTGTAGTGTAGATGGTTGAGGTGGAGCAAATTTTTACTGCATCATACACTGGGGAGTAGTTTATTTATATAATGCATCATTTTAGAAACTGATTATATGTTTTGTTTGTAAAATCCTAATATGAAAAGTGACTAGCGACTTTAGCTGTATATAAGATGTAGTGCAGTAAAAAGTGTAAAATTTCCCTATGAAATGTTGTGGAGTTGAAGTATAAAGTAGCATAAAATAGAAATACTTAAAGCTTTAGTGTGTAACTTTTTGATATAATTGAACGTCCGTTATATTCAAGCCATTGCCAAATGAGTTGCTACAAAGCTAATTAAGACTATCAGCTCCACACAACTTTTGATGAGGCCGCATTACAAGTTGCTGCAGCTTCTGTCAATGTGAAACCAACTTCACCACAGCTTTACACTGATAGCTGATCACATTTAACAGGCTGTTGCTTCACACACAAATTAAGTTTTTGGGCAAGTTCAAGCAGGATGACAATTATCATACTGCTTCTTGTCTTATTTTCCATTTGGATGTGTTTACAGACTTTCCTATCATCCAATGACCCTCTTAACTGAAGAATATTTAAAGGTTTGGTGCACAATTAGGCTGTCTTGAAATTATAATGAGATGAACATTGAAATAGTCTTTGCTTGATATAATTATTCCTCCTGTTTATACTGGCCATTAGGAGAATTCCCTAACATACCTCCAATGTATGTGATGGGGGGACAAAATCCACAGTCCTCGTTCTGTGTAAAAAAATATGCAAACGTTTATTAGAAAAGAGGTTGAGCTTAAACAATGGGATTCTCAGTGGAGTGCTAAACCCAAAAAACCCAATGAGCATGCAAAAAAAAAAAACCCCGCGAAAAGCCAGCATCTCACATTTTACTTCATCTTCAAAAGCTTATCTGAAATGAATATGAGGCTTAAGTAGCCTGTGTTAGTTAAAACAAGGAACAACAAGGAAACACAAAGAGAGAATTTGGTACTAAAAAGTCAGTTTCTTTGGAAGATACTCACTTGATTGTCTAACTCAGACTGCTGAAGACTCAAAATGAAAACTGTGGATTTTGAAGTGCACATCTCCTAACAGCTAGTATGAACAGGAGGAATTACTACAGAAAGCATAAACTGTTTATGGACACCTGAATATTGTTTCAAGAAAAACTTGCAAAACTGTGAACCTATCCTTTAAACCACCAGTGCCAAGGCTCCCTCTATGGGGATCTTTGGTTGGCTGCTATTTAAAGGACTCTATACCTATGGATCTATCTAATCAGGTCTTTATCAAATGAAGCTCCATCCTTATTGTTCTTTTGTTGTCTTTTTTATTTTAATTGATATTTTATAGGCCTACATCGGGGAAAAAAGTGTGTGTCCTAGTAAAATTAGCTCCTCCATTGTTTCCACTAGCGCTGACCCTGGTTACAATACGCGGAAGCGAGAAAGAAAAGTGGAGCAACAATGACATATGTTCAGCAATGATACAGTATATGGGAGGTTATTTTACAGAAGAATTTACTTTCTGTTGTATTTGAGTATTTCACCTTATCTTCAGTTTATCTTATAGTTTTCTTGAGCTATTTCAGTTTCAGTTTTACATTTTCCAGACATATTAGTTTTTAGGTCCTATTTCAGCATATAGTTTTGGCTCATTTCCTCTCACTCATTCCTGCCTTTCCACATGGTGCTGATAGCACTGACCACAGCAGCTTTACTTTACACATACACAAGATGCACTCAGGAATTGACGAGGATTGCTGTGGTTCTCTTACTTCTGAGGAGTAACAATTGTGTCAAGAGGAGGAAGAACTAACAAGCTGATACAAGTACTGCTTAATGCTTCATTTGTTGATGTCAGAAGCCTAGTTTTAAAAACTCACAACAACAATAGAACAGCAGCTGGCACAGATACAGGCTGAAATTATAATAATTGACCTGATTTCAGTTATCTTTCACATGACTGAGATGGCACATCAAGTGCATGGTGTGTAAAAGCAAACACCCCCCCCCCCCCCCCCTCCAAGAAGAGGGAGGGCAGCTTGACAAAGAAGTGCAAATTTGATTATTTGTTAAGTGTTTCAGCTGCTGTTTGGTATCTGAAGATTTGACACTTGGCTCTGATAGGATGAGTAATACTGCAGAGCTAATAGTGTTTATCTATAAACCTCATGGGGAGCAAAGATCATCTGCTCTGTTGCTTTCAGCCAAGTGAAATTTGGAAACACAAAATGTGAAAGGAACTATGAAATGTGTGGTGGCATTAAAGTGCTAAAAAAGCTTCTCTACTTTTACAGGCAAAAGAGTCGCTGCTGTTTATCTTAAGTCTCCTTCTTCTTCCGTACATTTCAACATTATTCAGGATATTGGACACTGAGCTCTGCTACACACCCTATTTCTGCTTAAAGAGTATTTACATCTGACTTGTTCATTGGACATAGTGTTCTCTTGGTCCTGAAAAGCAGGACGATTTGGCAACAGGCTCAAGTCCAAACTTACTCGTCTCATCAGCTTACCCCCACAATTGTTTTTCTGCTCTCAGTTCTTTCAGAGAGCTATGTGCTAATCTTGCGCTCCTTCCAAGAAAAATACATTCCTGAACGCTGCTTTCATGTTTGTCACATTATGAAGGAGAAAGTTTTTCCCTGCAGACCTGGCAGGCAGCCAGCTCTCCCAACAAAACAACCCGGCCATGTGCGCCGTCACATGGGAGGGGAAATAACTTGCATATGTCTTCTACGCATATAACACACAGGGAATACCTTTGTACCATCTGACCAATTCACTGTGTATTTGAACAGGTAATCACAGTCTGCTGACTGAAACTACACTTGGTTTGTTGATGCCGCTGACAAGTGACAGACAGGACGGCAGAAAATAAAAGTTGAATTTAAAGTTTTTTATTTATATGGTACAAATTCTGATTTATTTTGCTGTTCAATTAAACCATGCATCTTCTGCAGCATAACAAGTTGGTATGATTAAGTGTTCCATAATGGATAGAGAAAACACTGCTACTTCTTAAGCAAAAAAAAAACCAAACATTTTAAATCCCATTGGATTATACGAAAAATGCATTTTTACATTTAAAACAGGGCTGTTGTTTTAAGATCATTAAATATTGATGTTCTGGAGATACATGGTTTACACAGGACAGCAATGTTTTACTTTAGGGGCACGTACTATTACTACATTATCTATAATGCACTTATAATATTCATTTTAAATTTTGTTAAATGTGTGTCTGTATATTGTAAATTAAACCTAAAAAAGGGGCATAGGCCTGAGTTTCAGTCAAAATTTTAATAAATTCATCCTGCCCACCAGAACTAAATACAAATGTATGATATATTTCCTCTTGTAGATGGAGCAGCAGGGCTGAAGTAATTCACTGTCATAAACAGTGTTGACAGAGTCTAAAATATAGCCTACTGTCTGGCTCACTTGCCAATAGTTGCTAAACTAAGAAACAATACCTGCTCCAAATGTCTGGTTCTCGTCAGGTTTTGATTTTAGGTTCTGAGATAATCACTTCTTTTTTTTTATATCTGATCAAATCAAGCTCTGGCTTGTGTTGATGGCATTTCAACATACTGAAGATTGATTTATTGTAAAAATCCATCACATCATGCATTTTGGGCTCTGTGTGGAGCCTCCATTGTACTGAGGAAGATTCACGAACAAAGAGCGCCACAGAGCCCTGAAACAAAGAGAGACAGATCATAAGCAACACAAAGCAACAAGTAGATTTTGTGGAACTACAACCATGGGAGGAGCAGATATAAACAAAGCTGCTCTTTTTGCATGCTGTTTAGGGATGTTGTTCTTACATGGTATTTTACCCCTTCCAGAATATTCTGGGGAGCAGCTTGGTGCACAGGGCTCTGCTGTCTGCTCTGTGACCCCTCTGAAGTTACACTGATTTCCATGAAAGGGAGGGGAGCTGCAAGCCGATCCCCCGTCTCTTTAGCGTCAACAAGGCCCTGATCTGAACCAGCACCAACGTTCTAATGTCACAGCGCCTATACATCCAGGCAGGACTGAGCAGCATATGGGCATCACATGGCTAGAAGAGACTCTTCCTTGGTCAGATCATCAGCTTTGTTTTGACATCAAAGGATTAATTCATGACACCCAATTCAGTTATGGATACCACAGTTATCACTCACAGAGCAGAGAGAGGCTCCCATGAGTTTTAGAGCAGAAGTGAATTGAAATATATATATATATATATATATATATATATATATATATATATATATATATATATATATATATATATATATATATATATATATATATATATATATATGAGGTCCATCTAGGGACGTGCATTGCAAAATAGCTTAGGCTATAAATGCTGTGGTGTCTGGTATAGGTCTATGCCACATACTTGGTCAAAACAAAACTCTCTTCTTGAATAATCCAGTGTGTTGACCATCATCAGAACATTTTCTAACCTTTTGCCATTGCTTGTTGGGTGCGTCTTTGGCTTTAAATTAGCTATAAAAACCTGTTTTGTTTTCACAGTGTTGTACATTAGTCAGACCCATGCAAGGAAGCACTCCAAGACATGCAAAGACAGAACAGAGACTGATGCAACTACTCAGCCCTAAAGACAAAACTTAACTGTATTTGGCCATGGACGAATCTGCACACTTAAACACCCAAAAACTCCCTGTTTCCATCGAACACAGCACATAACAAAGCCTTATGAAGTCCTCCAAAACACTCCGGTAATATGCCCTCCCATTCAGATACCTTGGTGCTGGGGGGATAAGCAACTTTAACTTGTTTTGGTTTGTCTGCCACCGTTCCCTTCAGTCTTGTTGTGATCTGTTTGGAATGTGACCCAATACTGATTTTAAACGTAAAAAGGAAAAAACATCTGAACAACTGATTTCCTCACGGCAACCTTGACGAGTCTTTTCTGCTCAGACGTGTCCTGATTGGATACATTTTGTATCCAGCTTTATCAGCAAAAGAAGCAGGTTACAATGGTGCCAAATGTGTCCTGATAAGACTGACTGATGATACTTTAACACATTACATATTTGAAGGATTACATGGTTAGACAGCTCAGATACAAGAAGGACTATAAGAGGAAGTCTGGTATCAATAGTCCTTGGTCTGCTGACTGTTTGCCAAACACAGTGTCTCTAAACAATGTAATTATACAGCGCATTATTACATTGTAACTCCAAATGCACTGCAGACATGGTACAAAAACACCTAAAGTAATAATAGATACAAGAGTATCCAGGGTCAAGTTTACTAAATGTTTTCATAAAGCACCATTAGGGCCATACATGTGCGGTAATAGAATGTATACTAAAAAAGTAAGGGACATATACTGTACATGTTAATACTTACCTGTATACTACTTTTTAATCCATTATATATTTATTTGTAATTCTTGTTTTTACTCTTATTCCAAATTTTATTTTTCTATATACACCAGCCTTTTTAACATAGCCTAAGTAGCATGCCACTCTTGATTGCACTACACATATTGTATAAGGATCCTTGAAACCTAAATCTAAGTGTTGAGTAAATGTTTCCATCTTCCTGTGAACAAAAAACAAGGACTTCTCTTCAAAGTCTGTTTGTTGAAACTCAGAGATGGCATGTTGCATGTTGACATGAAGCATATGTCCATTGTCTAATTGAGGCCTCATGTTTTACTTTACTCATTTTATCTTGAAAACTATAACTTTGAAAAGTGGATTCCTCAGGATGAAAAGTAAGGCCAATGTGAGGAAAACAGGAGGATTCATATTTGAATCACTGTAAAAATCCACCCATTTACTTTCAAAGACTGCTGACACAATATTTTATTTTTGTCAAATATACAAACTTTCGAGACTTTTAAAGGTCCTTGTGCACTTTGTTATATTGTTATATGTTAAGTGTACCTCTGTTCTAATTAGCTTTAAATCTCTGTGTTTCATAACACTTCTAGTGTTACCAAATTGGCATATGACATCAAGCGACTTTGTGAATAAAGTAACGCTCATATGCCTAGCTGGCATGTTCTTGGCACAATATCACAGAATACTGACTACATCCGTTTTTGTGTTCTTGGTCATAATTTTCAAGAACTAAATGTGCTTATTTTGCACTAATTGGTAAAGACAGTTCAGTCTGACAAGAGTCATCAATGATGTTGACATTTCACAGATGGCAACATCAAGGATACAACTCGATGAACCACACAGCCAACGTTAGCCAGACTATGGTGAGTTAGCAAAAATTCTGACTACATCCTGAATAGTAATGATAGTGTTAGTAGTGTTAAGGATTTAACTTGCTCTTGGTTCAGGAAGCCTACTACAGTTTATACTGGAGACACTTATGTGATCAGTGTTTCTGTATCTTTTGACACCCTACAAGATGTTAAAAGGAAGGTTTTTTTGCATGGAAGCTGGGAAACAACTTGAGCCCTTGCAAACAGGAACATACAGTAGTTTGACGTCATTGGAATGAACCACTATACAAGATAGCCTGTCATGTAATATCCAGAAACTTCTTCATTTTTGTGAAAAACACATCAGCTTCTCATTTATGTATGAGTCACCTCATTGCTCCATAGTGCCACAACAGCAAATTGATGTTAATACAAAAATATATATATATTATTGATTTATAAGGACTGATTTCTAAACTGCTGAGGCTGTCACTTTGGGGAACTTCCTTTGACACACTGAGCTCCTCTCTCCTCTCTCTTTTCATCTGTGTGCATTCATGTCCCAGTAATGCTTGTTACTAACTTAGTCCTTGTCTTTTTCTCGCCTTGCAGTTTTCGATAGATTGGGGTGGCACCTGGATCGTGGTTGCAGCTGCTGCCATGGTCCTGCTTGATGCTCTGTTTTGCCTTGCACTGTTACCACTATTAGTTATATTCATAGTTCTATTATATTTGTTGGTATTATAATTGCCACTGTTTATCATACCAACTGCTATAATTATTATGAATCATATTTCTCCATATCTGTATATCTGTATCTGTGTCTCTGTGTCCCAACAGCAGCGGCAGATGACCGCCCACCAAGAGCCAGGGTCTGTCCGAGGTTTCTGTACGTAAAAAGGAAGTTTTTTTCTCGCCACTGTTGCACCAAATGCTTGCTCTTGGGAAATTATTGGGTTGTGTTGTGGTGTAAATTATAGAGTGTGGTCTAGACCTACTTTATCTGTGAAGTGTTCTGAGATAACTCCTGTTGTGATTCGACACTTTAAATAAAATTGAATTGAATTGAATTGAATTTTCAGGACGCATACTGTTGAGAAACATTTTTCCATAAGCTGCATGGACCTGTGACAGAACTTTTTTCTGTAGTGAATCAATCGTAAGTCCAACCTTGCCTCAAATAGTCTTTACCTTATTTTCTTCCAGCAAGTTGTTCCCAAATGTTTCTATGACACGCTGGATACAGGCTCACATTCAGTGGCTTATTTGTTTATATGTTGTTTGTGCCATGCAACCATCTTGTAGTCAATTGCTGTTTAGAAATGGAATTAGTGATTGGGGATACACTGCCACTGCAAATTGGCCCAAAATGAAACACTTTGTCTCTTTTTGTCTCATGTGATTACTTTAACCTAATTTAGCCCTGAACAAATACTTGAAATGATCAGTTGTGGTCAAAGTTTGTTTTTTTTTAAAAGTCAATTCTATCTGCGTGTTTCTGAGAGAGAGAAAAAAACAGGATGTACAGATTTCGCTAACTGAGTTATCCTTCAAAGTTCCCTGGATCTCATTGCTTTTGAAGCGTTATAAAAGAGTTATAAAAATCACATTTAGATTTTAAAAATATTTGTATTGTAGTATTTGTAGTTGTATTTATTTATATTGATTCTACATTGTATGTATTTCTCTTTAACTTTATGTTTTTGAACATTCTTGTTAATGTTCAAACAAACTTGTCTCTTAATTGTTGGCCTTTGGATGTTGTCTTTTTTGTACTTGGGAAAATACAAAAGTTATAAAATCTCTGTTTTGCTCTTGAGTTGCTCTTGGTTATTTTACCTCAGAAAACAATATTTCAGTTAATCAAGAAAACAGATAAAGACCTGTTGAGCATGTCCACCTTAACTCTGGGCCAAAAAACACCCTGAGGCAAGACTGAAGGTATCCAGCTTACAATGTGTAAACCAACAGGGATAGTTTCCTTCCAAAATAAGATGTTTACCATTTCAAAATCACAATAAGCAGTGATGGAGGAAGTATTTAGATCATTTTCTTAAGTTAAAGTATGAATACCACACTGTAAAAACACTCAATTATAAGTAAAAGGCCTGAATTAAAAATGTTACTTGAGCAAAAGTATGTAAGTAATTTACTTAAACGTATTTCTTATTACTCATCCATTAATGTGTTAACAGCATTTCACTCTTGTAGTTGGCTGAGGTGGAACAAAGTTATAACTATTTAGTATCAGACTGCAACTAATGATTATTTAAATCTTTAAAATTGTTTGGTTTGTAAAATAAAAAGTCAAAGTATAGTATTTAAAAAGTGATTAAAAAAATCATAGTTTAGTATGCTGAAAAAAAGTGATGAAATCATATTATAGTATGTCGATAAAAGTCATTATATAGTATGTCAAATATAGTCTCAGTATATTATGTCGAAAAAAGTGATAAAAAAGTCATAGTATAGCATGTCAAAAAAGTGATATAAAATTTACAAAAAAGTCACACTATAGTATATCAAATATATTCATAGTATAGTATATAAAAAAACATAGTATAGTGTGTCAAAAAAGTGATAAAAAGTCACAGTATAGTATATCAAAAAAAGTCATAATATAGTATGTCATGTCAAATGTCAAAAAAGTGATAAAAAAGTCATAGTATACAAAGTCAAAAAAGTCATAATAAAATCATAGTATAGTATATAAAAAAATCATAGTAAAGTGTGTCAAAAAAAGTGATAAAAAGTCATAGTATAGAGTGTTAAAAAAACATAGCACAGTATCTCGAAAAAACTCATAGTATTGTATGTCGAAATAAGTAAAAACAAAGTCATGGTATAGTGTGTCTAAAAAAGTCATAGTATAATATGTAAAAAATATTCATGTCATGTCAAAAAAAGTGATAAAAAAGTAATCGTATAGTTTGTCAAAAAAAGTGATAAAAAAGTCACAGTATAGTATGTCAAAAAAGTAATAAAAAGTCAGTGTAGCATGTCGAAAAAAGTGATAAAAAAGTAATATTCTGTACTGTATGTTGAAAAAAGTCATAGTATAGTGTGTCGAAAAAAGTGATAAACAGGGATTGTATAGTATATCAAAAAAGTGATAAAAAAGTAATACCATAGTATGTTGAAAGAAGACAAAAAAGGTCATAGTATAGTATATCAAAAATAATCATGGTATAGTATGTCGAAAAATATGATTAAAAAAAGTCATAGTATAGTATATCCAAAAAAAGTCATAGTATAGTATATCCAAAAAAATTCATAGTATAGTATGTCGAAAAAAGTTTTAAAAAGTCACATTTTAAAAGTTAAATGGTGGCACAAATGTCGGTCAGACGCCAGGATGTTCACTTTCTCTTCATGATCAGTCAGATACAAAAAGATATTCGTTGGTTAATTGTTCAGGACTTATTCTAAGTTTAACCTTATTGAGACTAAGGTCATATAGCTATATATAGCTTTTCATTCACCGAGGAGCAGAACCTGTCAATTTCATACTTGAAAGTAATTTTGTAAACGCTTACAAAGGACACTTTGAAGGCTTCTTTTTGTCTAAATCTACTCTATGTCTAGTCTAGAATAACTGAAGGTTGAAATACCGGAATGGTCTAGTCTATAAAACTGAAAGTTAAATACCGGAATTGAATCCTTAAAAGAGTTAAGTGAAGCCTTAAATGTGTCTTAGGGTTTTCTGTCTGTGTTTACCATAACGATTAATTGGTTTAACCAGTTAATTAAAGGTTTATTTAAGTCGTGTGATGTTGTAAAGGTAAGTGTAAAGGTATAGATTCAGTTTGGCATTTATTTACAACCAAAATGATGCATTATGAACTACTTTCCGCACAGTTGGCTTTAATAATGCTTTATAGTTTTTATTAGGGTCTATGTCAATGTCATGTTGGTATTGACAGTCTAAATTCTAAACTTTTGGCTGGTTGCTGGTTCAATCCCCCCATACTGACAGGATCTTGAGCAAGGCCCTTAACCCCAAATGCTCAAGTGGAGCTGCTCAGTGGCCAGCAGATCAGACAGTGGTTGTACTGGGCAGCTTTCAGGTATGAATTTGTAACTGTGTGAATATGAGAATTTGTTCTCAATCGAAACATTTAAAAGATGAGATTCTGCACTTGTTACAGATTTTCAGAGCCTTTTATTGAAAGCTGTGACTTAAGTGGGTTAGTATCGCTCTCCCCCCCCCACAGTTTCTAGGTTCAATCTTCCCTCCCTGCTGAGGTGTCCTTGAAGCTAACCACTAAGAGTTGATACCTAAAAAAGCCATGTCATAATGTCAAGGTTGTTTTTAAATTATATAAAATCGGTTTTATTCATAATAAAGATGTGAATATGCCAGTTCTTCTTCATCCTCTGACATTTATAAGATTGTTATCGTCTCTTATTTCTGGTCCTGTGTCATTCCTTTGATGACGACAGCTGTGAAATGACGCCACACCACTGCAAATCCTACTGAAAGACTCCTGTCAGGTGTCAGGTTAAGATAAAGGCTGGATCAAATGTTTAAATTCGTCATTTATTTTTCTATCTATTTTTAATTAATTGTTTGGTCTGTGAAATAGCTTGTTTCGTCTGATTCACAGTTCACCAAGTATTCAGATAACAATGATATAAAACAAACAATCCTCACATTACCTGGAACCATCTCCAAAGTTTAATTTGAAAGCAATTTGGTCTGACTAAATCAACAAAGTATTTTACAAGTATAAAACCTTCTCACTGAATCTCTCATCCATCCTCTGCACTGCACATCTCGATGTCCTCCTACTTTAAGATGTCTCAGTGAACAGGCCCCAGAGAGTTTCTTCCGCTTGGCCTTCAGCCGTGTTTATAGCTTTGTGTGACACTGTGTTTACTTCACTGAGCTGCTTGTTTGTTCCTATGTGCTTATATGTGGCAAAAAAAAATGGGATCTTTGTTGAATATTCATGTAAACAAGGAACAAACTGTACAAGAGGACACTCCATATATGAGCTGAACTCAATGTGGCCGATGATTCAGTGGTGAGAAGACGCAATAACTTTTGTTTCTTGTTTTTTTAAGGGGAAGAGAAAACACCCAAAAAAACTTGATTGTGTGTGCTCAATATTAGAGCGGTCACTGGTCAAACTTGTCTGTAATGGATGTTTTGAACCAGGGTGTAGCTTGTTTCTCCAGTGAACCATGCCCTTGGCAATGATATCATTTAACTCACAATGTTCAAGTGTACATGATGTACCAATCCACTGGCACACAACATGCTAAACAGAGGCAGTCTACTATTACCCTTACAAAGTGTGTACAGCTAACATACCAGTCAAAGTTGGAATGAAACACTAACGACAAACATCATTTCAATCTTTTTTTATTAGAAAAAAAAAACAATTACAAAACTTTGGCAAGATTGTGAATCAACAATTTGTATAAAAATATGGTTTTTTTTTCAGTGCGTGCTAACAAAAAAAAAATAATAATCACACAGCTGACCCTGAAGACTTCTTTAAAAACAGTTTAACTAACTTTTTGGAAGTTGAGAAAAAATAATCCTCGAGACAGTTTTTGGAATGTTCTTTGTCCATACTTTTTAGTGGCATCTCCAGTTTAAGGCACGACTTGAGCACTGTGCTCTGGTTGAGCTTTAAAAAGCGCCCCGCAGCACCAAGGCATCTGGCTTCCATCAAAAGCTTCAGACCACATGGCTCAGAGGTCTCCATCTCCTCCTGCTTTGTTTAACAGCTGGCAGAATTAATCTATGAGCCTTGTGCAGCTTTATACACAAACTGCTCATCCTATTTTATCACTATGCTAAAATCAACAACCAAAGCTTGACACTTCGGTGCCTTAAGCCTTGCATTAACACAACACCTCTCTTGGAATTCATCCACATACCATCCAAGTTCTTGCAGAATACATTCAGCTCTATTCATCTCCATGAGAGAATGACTCCCTGAAACTCCCACGTAAATCTTCAACTGCAGATAATTAAGGAATACGTATTTTTCTTCTTTTACATTATTGTGACCTGCATGCATAAAATACATCTACATCTGCTTACTTGACTTGTCTGCTCCACCATCACACCTTCAGATACAGTATATGCTTATGTAACAGTAGAAACTACCAGGCACACGGCTGAGTCACACAATGCATAGCAATGTACGGTGTTCAAATCTACTGTGTTGCCAGGACGAGGAGAGTTGGAACGTTAAGACAATAATTGCACTTTTCTCTTTACGCCACTCAAAGATGATAATGTGCTTCTAAACATGTCAACTTATCAAGAGCGCTTTTCTTCAAACATATGAACACCAGGTGCAACTCCAACTCTCCTACTGACAAATATCAAGTGAACTTTCCCCCCCATTATGTCCCCAAATCCCCTTCCAAAATTCGCTTCACATGAGGGAATCATTGATTGGGAGGTATTTGTAGCTCGCCTCCTAAAAGGAGCCAAAAATCACTTGGGGAGGACAGGAACTGATGTGGAGAAGTTACTTTCCTCGGAACAGAACAGGAAAGTGTCCACTTTTCTTTTTGAACTGGAAAAAGAGTGGCCGCTCCTCCACTGACATCCAGTTCCTGTGAGCTCCGTCTCCTGAACTCTCCGTGGCGCTCCAGTCCCTCTCCACGAACACTCGGTGGGACCAGGTGCCATTTATCGGAGAGAAGTAATCCAGGAGAAGACAAATCTCTTGATTTGTTTATTTAAGTTCAGTCGCTTGACGCTCAGGTAGGGCTCACGGTTCAACACGTCATGCAGCGAGGTCTCATGTTTAAGGGCTGAGGGTTGGGGTCAACCTGTAGGCAGGAAATGGAATTAAAGACACATAAGAAGCAGATAATTTAAAAAAATTCTGAGCAAAGGACTAGGATACACTCTGCATGTAGTTACTACAATTATATTACACACACACACACACACACACACACACACACACACACACACACACACACACACACACACACACACACACACACACACACACACACACACACACACACACACACACACACACACACACACACACACACACACACACACACACACACACACACACACACACACACACACACACACACACACTTTTTTGGCAGGAAAGAACATTTTAAATATATCTACACAAAAAAATACTTTTTATGCCAATCAAACAACAAATAAAGGTTGTAGGTGGGTGTTGTTTGCAGTCTTTGGTGACTCACCTCGCTGTATATCGGCGGAGGTCGGAAGCGAAATTCTTGGACAAAAGCCATGAGGGGCCGCTCCAGGATCCCACTCAGGTCTTCGGCCGGTTGTAGGACGACCGTATTGTGGCGCTGCACGGCCTCCTCCTCTGTCACCACGGAGCTGTAATCTGGAGGGGCTGCAGGGAAAGAAGCAGGATTAGTCTACTGGTCTGACTCAAAAGAACAGTACAGTTCCAAACACTAAGCTGCTGAGTCATCACTGCAGTTAAAAATCTTAAAAACCCACATAACATTTGTTGCCTTTTGCACCAACAAACACTGATTTGATCCAACATGAATCTCTGCTGAATCAAAACCTTTGTTTTTTTACATCTTGGTATCTGACCCGGTGGTATTTTGGCAGTCAATGCTCATAAAAATAAAAGACGGACCTGGTCCACAAATTAATAAAGCTTATAGAGGCTCTTTTAAGGCAAAAAGTAGCAAATTATTGATTTAGCAGATTATACTCTTTGACAAAAAGGGGGAAAAAAAGGACAGTGACAGTCTTTCTTCTTCCACAAATTCTACAACAAATCCTACTGTTTAACCTGAAAAGAGTCCCTATGCACATCTAGACCTACACATCTCTGTTGTATTAAAAGGACACTTACGCTCAGGCTGCTCGGGGATGGCCATGCGCAGCCACTCAAGGTTGACGCTGTACTGGCTGCTGACGCTGGAGGTCCGGCTGCCGAAGGGATGGAGGGGAATGGTGCCTATGACCAGCGGCAGCTCCAGACACATCTTGGATGTCCCAGGAACATCAACACAAACCTGGTGAGAGGAAAAGAGGAGAACCTTTAGTGACATATGTGAAAAGTGCAGCAGAAGTGTGCATGAAAAGAGGGAATAAATCATTAAAATTCCTGAGAAATAAAGCAGTTGTTGACCAAGCTCACCTTGAGCATGTACTCCACTTTGATGATGCGGCACTGCAGGATGGAGGGACCCACAGGTGGGATCTTAATGGCGCGACCGTGCCACGTCTCCCTGCATCTGGCCCCCACAATATCACCACACAGCGTGGCCACCACCGCGCGCTTCTGCTTCATGGTGCCACGGGCGATGAACGTCTGTGTCTGAGTGATGTAGGCTCTGGGTACAACTGATCTGGAGGTAGCGTTGTCAAATTCCGCAAAAACAGGTATCATCTCACCTGCGGAGAGAGAAAGTAAGTTAGAAATTGCAGACACTTCTAAACTAGCCTACAAAGACTGTGTTTTTAGAGGGAGTTGCTTTAGCTGGTAGCCTCTCACCTGGTGTGTAGCCTTTGCGGTCGATCTTTGCAGTTACAGACACCTGTCCAAAGTTGCGGTACCATGCTCGTGCCATTTTGTCCTTCGTTCCAGCCTGTGGTGCCTGGGAAGGTTAAAACCAAATGAGCCAAGTGCCTCAAAAACACACAGAAAATCATGAAGTGTGTAATGACAGAATCATGAAACGTGAGGGCTGAGATGCTTACTAGTAAGGCTGGCGTGTTGATGTCAATGGGCTCGATGACTGTAAACTCCTTCTTGATCTTCCTAACGGTGGCCCATGGCCTGTGTAGCTTAACTTTGACCCAGTAACGGATGCTGCCGTGTTTCCCCTCGAAGGAGGTGACCAGCGTCTCCTCAGGCAGCTGGAAGCTGAATGGAAATTCATGTCTGCCAGCAGGAAGGACTGTCACATCACCGTTATCTGAGGAGAGGAGGGAAAAAAGTAGAACATTTTCCATTTTGTTCATTTGATTGCAAGAGTACAGGACAGTGAGTGTAACTTCCAATTCCAAGATGACCGGTTTCCTTCTCTTGGTGTCACAATGTCTACATATTACACTCATTCAGCACAACTGAATAATAAAAGAGTCTTAATCTTTACTGGGACCTATTAAATGATTCTGTGTGAGTATTAGACCACAAAAATGAAGCCGGCTAATTACTTTATTTGAAGGAAAAGAAGTGATACTGATAAAACTATGCTAAACCTGCACAACTAGTTCAAACTTTTAAAATACACATCAGTATTCTTTAGAAATACACATAGAGTTGTCTTCCTAAGAGAGTAAGAATGAATAGCGTGACTCTTGTTGAAATAGAAATCTATTCTAATAGAAGTCTTTCTCCGCAATCACAAGGCTTCTCTTCTGTGCTTGCTCAAAGGGGCGGTTCCTGCTCCATTGTGCTGACTGAGAACATGTTCTCCTCTGTATAATATACAGCCCGTCTCAACGGCTCTGTTTTTTTCTCTCTCTTGCTGCACAGGTCCAACAACATGTGTTTGCATTTAACAGACTCGATGTGTTTTGTATCCCTTTTGTGAGCTGGAAACTCCTTCTTTATTTATATAACAATATTGTCACTGTTTAATCCTCTTAATGGGTCAAGTGGATTGTTATGAGCTTTTTCCTGTTCTGCGGTTTGTTGATGGTCTGCAAAATACTTTTGAAACATCACCAAAATCTTTAACCTTATGTGATTTTATCTTGCAAACAGTTTTTTTTTTTTTATAAAATACCAAATCAAGCAGTGAGACTGAACACTGCAGGAAAACTGGCTGTGAATTTCCTGTCTAGCAAAACAAGTCCGTCCCAAATGAATGAAAGCAGAAACCGGAAGTTCTCCCACATCGCTGTGGAGAAAAACAACCCTGGAGTTTCTTCGAATGACGAAAGGTCTGATGTCAGAATTATTACTTTCAACAAATACAATGATAAAAAGAGTGCAAAGACAGCTGCTGCAACATTTTTGCTCTCTTCCTACATAATGAGGGCTTTTATACTTCCATCTTATCTATAGCTACGTATACTATCCAGTTATGACCAACAACAAAGCTTCTTATATGGCCGAATAAATAACTAACAGTCCCCTAAAAATGCTTTTTGTCGATGAACGAGTACTTGTTTTGTGCATTTCCTTAATCTGGATGTTCAGTTTTACCAAATTATTTCTGGTTTTACTTCTTCAAGGAAGTAGCCACAAACAAAGAAAACATCTCTCGAAAGGCTCCTGATAAAAACATGTGAACTCAAGTTTGACTTCATTCACAGAGATGAACCTATTATTAACTGCATCTACAGCAACAACACGTTTATAAATCATGGCATAGCCAACACAATATCTCAGATGTGAGGAAAAACAGCTCATTTCCAAAAACAAGTTACAATTCGACTGCACTGGACACTAATACAACCAGAAAAAAAGCAGGACCATGTTCACGATCCGTTTAACTCGCATACTAAAGCCATGAAAACAATAATATTCACAGTTTGCTGACAAACAACCAGTCCAGTGTCCCAGAGACAAATAAACCACTTTCACTATAGTTTCATTCCCTTGGCATAAGCTCAATGAGAGGAGGCTGGTTTTTGCTGTTTTGATCCTACTAGCTGACACTTTGATAGGTTTACAGACAGGATGCACCCCGTGTAGTCTTCCCCATCACCGCGCCTGCACAGCGGACTGACCTGCCTGCAGCAGCACCTCTCTCCGGTTCAGGTACTCCACTTCGTCGCTGTAGTTCTGGGTGTATGCGGTGCTGGAGCCGGCGGACCGGGACTCGGTCCAGTGCACTTTAGCGAATCCCTCGGCGTGGAGCTTCAGTGAGTTCACCCGACACTCCCCGGACAGGTCCACCACCACCCGGCCGGACACCACGTCCCCGCTGCTGAACACCGGAGGACAGTCCCCCTCCGGAGAGTCGAAGACGATGTCAAACTTCTTCAACTTGTCGAAAATCATTTTGTGCAAGTAATTTCAAACGCAAAAGTGAATGCTTCCTTTATTCTAGTTCCGCAGTATATTAAAGAGTTCTGAAGCGGATCTTGACACGACTTTCTTTCACTTGTGTAAAGCTCTACTGTGAGCACTTTCAGTCTGCAGCATTATTTAGGCTGAGCAAGTGGGCGGGATTTCTACATTTATTATGTAAGGCCTCAGGAGAGGGTTGAAGACTGATGCTGCTTTCAAGTGCTCCTTCCTTGGCTCCGACTTTTCATTGCTGCACTTTTATTCTAAGTAAGGTATGTAGCGGAGGGGGGAGGGGGATTGTACTTTTATTTAAAGCATCATAACACAAAGGAGAATGTTCTCATCAGGCCAAAAAGTATATTTCCTTAATTTACTGATCAACTTTCAGGTATCACCAGCTACAAAACGTAACAAGTCTGGAACAAGAACAAAACCACCTCATGATGTAAACATTAACAAATATGATCAAGATAAAACTAGAAAGAAAGAAAACATAATGTATCACATCTTCACAACGTTTCATGACAGTCACCCACCTGAAAGTCACATCTTTCAGTCCTAGTTACAACTTAGTTGGGTAACTTTGTGCAGCTCTTTTCATTACTCCCATATTTCCGTACTGAGCAGGAAGGCAGCATAATAAACATGCAGACAGGGTGTGGAGGCAGCAGAGAGGAAAACAAGGCCTGCTGGTGATTGATGGTTACAGGTTCTTAGAAGAAAACAGGCTTACTGAGCATGCCTCCATCTGGCAGAGATCCGCCCCGCACAGCTCAGAGGAAAATAGTTTCACTCTTGACCAAAGCTGTTTACTCCACTTCTTCCATGTCACTTTGAACATACTGTAAATGACATGGAAAACACACAGCTATGCATAAAGGCATTCAACTTATGCCACCAAACAACTGCAGTCATTCTAACGTTAATAATAAAGGGATCCCACACAGATATTACAGGAAAAGTCCCAGGATAAAGAAAACGTGTGCAACATTGCATGAATTATAGCACCAATGCAGCCTTTTCTTAACACATCAAATTAAATTTCAACATTTGCAAACAAAGGCAAAATAGTTTTTGTCTCACAAACTCTGCAACCAAACAAACACTACCTCATTTCTCAACTGGGTTACTCTCTTCATACAATTCAAGAAATCAAGTTTGGTCTGTGAAAAACAAAGTTGTTTACTCTTTTGTTCCCTGGGAGTAAGGAGTTAGCGCTCCAGTGCCACCAACAGGCAATGTGGAGGAAGTGTGCACAGGGGCTTTCCAACTTACTATCTCCTCACTGTTATTTTACTCATTACAGGTTATCACAAAAGTAGAAAGTACAAGAAAGGAGGTTTCCCTGCATCTTTCCTTGAGTATAATCAGTTAATTTGCCCAAAGAAATGTGAAATTATCAGCAGAACTCTTTTGTCATATTTGGGAGGTCAGTGTTCCAGTTTGCATCAATTTGTCAGTTTTTGCTTAAAATACATTCATGAAGTTTTGGCCTTTGGTAAAATAAAGCCCAGCCTGCCACCTGCTGGTGACCAGGAGCAGCAGCCTGGCACTACCAGTTCCTGCCTCGGTCTTGATAAGATGAATGCGTCTCTGCACAGATGACTCAGTATAATCACCCTAATCATGGCTAAAAGCATGTTACCACTGCTGCAGGCTAAAGTAAACATATTTATCCATGTGAGTTTCTCTTTGTTTAACTAAAGAGCTGCTGAGTGCACAACATTGTAGAACAAATATTAGCAAGCCGTATACTTTAGAGAAAAACTGGGGCTTGAGAAAGTGTCATTCTTCAGTGATGTTTGCATGAGAAGCACATAAAAAAAATGTAAACTTCCAACTTCTAAAACTGGAACAACTCACAAAAAACACAACAAACCTCTCCACTGAAACCAGACTGACTCTCAAATACATTCCTGTCTTTAAAAGGGAAAAACAATTGTTTATGAAAAAATTAAAAGATAAATGAGCTGATCATGACACCATATTGTAAAATGAATGGAGCGCAGCAGCAGGCTGTGTGGTAGACGAGGACGGGGCCAAGGGGAGCCACGTGTTGTTTTTCTGGTTGCTGCGGCGACGTAGCCTGCATTTTTTAAACAGCCCCCACCCCTTCCTTCCTTTCTCCTCTGTCTTTCACTTTCTCCTCATTTCTTGTCCCAAGTAAATGGTACCCAACACAACATCCTTATTTCTACTTTTTAACATTTATATTTATCGCTTTGTTCATTCAATTGCACATGCAACCATAATAAATAAAAGTGATTCTGTTTCTGAAAGGATTTGGAGTTTATATGAGAAGGTTAAAGCACTGTTATTTCCTGGACAGATTCTGCAGTTAACATTTGTCTATACAGAATGTCGGTCTGAGAGACATTTACAGGTCAAACCACCCACGTACTGACAGCTCCTTAGCCTCTCTACTGGTAGTAATTGTCCACAATCCAGAAAACTAAATTGCCTGCAATTTGACAGAAGAGTCCAAGCTCCATTTATGAATCAGTCACATTCATTTTTCAGATATTATGTGTAAAGGGACAAAAGAACACAACGACTACTGGTGATTGCAACACTGTATTTGTTCATAACAACAGAAGCATATTTCTATACCATTTGTTTTGATTATTTTATGAGATTTTATTTGACTTTATACATTTCATGATTAGTCTTGAGTTTTGTTACTTTTTATAGAAGATCTTATATGGTCTATCAGAATATCCTTAATATAATATTAATATCCTATCATCAGATACATTTGGTCATTTTGGGTGAAATGCTATCATATCTCATTTGTATTAGTATTTGGTAGCCATCTGCAGTTAACACTGTACTAAGCCGACCAGTACTATTGTGCCTCCAAACCCCCAGACCCTGACCCAAAACTGCAGTATTGAGAAATCCTGTGTAGTGACACCAAGTCTAGTTTAAATACAAATCAAAGTACTTCACCACAATGATGCAAACATTATGTAAAAATCCAATATTGCAATAAAAGAAATCATATATTATCAGAGATAATGTCTGACAAATGACAGATTGATATCATCTTATGGTATATAACGCAATATTTCCCCACCTCAATGCTTGGTCCAGATTTTCCTGTTTCAGTGCTTAAACAATTACTTGATCAACATAAAATTGATTATAATATATTATATTGTAATATTGGTGAACTATTAACTGCTGGTAATTCATAAAGTAAAAATACCAACAAAAAAATATTTATGTATTTACAGATAATTCTTCTGCATCTCTTATTAAATTAATACTGTTGTTTAAGTGGTGGTCTAAGTTAGAAGTTGGTGATAGTCTGACTTTTCAGATGTAGACTGTGGGTATAAGCCTGCCATTGGCCACATATTTCATGCGGCATTCTCCTCCCCTTCCACTGTTTATTTTGCATGGGCACCATCGCTGCATCCTGGGCTTAGCGCCACCCAAGACCATTGTGATTGGGTTGTGTTTTTTTCCTATAGCAGAATAACAATAGGAGCAGCAGCAGCAGCAGCAGCCAGACCTATCATATTTGGTAAATGGTAACTGATGGTAAATGGTATCTATGCCCATTTAAATGACATGTTAAATATTTCATACTAAATCATAAATATAAAAAACTGATGGACAAGCCATTATTGAAATATTTGTTAGTTGCAGCCCATTAGTACAGCATCTCAGTTAATGGGTGATGTGTTACTTTTCTTTAGTCATTGTTTAGTCTGAAATGTGGCCTAGATATTAACATACAAAACCTGCCCAGTGCACCAATAACCACTGTGCATACACAGCTGTTGCAGCAGCAAATGACGTGGAACTGAGACACACAAATTATTACTCTGCAACTTGTTTGGCTGTGTGCATTCTGCGAAAGCGACAACAATAACAACAACCCAAACCCAGCTCTTATCTGAGACTCAGCCTCTCACCTCCATTCATGTTTACCTGTCCGACCACACTGGGGAATCAAACCAAGTATATTGTTTACAGAGCATCTAATAAAACATTAACCACTGGTTACAGTTTATCTACTTAGCTACAATGGACTATATTCTCTGCCTGTCTAATTTTAAGCTGCCAGTGCCTTCCACACCAGGGGAATTTCACACTTTACAGAGTTATCTCCTGTACAACACAGCACTTAGTAAACCAGTTGTGTTTATTTGGACTCAGCACTAATGGATGTGTTTAATGTTAGGATTAGGTTATCGGGCAGATGTATCTGGACGACCCAGAGTCAACTTGCCGTCCAGGTTTCCATGCCGCACATTTGGCCCAGGTGGCTTCATTTTGCAAACTGCAGCGACTACAAGATACAGTGGCTACCAGCTGGCACTTGGAAGAGCAAATCAGCAGTTTTACACCACAGAGAAAGAAGTTATTCATCAACCCGCTGCAATACATGCTGATGTACAGTTACAATGTATATCACAGCAAAGCTACAAAGGATGAATTATATTTTACAAGAATACTGATACAGTAGGGGACAAATGAAAACACAAAAACTACAACAAGGTCAGCACAAAAAACAACCCCATTTTTATAGAAGTGAAAGCAATGTTCTGCATTTTCAAATAGTCATAGTCAATATTTTATTTCTAGTCACCATTGTACACCTTTGGATTGGCTTTCTTTCCTGAACAAGCACTATTGACATGCTTTTATTTAGCTAAATAACTAATAACTATAAAATACCATTTTAAATTGAAGGACATTTTACATGCAAAACATATGGCAATTTTAATTGAAGCAACCTCACCAGCTGCAGCTGTAATTCACCTTGGTTTTACTTGCGGTTATTCTACAACCAGTCAAATAAATAAACACAGTATGTACATACTGTAAACACAGAGTATGAACCATTTTAGGGGATTAACACCATCTGCAGCCTTCACCACTGACCTCGGATCAGATGCTGTCTCTTCCTGAAGTATGTGATCTTGGAGGTGTAGTCGTTATAGACGGCGTTCATGCCACGGTTCTCCAGCCAGTGTGCTGTGGCCACCCCTCTGCCCTGCACCTTCATGGAGTGCACTCTGGTGTCCCTGCGGAGCTCCAGGACCACCTGGCCGGACACCACCTCCCCTCCGGTGAACGCTGCATCAGCCGGACCATCCAGCTCCAGCTTGAAAGACTTAATGGTGTTCACCATCGTTTCTATGAGTGAAGACAGTTAAACTGTTTGACTAGGCTGAGGGCTAGACACTAACTAATATTCATAGGAGGTGTGTGTAGAACTGGTTTCAGGTGTTAAAAACCACACTGCAAATATCTCTAGCCAGTTTGAGGCATGAAGGATTTAAACATCTAGGGCTCCAGGACACCCTAACAAGCAAATTATACACGTGAAGTCCTGTAATAACGTTTCAAGTAATAGTATGCAATGTCCTGGACTGCTTTTAAATGTGCACTTTCCATTAAACAGAACATAGGCTACTGTTGATTTTTGCTATTTTCTGTTAGTGATCTTATTATTAGGGTGGGGTTGGGTGGTTCTGCTTAGAGTTCCAGACATGCCAGGGCCAGTAGCGACAGCTGTGTAGTCCGTTTGTTGTTTTAAAACACGTTTTGGAAATGTTCGATATCATGGTGTCTGGTGTTGTGATCTTGAACAATACAACAACGTGGTTATAAGGTGTTACAGTATACTAACCTCTTTAATATGCAGACAAACGTTTACATTACACCAATACCAAACAAATAAACAAAAACATTATTATTTTTATGATTTTAAATGAAATTCTGTATTAGTGGCCGGATATGAATATAATACAATTATTCATACACATAAAGATCAAATAACTGAAATTCTACTTTCAGTCAACAATATGTAAATAATATTGTATTAACAACTGACTGTCATGATTTTGAAATAGTTCTGTTACAACTGTTTCTGTGGGTCTAGTAACATTTACATTGTCCATTGTGCGGCCGGTTTAACGTGCATTTTATAAACGGCTGTGTGGGGGTCTCAGCCAATCAGGATTGAGAACCGCGACAGCTTTTTTAAATACAGTGGTGAACGTTAAACTCACCAGCAGGACAGGAGCAAAGTATAGTTGTCTTCTCAAAGACGATGTTTATGGTGAAAAAGCAAAGTTGTGTGTTCAATCCGTCTGGACGATGTTCAATGGAAGCTCAGCCTTTACAAACGAAGGTTTCAACGCCCAGAAACACGGCATTACACCAATGATCAACAGTACGCCCGAGGCACGCCCGCCCCCTTTAACAGGAGGAGGACCTTTTTTTCTGCTTCTTTTTTTCTTTATTTAAAGAACCACACAAAACTGTCAATAAACCGTCTCTGTCAAAGAAAATATATATAAAAAAATAAAGAAATACAATAAATAGGAACAAAAATGATAGACTACAAATACAATGCCATATTGATGATTTTTGTGGTTGCACGTGGGCTTTTATTATAAAGGCAGTGTGTCTTTCAGTTTGGTATCTCTTTTTTATTATAAAAAAATACATAGAAAAAGAACAAGTAGGCCTGCAGAACATATGATGAGATAGGCTACTTGAATTATGTAAAAACGGTATTTCACCAAGTAGTTAAAAAAAGGGAAGACGCATAATAAGTAAACTAAAATTAAAACCAAAATTTAATGTAAAATATATTTTAGAGGAGAATTTCAAACAAAACGTGGTGTCTCTGTTTTGTTTTGTTTTGTTGAGTTCCTCACATTATCATTATGTTATTGTTGGCTTAAACTAAAGTTTATGACATTGGGTGATCACTGAAGCAACTGTCTTTGGAAAACCTTACAGGAGTACCTATTAATAATAAAATTCCATATAGTAAATGCATTTAATCACTGGAGAATTCAGTAAGAAATAAACTTCCTTTGTATCAATTTAAATAAACCTATGCGGAGACATTTGCATGTAATGTGGTCAAATATCTATAACTATTGTTCAAATTAAGCCTTTAGAAGCATGTCCTTGAGCAGGTCTTACTTACCCATTAGATGTTTTTAAACAACAAGGTGCACAACAAACGGCATGAATATGAATATGAATTTTCCATTCATTCCATGGTCTTAAATTAATATCTCTCTGAAAAATGTATCTTTATTTGACATTGCTCTTGGTACAACAGAAAGGTAAAATCAGAGAAGAGCTGTCATGTTCCTGCAGGCTGCAGCTGTACCCCACCTGAGCTTGTTGGCCAGCTGACATTCCTGCCCACACCTGGACTGCTGCCTTTTCACCAGGTTGATGACCTGGTTCACTAGATTCAGTTTATTCACATCTGCTTGTCTGCCAAGAGAGCCTGCATCTTAGGGTCAAGGCTGTGTTATTGCTACAACACAGATTGTTTTCACAGTTTTGTGGTCAATCATGCTTGAGAGAGGATGAGAATCTTTCTGCGACATAGGCACTAACCTTCTTTTTAGCAGTTATCGTTGACAGTGTAAGCAAGGTGGAAGTAGGACAGTCAAATCCATGGCTACTCCCCCCTTTGGCCTAAATAAGACAGGCGAGGAGAAGGTTTATGTTTAAGCCACCTAACTGTTAAAGCTGCACTTGTACCCTGCTTCAACATTACACAGTCTGATGGCCCTTCTAAGTAAAATGTTATTTATTAATCAGCCCAGTAAGATTATGAGAATTATGCAGTTCATTAAAAAAAACACAAAACTAGGGGGTGATGACAGAGTGGCTTTAGTTACAGCATGACAAAATTAGTGCTGAACTGGCTGTAGGCAGGTGGCTGCAAGATCATAGGTTTGGCCGTGTAGTCTTCACTGTGGGAGGTGCGGAAGTGCTGATCAGCCAGCGGAAACCTGATGTTGGTCTATGATTAACAGAAAAAGAGGCAGACAATATCATATTATTATATAATATTATGCTGAATGATGAGAAAAATATGAACCCATGTACAAAGAGATGGGGACGCATCACATTCTTTTTCAGGAGCATCAAGTGGTACCTTCTAAAACGGCTGCTGGTTCTCCTACTCTTTCGACTTCTGATACTACCACAATAACTATTACTACCAATAGTATTGCTATATTACTGTATGCTATACTATGACAACAACTACTACACTGCTGCTGCTACTAATACCATTACAATTACACAGGTGAGTGAGAACATTTTTTATTTGTGTTTATGATCTCTCACCCTCTGCTGTGACGGACAAGGTGTCTGTCTGCAGGTCTTCAAAGGGAGGTAATCAGTCTTGGTAGTGCTGGGGTTGAACTCATGTTCTGCCAAACAGATTAAACATATTTAATATCTATATATATCACCATTTAAACACACAAACACGATCGATCCGTCACCTGGTCCACTCAGTATGTTGCTCGGCAGCTGAATGGCTGGTCTGGCGCGCTCTCCCTCCTGTTTGCTGTAGTGTTGTTTGGCTGTGGATGTGTAGTACAGGCCCGACAGATGAGGTGGGCTGAACTGTACATGGCTCTTGGTCATCAGGTCAGCCCCGAGCACGTGCACCGGACGCTCTCTGTGGTTCAGCTACAGGGAGGAAAATAGTCAGCATGATCAAATATGACACATCAAAATCAACTCGTAAGTCTAAAGGAACATGTGTGAAAAATGTTCACTTGATTAATGTAATTATGTACCAATGATATTACCAAAACAAATAACTATGTAGAAGATATGTTATCTCACATCAGAGAAGGAGATTCTGTTGGTGGTGACATACATCATCTCTTTGTTGCACCTCGTATTAGTGTCCTCCTTGGGTAAGGAATGGCAATTTTGGTTCCTCGTCACAACAACTGGATCTCCTGGGATAAAAACCAAATAGATTAATCCAGGAAGGATAACAGAGACAGATTAATTGAGTAGCATTTTATCTGTATCACAATGCTGTGTAATCTTAGTTTGATTGGTTGAAAATAAGACACATTTACAGTCAAACTGTTAAAATGTAAGCACCCATGTTTTGAGCACAAAACAATATCAGTTTAGTACAGGTTCCTCATATACAGTAAACAAATATGAGTTCAAATTTAATTAACAAAGGATTTTACTTTTGTTCTTTGTCCATTTGTGAAATTCTTGGTATTTGAAGGCCCTAAGCGGCTGCTTAGTTTCTTTATAGAATGGGAGACATCCTCACCATGGCAAATTAAAGTAATAGATCTGAATTGTCAGTTTGCAAGAATGAAAATTGTCAGGACATTAACACAGGAAACACTCACCTAGCTTGTGGTGACAAAAGGCTTTTCTGGATGTCGATGACCATAAGTCCTTAGAGAAATTTCCAAGACTGAGCTTCAAACGCTCCTTCACCACAGCTGGCCTGTATCAAAAACACATAAAATGCTTTTGTTATATTTGTGGGGAGATAAACTCAACACCAAATAATCTGAACTTTCAAAGAGTGACAATAATAATTTTGAAATGTAATATTTTAGATGTTAAGGCCTGTGAGTTAAATGTCAATGTTTATACCCAAGACACCTCAAACATCCTTGCATCCCAAATGTAAGCATGCAGTGAAACCAAGAGAGGTCTGAAAAGAGATCTGAAAGATTACACCAGGCCCTACAGCCATGGTTTCTTCTACTGTTTGACATCTGCTTGTATAGGAGAAAGAGGAGAGTGATGGCAAAGAGCTGCAGACCTGCAGACAGTGGGCCAGCTGAATGACGCAGCGTGGGTCGTCTCTCTCTCGACAATCTTCACAGGATCACCCATAGTCACTGAGGAGTGCTGAAGAAAGACATTGTTAAAACAGTCAAAGTCACAGTTTTGGGCTAATAATACCCATTTCATAGAAAGCTTCATGTAAAGGTCAACCCCTGTCATGCACATAGCTGAGCTGCATTCTATAACCTGAGTCTGTCTGTCTGTGAATTCTGAGAAAACGTCTTCTCTGGAAAGAGAATTTAAAGATTAACAAACCATTTAGGATGGTTCCGAAATCTACTTCTGTGCCATGACTAAACCAGTAGTAATACACCAAGGGATGTAGACAACAAAAATATAAATTTTGGGGTCAAAATATTTCAAATTTTGATTATGCCTTCTCAACAATATAGGGGAAATTATGCTTTAGTACCAGTGATTAAATACATATTCAGATCTTTTACTCAAGTAAAAGTAGTAATACAACAATGAAGTACTCTATTCAAGCCTTGCATTTAAAATCAAGTGACAAAATGTCAGCAAATTGACTTAAAGTATCAAAAATTAAAAGTACTTGAGCCCCTGAATGGCTGTTTTCATTATTGTTACTGATGCAGAAACGTGTGAAGCATTTTAATGTTGTAACTAGTCTAGGTTGAGCTACTTTGAATTATATTTTATATGTTTATCATATGTTTTGACCAAGTTAAGTAAAAATTAGTTCAAAATGGACGCACTTACAGAACTTGAGTAAATGTAGAATTTTGAATGCAGTTTTTAGTCTCAAAACTGTTGATATTTTAATTCAAATGTGTGTCTGCTGCTAATTCTACATTTGATCAAAGGAGTATACAGGATGGATTCTGGATTATATCTGAGCTAAAGCAGAGACATGAGGATGCTAAGTAGAGTGTGACAATTTCTTTTTCTTACATTGTGACTTTTAAAATCAGTGTTTGAGTCTTATAGCAACAGTTTCTCTCAAGAGTTGAAATGTTTGGTTGGATAAAAAAACCATGATAGCTCATGATGACCAACATCTGCTGCTGCCATGTTACCTTTTCTACAGGTTTAGCCACTCTGCTCCAGGCTCCCTGGAAAGTGTTGTTGTAATGAGAGACAAAGCTGTGACAGTGTCCGTCCCCTTTGATTGTGGGAAAGCCCTCTTCTACAGAGAAAATATAAAATGTTATTACATATGTTCTGCAGGATTCATAGATTAACCCTCACACAGATTATCTCAGTGTTATTCATTACAATGCGATGATGTTTGAAGGCGTACAGTTAATTCCTAACTAAGTTTGACGAATGTTCACAATAATCATGTGTAGTTTAGGTCTGAATCCATAATCTAGTATGGATTTATCAGTTTACTCAGAAAATGCAGAATATGCTTTCACTAACCTAGATGTTTAGCTGTGGCTTTTACAACAGGGCAGCGACGGTGTGGGGTGAAGGAGGCTTTGTTGGTGCTCTCTGGGAGCTTTTCCACGTGTTGGGTCTTCTTGTTGGCCTTTGTGTGTCGGATGAGAGTGGGACGAGGCTGGAAGGGTTGGGGCTGGAAATTCTGGGACTGTGTGGTGAGGAAAGCAACCTCCCCTGGGTCTGTTTGCATCTTGAAGTTGGTGTGAAGTGTGGTCCAGCGTGGGGTGCGGGTGATCTGTAGCATTGGGTGACGGTGGTAGGACACCATCGCCTCTGTCAGGTACTCCTTGATGTGCCTCAAGTCCTTGTGATCCAACTGGGCCTGGGCGGGCGGACGGAAAGGTTCTGCCTTCTTGGAAGAAAAAGGCTGGAAGTCCTTCTGGGAACATGTTGAGAAGGCATCTGGATTGTTCCTGTCCAGAAATGGGATGTTGGTAGACAGGTCTTTGCCCACAGAACGGGCTTGGGACAGTGTTTTTACCACTGCAGTCATATTGGATACTAACAGGGCCCCCCTTTATTACTGTAACCCTTTGGTTAAGCCAGCCATCTTCTACTGCAGCAGGTGAAAAATGCTACAATGCCTCACCATGGAAACCCCTGTGCTGTGGAACATGATGATGATACTGTTGCAGCTACTGCAGAGAAACAAATGCATGGCTGGTGTCCTATTACATGGCCAGATGTAATGAGTGGTATGGACACACAAAATTATTCAATTGTAACATTTTGTAACATTCAATTTGACACACAAACAACTGCTCACGCTTAAGTAACGAGCCTTGACATAAAATAATTCAGCTCTTCCTGGTTCATTGAGAAATTGATTGTATAGCTATAAACCTATCTGGTTTTGCTGGTATTACTAAACGGCAGCTTGATATAGGTTTACTCACCTATAGGAACTTCCTAAATATTTGGAGTGGACTAGTTTCCCCTTTTCAAGAGTCTTATGCATAATTCAGCATTACCTTAGATAAAATTACAATATCAAATTGCAGTAGCATGATTCAGTCTGCAGTTGAGTGCACAATGCAATTCTGTTGAAAGTGTGTGGTGCCTGTCAAATAAAATAAAAATAAATCACACATACCGGTATGCGCATATAGTATAACACCACATCAAAAGAAAGACTTTGGTTAGACCTAACACGCACGTTATATATGGAAATGTATTTATAGAAGATAAAGTAGGCAACATCAAATTTGTAGGCTACAAATAACAATTGATACATTGTATTTGCTGGCTATATTTGTACAAATTCACACATATGTGGTTCAACATTACTTCCATCATTACAACAGCAGGTGTCAGTCAAACTTCATTTTGGAGTAATCCAACGCAGACACGGCCTACTGTGGTGTATTGACTGACTTCTAAAAATGAAAACCAAATAATTTAGGTTCTCAAAACTCAAAATGTGACTCAACACCGTTTCTCAATTATAACATTATGTTATATTAGGCATAATGTTTTATTAAACTGTCCGCTTTTAAAGTGAATCATACTGCTCGCCGCACTCTGGGTTTATTTTTGTGATATAACATTATGGAATATACATTTAATAATTATATAATAATAATAATAATAATAATAATAATAATAATAATAATAATAATAATAATATTTGTTCGGATCATAAGTTGAACTGTGTGGTTTCTCTAATAATGTGTCAGTAAAACAAAACTACAACTAGTAGTTTTATTTTTTTTAACTGTAATTTACTACGGTTGTCCTCATTACATTTCTATCTTATTAAAGTTAATTATTAACATGAATAATGGCTAAATAAGATGAAATGTTTCTAAATAATAATTGTAATCGTCTTTTTTTAATTAACAGAATGTAACTTTTTGGTTAAAATACACTCGGGAGCTTTCATTCCCAAGGAAACAAGCAAAAGGAAGTGACGTTTGACAGCGTCAGCCTTTTCCGCTCTCTTTTCATTGAGGCTCAGCTAGCGGCCGGGTGGGTACACGTTTTGTCCAGTATATATTTATCGATTTATAGTGAACGTTGATTTGTTGAATGCGATTAAAACAATATATTGATCGTTGTATGTCGTCGGTAATTGTGTATTAAGTATTACGGGCTCATTTTCAACGTAGAAAATAGAGAAAATTGTGACTAACGGCCACGCTAACGTTACCGTGCATGTGGCGAGGCCCTGCACCGAGTTCACTCTGTTGCTAACATTAGCTAACACACATTGTTAGCTGCTTACCAAAAACTAGGAAACCTTTCACGATTAATACAAATGTTTAAAACGTTACCATTTCGGTCCTAATAAATGTGGATGACTGTCGTTGACTTGTCAAGATGGTGCCTGCCACTTATCGTGTTGTCAGCTATTTAGATGCACGTTAAACTTTGAGCTAACGACAGTTTTTCTCTCAGCCTGCAAACATGCAGATCTTCGTGAAGACGTTGACGGGGAAGACCATCACCCTTGAGGTTGAGCCCAGCGACACTATCGAAAATGTCAAGGCAAAGATTCAGGATAAGGAAGGTGAGCCGTCACATTTAAGTCTTAACGTGACGAGAGTCTTGACAGTTTTTTAGCTAGCAACTTTGACTCTACAAAAACGTCTTTGGAAGCCATTTACCTTCAGGTTGAATATTTATGCAGTGTGATATAAATGTGTGTTTAAGTGTAGGTATTTTGCTTCAGAGCAAGCCAGTATATTTCGTCTAAGTTAATGGCAGACTGGATTTCTGGCCCTGCAATCGGACAAATGTTACTTTCATCTAAGGGACTTGTGATTTAAAAACAGAAACAAGTTTGTAATAGGGTAGACATTACAGTCATATGTTTTACCTGTGTGAATCTTTTTTTTTTTTTTTTTTTTTTATAAATCCACTTGGCATGTCTGCCTCTGAACTAAAATAAAACTTGTTCATGGTCAAATGTAAATTGCAGTTTGTCTGAAAGTATTGTGTTTGCAGGAATCCCCCCTGATCAGCAGCGTCTGATCTTCGCTGGCAAACAGCTTGAGGATGGACGCACACTGTCTGACTACAACATCCAGAAAGGTAACTGCTTATTTCAATTCAAGCTGAATGTGTCAATGGTCACAGTAAACCATAGACAATATTCTTATAGTGAAACAAAAGTTTTAACAGCAAAAGATAAGTAAGTTAAAACGGGAGTCTCCAAGAACTGTACGCTTTTACAGTGTACTTGGTTATTGTAAAATGCTTAGGCAGAGAAGGTTTTCTGTTGTGACTGAACTTGAGATTGACATCAAGGTATCTTACCTGTCCATCAGAGTCCACTCTGCATCTGGTTCTGCGTCTGCGTGGTGGCATCATCGAGCCTTCTCTCAGACAGCTGGCCCAGAAATACAACTGCGACAAGATGATCTGCCGCAAGTAAGTCTTTAAAATCAGCGAGCAGTCTATTTAACTAAGGTTGTATAATACTACAGTTTACTGTGAAGTAAGTGATAAGGTTACATTTAAGAAACACTTTAAATGGCACCACAATCAGTGTGGTTTGATCAGTTTTATAAAAAGACTTGTATTGAACTACATGGATTCAAAATAAGATGGAATAGTACTGTAATTTGATTGCAGAGTGTCAAATTCAGTCATTCTTTTGTGTAATTAATGAATGGCTATTAGTGTTAAGTTTTTTTTTGTTGTTTTTTTTCCTCAGCATTAAGCCAGTGTTTGACAAGATTTAGTCTTAGGCTAAAAACTGATTTAGATTATTTTTCTTCTAATGGTGGCAGATCATAAATTTGTTAGCACCAGAATTAATCTGTTTTTGCAAAAACTGTACATTCAAATTCTATTGCAGAACTTTAATGTTATTTCAGGAGACATTTCCTTATCGTTGGCCCCTGACCACTTGTTTTGCAGGTGCTATGCCCGCCTGCACCCCCGTGCTGTCAACTGCCGTAAGAAGAAGTGTGGACACACAAATAATCTTCGCCCCAAGAAGAAGCTGAAGTAGACATTTCGCAAGAATTGGCTCTCTATGCCATTTTGTGTTAAAATAAATGTGAGAAAATGATGACGCTGCTTGACTGACTTGTATTTTTCAATGGCGGGAAGAAATTGTTGTCTGGCTTAATTTGAATTCATGTGTGCAATCTGAGATCTTACGGCTGTGCGAGGTCAATTTAACTGCAAAAAAGAATTAACCAGACTGACAAGATAAAGCTGGTGCAATAAACTCCTGAACTGTTTGCAAAATTCTTCCAAAGGTAGATAAGATATTCATGAGAAGAATTTGGCAAGTAATTGACGTCACAAGCCTGTTCACGGAGGTATCTGGGTAATTCAGTAAACCTGCTTGGAACTGGCGCTGGTTGAAACTGTCAGTGGCTACACTCCTAAACCTGACACATGACAGTGCTGGTTTGTGCTGGCTTGGAGTGGTTTTCACTTTTTATTTCAATATGGCACACAAAATAGAATATGCTGGTTGTTAGTTTGAATTGATGGCACTGTGCGGCACAAACAAAATATTGTGTGTCTGAACTGCATCGCTGCAATACCATAATAAACCTCAGGCAGCTGGTAGTGGATGACTCACAAAGACCACAGCAGTGACTGTATGACTGAGTTTTAATGAACAGTTCTATACAAATATATAAGGAACTTAGCTCACTGCCAACTTCCATACAAACACCCGCTCTCCTCAAATTGGTATTCTTGTGAAACAAAATCATAGCCTTGAATTGTCATTTACCAATACTTCAATGAAACTAAATGAAATATTCTGAGGTATTTTGAGTAGTGCTGAAATGTTTTAGACTGAGCAGTTAAACTCAAAATGTACATTCAAATTTAAGAATCTGATTGAGATGAGCTATTATGCAGAAGGTTTTTTTCCAGTTGATGTGGGTTTAGCATGACAGTGGTGCATCTTTGGTACTGCGTTCTCTCTTAGCTGTAGCTTGTGACATGTTTTAAAAAGGCCTTATTCCAGTGTACATGAGGAGGAATCCACCCACTGATAGTCAAACATTGTTTATTGCAATGTTTTCCGTTTTGTGATGTCCCTTAACCGGCATCTACTATTTATGCTTCAGCTGGTGATTTCAGCATTTCCCAGAATGTATTCTGATATCCCCCCCCCCGCCCACCCAATAAGGGGTATGAATGGGCATATTTGAACAGAATTTATACATCACCAGCAGGTGATATAAGGTGGATTCCTTCTTTAACCTGTTGTAAATACACATTAATATTAATGGTCTAATTTACATTCTATTATAAAACTACAACACAGTAGCATACCTTAAACGTACTGTTACACTCTTAAGTGTAAGTGCAATAATCCCGAAAGGCGTCCTCTGTTGCCCCCACAACTTCTCAATAGAGAGGTCAGATACCAGGGCGTAATGTTGGGCCTTACTTTAAGAGGACAGTCTCTTTTCTGTGTATACGGAAACAATAGAAACATACGTTATTGTGCTTTAATGATACACTGGAATAAGGCTGTTTTGAAGCAAAGTGTTTCAACCGTGAGGAGCTGATGGCCTCCGCATTTTCTTTATGCTTGATAAATGGCTGGTAGCATTCGGTCATAATCTGGTGAAGTCAAGAAAAAAAAAAACCTGTTTAAAATGGATGAGAACAGGCTTTACAGAGGTCTTCTTACCTACAAATTACTTGTATTAACTATAAACAGGCATCTATGCTAGAAACATTATTGCTAATTGTGTGATGCTTGCGTGTAGCAGCTGAAGCCAGAACTCCCAGGAAGTGTAGTAACTTGTCAAAAATATAAAACGTCAATCTTATTGTAGGTATAATATAACCTCTTAATGTGATCAACAGCAACATAATGCAGTGAGATATTAACTGCCATTACTGTATTTGGCTTGTTGAACTGTAGAGGTCTTTTTTTTTTTTATCTCAAGCTATAATATAAATTGTGGTTATAAATAAACCATGAGTTGAACATTGTATAACACTTACAAAGTAATGTTATAATAGGGTTCTAGTACATTATCGGGTAGCTCATTACATTAACAGGTTTCAATCACATGTTGGTTAATGATTCTGGAAGTTACTGCATCATCAGCTGCAAAAGACTGAATCTTATTTGTACCTATATTACCTTTATATGAAGAAATCAATAACTCATTAGGGAGGTTGTAACACACACACACAAACCTTGGCTGCAGAGCTCATGCAGTGCTCTCAGTGATCTATGCTCTGCTGAGCCACTCTTGAGGGTTATTAGACTTGTAGTGTTGTGCAACACAGAAGAAGTACATAAAGGAAAACTGGATCATTTTGTTAACACTGACATGTAAACAAAATCAAACTTGGCACGAAAAAAATCAAGTGCAACCTCAAGTTCAACTAAACAGGGTGTGAAAGCGGCATATCTGTCCACAGGCCACAGTGACCCATCTGGATCTTTCCTTCAAATGCTGAGCTTCCTGTCAAAGTGGTGGCGAAGACAAACCTTCCAGCTGCAGATTTGAATTCAGCAGAAATTTCATCTGATTTCCCATCCTGACTGAGTATGAGTAGTACCCATTGATGAACATGAATAGAATAAAGTGAGAAAAGAGCAGTCCTCATAAAACAAACAGTTGTATGCTGGCAATCCTCAAAAGGACAGAATGGGAGCAGGTTGTTCTCTGAGTTTGTTAATGTTCTGGCTGGTGTGAGACCAGCACAGACTGCTGATGGTGAACTGGAGCTAACTTTATTCAGGGTCTTTGCATCCATGTGTCTTTATCCTGACCAAACTTCTACTGGGTGCAACTCCACAGCTTATTTATAAAGGACTAATATGTGTGGGCCTCATGCTGTTTAATGTGTCAAACTGCAGTGAACAAAACATTTATGAACAGTCACTTGGTTGTTCCTATCAACCAAATGTCCAGAATTATGATCAAATATTTATGTTTAATATAAGGATAAAATGTAATTGTCCATTTAACTTTATTGTCTAACCATCTCAAGCACTGATGCAAGTCCTACTGTTACAGGACTGAAGTTTTACTATCTGTGCTCAGACATGGTTGAATGGTTGGGACCTCCAGCTCTGCAGGCAAACAGCACCGCTGGCTTTTATTAAACACCATCAGGCCATTAGCTTTCAATTCTTTCCTAGTTTTACTGCTACTCTTGCCTCTTGTTCAGTAAAACAATATTTTAATACAAGTGGATTGCTCACTCTGTATTGAATAAAGTACATTGCACAAAAATAGACTAACAAGTAGAAAATCTTTTGCTATTTGTTGGAAATGTCTATTTTTGCAATATAGCAAGCCTAAAATCAGTTTTGGTACAAGTCCTCTTTTAAAGGTTAAGTATTATTTTCTGATTTTCTGATTGTGAAAAGAGTAAAAATCATATGAGGATCTGAAGGACATGCAGCTGCTGGGAACTATGATATGGAAAACAAGTAGTAGCCAGTTAGACCACACTGTCAACTATTTATGATAATGACATCCACCAAGATTGCAGTATGAATGTGACAATGATTTTTTATTTTGTTTCTGATACCTGCTGTTTACCTGCACTGATCTTAAAAACACAGATCCATAAAGGTAAACACCTGTACCGTTTCCCTCCATATTGCTTTGATTGTTGCTCTGCTGATAAACCAGTAAAACAAATCAAGGCCGCATGGGTGGAACAAGTGCTGATTGCGGAGATGCAGCCCAACTGCTGCTGTGGCTATTTGTCGATGAGTTTTGCCAGGCTCTGTCTCAGGTCGTTCAGGTCGCCAATTTTGACATCCAGAACGTCGATGATGTGTCGGACCTCAACCTCCGCCTGGTCCTGCTCCTCCCGGTTAGATGCCAGCGTCTTTTCAGCACTCTGGACACGATCCTCCAAGACACAGTTTCGTCTCTCTAGATCCTGCAGACACATTAACTGTTGTTAATACAGTTAACTCATCTGAATGCATTTCTGGATTTTTTTTCTGCATGGATTTGGTGTCCAAATGACATGCTTTCTTTGTATTTAAGCATGTAAGCATTTGTAAGTAAGCATGAACAACCAGTGCTCTTAAATGTTTAAAATTAATTGTAGAAATAATTTTGCAGAGTAGTATTGTAAATCACTCTGGTCAAGAATGTCTGCGAATGTAATCCTGGAGTAAACTGTTTCTTGCTGTTATTTCTGTCACCTCTGTCCATTAATATGCCCTGATAATAAAAGTTATAATGGGAAAGAGCGCCAACAATAATGCACGTGGGCTTTGTACATTACTTTTCTTCTGCCTGTATGGTTCAAGATGGATCACAAATACTTTATCAATAGGATATTTTACACACGTTTATATGTGCAAACTGAGTACAACAATTTATCCCAGTTTATGTCTCCATGCCTTTACTCTATTTTGCCTTTGCAGTATTTGTTTATTTGTGTCCATTTAAATTCCAACATAAATATAGTACAGATGCATACAGTATTAAATACTAGATTAACCATATAAACTGGACTGCAGTACAACAGCTTTGGAGCAGGTACAAGTAAAGCATCGTGGCCCGTTATTTCTGCAGGATTTAACAAGAACCGGTTCAGCTTTTCTTAAATGCATGTAAATTCCCTCCTTGTGTGGCTGCTGACTGCAATAAAGTTTATTGAGAATGTCACATCATTTATTTGCTTTAAACCGTTTATGCCACATATTAAAATGTGCAATTTTGTGCTCATGAGGTTATTCTGTATGTTAAATGCACTAATGAATAGATTATGGAACGAACACAGGACAGCAAAGGTCAAATATGAATATACATAATTCACAGCTGACACCACCATTAAAAATGATAGAGGAGCTAATTAAGGCTATGCAATATGCATCAGGTACAATCTCTTGAATTAGCATGGAGACTCAATACTATTTGTTTTCTCCTTGAAGTCCTCAGTTCTCCTGTACCGATTCTCTGCTGCAGGTCTGAACTGTGCCGTCTCTGTTATAGGTACAGTATTAGTGCTTTGTTTTCCACTAGTCGGCTGTGTGGTTGTTTGGCTTGGAGAACGACAGAAAACAGCACGTAAGCCGGTCAGCACTCTGCAAGCCTTTTGCTTTCCTTACCATAAGGAAGCTTCTACTCTAGCATCAACACTTACAGGGTTGAAATTGGCCAGGGCTCACATCAGCTTAACTTAGCACATCTTCAACAATGTGTATATTTTTTACACTTTTCTCTGTCTTAATAATTCAAACAATGACTAAATCATCTTTGTAGCTGTAGAGAACATAGTCTTAAATGAGGTGATGTAAGAACGTGCGAACATCAGAACTTCTACAGGGTTTCACGCGAGAATCACAGGACCACATATCACACGTAATTCCATCTTGTCAGGCTTAAGTAAAGCGTTTGCGTCAACAACCAGCTGCTGGACCGTGTCCTGTGCGGAGCTAATGGCAGCTACAGGCATAGTTAAGGTGTGTGTGACGGCCACTACTATGGTGGACGTGATAAACAGGTGGTTCATCCAATCACCAGTCAGGTATTCTTTAAAAGGGTTGTCTAACCTTGTTATATATTTATTTGCATTTTGTAGTCTATGCGCACACACATGCATCCATGGCAACCCTGAAACCAAAGATATTTTTGTGATATAATACAAGTTTACAAGTTTAGTAACAATGACAATGGAGGTGAGGAGAACCAATTTGTGCAGCAGTACCACCAACCAGTCCCATTCATCACGTTTTGTACGGGTTGTAGCCTTGAAAATCACAGGTCTGCTAAAAGTCTGTGAAGTTTTTCTCCTCAAGGAAGATATACAACAACAAAAGAAAAGATTTGACAGTTTACTTATTGAAACTACAATTTCACAAGAAATGTAATTAGTTTCCATTGTTTTGTAAATTCTCGTACTGAAAGAACCCAATCTATGGGTGAACGCTAATTGTCCCCTCTTTTTGTTTATTTGTTGTGTATTCTTATTTCTCTTGCTACTGTAAATGTTTACATTTTTCTAATTGAAAAATCTTGTAATGTAAAACTAAAAACACATTATTTGACCATAAAGCCTGTATGAAGCAATGTATGTGCCATTTTCCAGTAACACAAGTGTACTGGATATACTAAAGTTGACTGCAACATGACATTTTACAGAAGGGAGAAACAACCCACTCAGCCAGTTGTCATCTTACCTGGAGTCTCTGCATGGCCTCCTCTCTCTCTTTCTCCAGCTCACCCACATCGGTTTTCTTGCTTTGTAGATTGTGAATTTCCTGAAAACACAGTGATTTCAAACTGTCACAACACCACTTTCACACCGCCTTCCCACACATCCACCATCCCTATTTATCAGAACATGAGACATTCATCTCTTGTTTTGCACTAAAATACTTCATGTGGTTTTAAAATATCAATCAGTTGTTGATAAGATTTAAGACACCTTGAAGTTTCCAGCGAGGAGGGTGATTCTGTCCCCGAGGAAACATACCACCGTGACCTTGCACAAATCCTGTTGCCAAAACTGAAACTTGTTTAGACGACGTGACAGACATGGTTATGTTAATCAGGCCGGAGGACATCAGCGAGCTGCTTTCAAGGAATATTTACTTTAATGTCTGTTTATTTATTCGGGAGAAATGGGTTTTGGCTGAGCGTGCCTTGCATGCATTTGATAGACATTAACTTGGTTCAAACAAACTATTCACAAGGTGATACTTTGGCATCATTAAAAATCATATTAAAGCAAGCTTGGAAACAGTTATGAAGGTGAGTCAGAGTCCTGATTTCACTCCACATGTACTATAGGTGGCAGCTCTGGGTAGGTTGTCTGAAGCCTGTGGTATTTTATGAAAGCTTTGAATCCACAAGAAGATTTACAGTTGCTTGAAGATAAATGAAGGACTTGGTAGAAATAGACACTAGAAGGGCATTAGTAAAAAACCCAAAGCACATTCTCTTCTCAACATTTTGTTTAGTTATTATCTTCTGGTTGAGACAAAAACAAGATTATTAAACCAGAAAGACCTCATTAAAGCATTAAAGATGATTTAGAGAATAAATACTCCAACTGGCACTTGTACTTTTCCAGCTCTCCTGGCTTAATACATTTACTATATAACAGTTTTACTGATCGTTTCCGTAGTTTTTAAATGAATATCAGCTGGAGATTGAGGCTCTATTTTCACAAAATGAAAACAAACCTATCCAATTGATTATGTTTGCAGGTGTATGCACAGTATAAGATGGCTTTCCACACAGAGGTTCCCTTTAGGTTGTTAAATAGATGTGGGCAGTGAACTGGTGTCTTGCCTGATCTTTGGCGCTCAGCAGGGCTTCCAGCTCCTCCAGTGAGCAAGTCAGCTCCTCTCTAGCAGTCTGCCCTGCAGCAGGATGCCCCAGCTGGGCCTCAAGCTCTGCCACCTGGAAAAAACACACACACACACACACACACACACACACTTATCCAACCCTTTCCCTTCAGCGAAAAAATGGAAACCATATATCACAATATAGTCACATACAAATAGTTGATGATTACTACTGATGGAAATGAGGAAAACCAACAGAGGGTCATCGCCTACACACATGACTCATTCTATGTCATCTCTCTTGACCGACCGACCGACCGACCGACCGCACACACACACACGCGCGCTTTACTGCCAGTGGTCATAGTGCTGAACTCTTTCGCCTTGGAGATTCTTTTGAATTGCTGGAGGAATGCGACTTTGTGGAAATGCATGAAAAAAAAGTTCCCAATCTGACCCACTTTTTTGTGTTTAACATATTATTAGAAAAAGCCAAAGACTGAGTGAGAGTTTGATTAAACAGGGACAAACTGTTCAGCCTTTGAAGTCTGAACGTGAAGTACTTATCCATAAGTATTGATCCCGCAAGGCAAAGTACAATTGTTTCACTCGGTTGTTAGAACACACATTGTATTGCGTGACTTTGGTGAATCCAAACTAACCCTTTAAAAACACCAAAGTCACACAATAACACATGGAGGCAGCAGTAGCAACTGCCGTGTTCTGCAAGGTTGTTTCCTAAATCAAACATTAGCTCTACTGACCTCTGCACAGTTTAAAAAAAATAGACATATTGTTAATAAATCTATAAGAGTTAGGTCTAACCTGAGAGACCCCCCCCCCCCCCATAAAGATAATTAGTTAAAAAGGTTTTCATAATAATCTGGGTATTCTGAACGTTGCATTAACTGGATTAAATGGATCAAATGTGCATGTCAGTACTTATTACCGTTAGCTGCTGTAGATGAAACATGACTTTAGTCGTGATCACGGCTGACAGGTGAAACATGCGTTTGCTAACTTACACTTGGGCTGTTCATCTTTTACACACGGTTATTTATAATATCTAGAATAATCTTACATTTCTCAACTGCAGGTCAAATGTTTAACTGTGAGGAGTGCAAGGATTGAAATCACAGTACTGTATGAAACTAAAATGATTAGTTAAATCGATAGATTTACAATTCCAGCTCCTCAAATGTGAATATTTGCTGGTTTTGGTTCATATTCTTTGATAGTAAACTGACTACAGTGAGGAAAATAAGTATTTTAACACCCTGCTATTTTGCAGGTTCTCCCACTTGGAAATCATGGAGGGGTCTGAAATTGTCATCGTAGGTGCATGTCCACTGTGAGAGACATAATCTAAAAACAAAAATCCAGAAATCACAATGTATGATTTTTTAACTATTTATTTGTATGATACAGCTGCAAATAAGTATTTGAACACCTGTCTAGCAGCTAGAATTCTGACCCTCAAAGACCTGTTAGTCTGCCTTTAAAATGTCCACCTCCACTCCATTTATTATCCTAAATTAGATGCACCTGTTTGAGGTCGTTAGCTGCATAAAGACACCTTATTTTCATCACTGTACATTGGGGTTTTTGATCGTCAGTCAGACAAAACAAGCAATAAAAAGCCGATGCTTTGGGAAATTGTGATTTTCTGCAATTTTATAGACCAGACCATTAATTAGATTTGAGAAAAAAACAGATGAATCGATAATGATAATAATAGTTTGTTGCAGATTTAAAAGTTAAAGAAATCTGAGACGAAAAGTAAAAGGAAAACAGGAGAATTCAAACAAACTCTTGACCTCTTTCATATTGGTGATGAGGAATCATCACAATGCTTTTTATTTCTTACATTTCAATTCACCCTTGATATCTGTGTCAGATCAATGACTGAAATGTAAATGTGTGTGTGAAGTGAGAGATGGTTTCCTCTGCATTCCTCTACGTTAGCATCTTCTTTGCATTTTCACAGACAATTTGTGTGGCACTTTATAGATTCCACGCTACGCAACGTTGCACGCCATCCAAGCTGCGCTTCAGAAAATCGCTGCGGGTTGAAGGGGGGGTCCACGTGATTCCAGAGGACTCAACCCCTTCGTATCCACAGAGTATATGACAGCTACTGTCCCCAGAACTCTATGTCTCTGAACTCCACACAAATAAACATGAAGAGAGAAACCTGTGACACCATTGATTTCTTTCTAACTTAATGTTCCCAGGAACGCTTTAATCTCAATAGATTGACAGGAGATTGAAAAACGATTGTGTCATATATATATATATATATATATATATATATATATATATATATATATATATATATATATATATATATATATATATATATATATATATATATATATATATATATATATATATATATACACACACACGGTATATACATCTTATACATCAAGGAGCAGTGACCTCAATAAAATATCAATGCAGATGCAGCAACATCAACAACAAAAAACAGATGGTGACTGTCAAACAGTTTCTTTTTAATGTATTCACTATATTCTACAAAGTTACATTAGGTCTGGGACTTTTACTGTACGTTCATCTCCATTCATGGCAGTTACCATTGATTCCAATGCTGACCCTGTTTAAAACATAGCTAACAACTCTGCTGTGCATCCAGTCAGTATGTTCCAAGCATAACTATTTTGATAATTAATCCTTTCAGTCAAGCAAAATGCCAAATATTCTCAGGTTTCAGCTTCTCAAAAGGTGATGATTTACTTATTTTCTGTCACATATTACAGTAAATTGAATATATTTAGGTGAGCTCACCATCTTTAGACAGTTTATGACTACAGTTGGAGAGTCTACACAATGTTTATCTATGGAATTAGTTGTATTCAGTGTCTAGAAATTTGATTTCCATCCAAAAAAACAAAAACAAATCACAGTTGCCAAAAAATCCCCAAAACTCAGAAACACAAACCAAAAGGCAAACAATACAGTCACGTTGGAACTATGGTTTTAGATTCAAATCACATTTCTTTGCATTTTATATTTTAGCTCTTTGTCATATTTTTTATTCTAGTTTAGGTTGTGGTTGTTGTTTGTCATAATTCCAGATTTAATATAAGATTTCCATAATTCAAGACCTTACAACAGATAGAATTAAAAATGTCGTAAAATAATCCAGCAAAGACCTACTAGTAAATGTCAAATGAATTACTAAAAAATACCAAACATGAACAAGAACAAATACACCTATTCAGGTAACCTACAATTAAATACAATATATAGCCTACGTATTGCACTCTATGTGTTGCTAATTCTCGTTAAAAATGAGGAGGGGTCAGAGTCAACCCAGAAAATAAACGGTCTGCTGTGGATGAACACAAACATAGCTGATGCCGGGAGTGTGACGAGGGAGAAAAAGCCAGCCAACCGCTCTCCTTCTGCACCTATGATGATTTATCTTCTTCCTCTAACTGGGGCAGAGAGGAGGGAGGAGGGTGGGCAGTATAGGGTGTCCTGTCCCCCAAAAAAAAAAACGAAAAAAAAAAAGAAAAAAAAACATCCCTGCCCCCCTCAACACCCCCTTGCCAAACCCTGGAGGCCTGCTCTACTTCCAACCACCTGGTTGACTTTGCTGCAGTGTGTGTGTAGCTGTGTGTGTGTTTGGGGGTGGTGGCGGTGGTTGGGGGGGGGGGGGGGGGGGGGGGTAACCTTCACCTGGGCTCATAGAGATAGATGAAACCACAATGTGGGCTAAAAATAAAAGGGCCAGTTTTCTGTCACTGGTGGTAATAGTTCCACTGCAGACCGGTTTGCGGCAGCACTTATTTCTGTCGCATTGAAGAAGTCTTGTTAAGCTTGACCAAGAGCATAATTTTCCCTCTCTGAATTAAAGATGAAATGTCTGCGTTCTTCTGGCCCTGTGATTATCACGGGAGCCTGTCAACAGAAATATCCCAAGGAGGGGGGGCTGGATGAAAAATGCATCTGCAGTTTGGAAGAGACCAAGTCCACGTGGGGATTTCAGTGTGATAGTTATAGATGCATGAATAAAAAAGAAAAATCTGCATAATATCGAGTTGCTATCAGAGTGGTCACATAGTAAGGGAATGAAAGGAAAATGTTTCATAGAAGCAAAACATACTTTTCTGCTTTGATTTTAAATAGAGTTTTTTCTTCCCACCTCGTCGGTTATTTTAAACCATATACATACATACATATACGTTATGTCATATGCTTCCACCTAGCATATGGGTGAAAGTCCTGTTTTACTCATCCTCCACCCCAACCAATCTCCCTATGTGGATTTTCGCCCTTTCATACAACTCGCTACAGCGTCAATTCACGCGCAATCGCAAGGTAATATAAGTCAATGGAGGCCAAACGGCGTTGATAAACACATTAAAAACAGTATGCGTCTTGATAACACGCCAATAATGGCATACAAATTGGCGTGTCATACGTACGCCGCTTCATGAGATCAGTCTGCTTTGTGTGTGAAGTGATTGACAGGAAGCAGAGTATCACCTATCCTGTTTTATGCAAGTTGTCATCTTTGTATTTCTTTAAATGACCTTCGGAAACTAAAATGGTTACTATTGGACCTCCTACTACAAGCTACACCAAGACAACAGAAAATATTGGTTTGTGGTTCATTTGCAGGTGTAAAAATGGTCCCAGTCAATAGTTTAACTATGGTTCTAAATTGGTGCTCTAATGGAGTCAATTTTACATGTACGTTATACAACCAAAAATCACAAGTTTGTCTAAGAAGGCATTACAATCTACACAAACAACATCATTTAAGACCCCCAATTCTGATTGGAAAAAAAATCAAAAAAACTTAAAAAAAAAAAAAAAAAAGAGAAGAAAGTGAAAACCATATATTCAAGGTATGGTATTTTAAAAACTGTGGGTAACCATAGCAACAACACTGATGCTCCATGCTACTCTCACTTGTAAAAGTAATTGAAACATAGCCTCTTTTCGCCTTTAGTCATGGTTTGATAATACAAATAATGATCCTCTGATACTGGGTAAAATTGTTATGCATTATTATTTGCATCCAGCCTGAACTGCTGGTGCACCAGTTGCAAACACTTCAATAAAATGATGTGATGAGGAACGAATAAACTCTCTAAATTCAAGTCAAGTCAAGTAGAAACCTAACACTTCATAAACAACCTCAGAAAGAAGAACGGAGTTGAATCATCAACACCTCAACAGTGTCAGCCTTCACCAAACATTATGGATTGCACTACATCGTTATTATCTGCAGGGATACTGTGATACGAGGTGTTCACACTCTGTACGTCACCTGGTCTCTGAGGCGATCGGTCTCCTCCTGGTATTCAGCCAGCTGTTTCTTCCACTGCTCCACACTGCTGTTGGCTTCCTGCAGTGCTTCCACCAACTTGGAGTTACTGTCCTGCAGGGTGAAGAGTTCAGCCTCCAGGTTTATCTCACACATTGACCTGAGGGGATGTCACAAAAAGACACAGACACTTAACGTAAAGCTGGAATTATTTACTTTATTTTAGGGGTGAGAAGGTAGTCGGTTTATTAGAGTTTTGTTTTTATCTGAGCTTTCACATACTCATTTGATCTATTGTTAAAATACAAAATATAGATTACATTTATATCATGCTGCACCAGCTGTTTGAAGAAATTTGATATTTGACATGTATTCATTAATTTTAAGAAGCAATAAAGCCATGCACTGTCATGTCTGAGACAGAAATGGATTACTCTCTGTAATAAGTTTGTCTCTTTTAATCTATCCATTGACTTGTAAATTACCCTTAAATGTGACTTGTTAGCTTTATTATCAATTTTTTAGTATAATTTATTAAATATTCTATCTCTCTGTGGTTTCTCTTTTGTCATTCATGTCTTTAAGACGCACCTTACAAGTCAATCCTGCACAAGTGGAACTATTAACTGAAGTCCAACATGGCAACAGATGTCCAGGATTGATGTGAAAATAGTAATCACCTAATGAATTACCTAATTACCAGTGTAGTAAAACAATGTTATATTACAAGTTCAGTCTCAAAATAATGTTCACATTAGTCAATATAGTAGGTTTACTCAGGTCTTGGCGAGTGGACTTTTTAAAAACAATGTGGCTAGGCTGGGTATTGTTCAAAAATATTTAATACCGGTACCGATACCATTACCGTGACTTCCATACCGGTTCCTAAATTATACTTTTTCAATACCAATTTTATACACAAAAAGAAATTACAACATTACGTTACATTATTAATTACATTATTAAAAATCTTTTTATTTATTTTCAGCTCCTACAACGTGGGCCTCTTCTCTGTGGGTAACGTAGAGTTTTTCCTGCCTGCCTCTGCGACGTGTAACGTTAGACAACCAATCACAAACATTGTTAGATCTTGGTAGAAGCATGCTGCATGCTTACTGGGTCACTGTCACTGATGATATTTACTCCTTAGATATTGAAATTAGGTATACTCAATACTTCGGTCGGTGCCTAAAAAGTATTGAATTCGGTACCCAGCCCTAAATGTGGCTTATAACCTGCAAAAGAACAGAACAGCATATTCATTTATTAGTGGAGAATTACAGAGACACAGGGTGCTATGGAAAAAATAAACCAACACGGGTGAAGTGCTATCCTTTATCAACATGCGGGAAAGATGGATCGGGTCCTGTGTGGTGGTAAATGTCAGGATTCAGTGGGTATATTTATTAATCCAAAGAGCTTTCAGACCAGAAGATGGAGTTTAGGAAACAGAGTAATTTCCATGACTACCAAACAACCAGCTTGGCAACCATGAAACTACTCACCATAGCAACAGGAAAAAAAAAAAAACCCTGCTTAGCCTTATGACAATCATAAAAATAAAACCGGCGGGATAATAGGTTGTAAAGCAGCCGGGTAAGAATGTTTTTTTTTGCTTCCTGGTCACAGATCAATAATGGGTACTGGGATCCATCTTGAGGATAATTATGCTGCTTAAGTTCAGTGCCAGTAGGCCTGCCTGGTCTTAAGACACAGGACCCACACACCCACACACACACACACACACACACACACACATGCATGGACACATCACTGCAGAACCAGGCAGACTACATGTTTTTCTTTGAGGTACTTTTTTTTAGATTGACTCATTGGTGCTCTTCAAGTTTATCAATGCGGTTATTTTTTATTTTTTTTTAAAGAACTGAAAGTGAGCTTTCTTCACGCAACAGTCTGTGATGCTTTGCAAGAAAAACTGAGGAGAAAGGGAGACAATCTCCAAAAAAAGCCAAGCTCTAAATATCATTGATCAGCCTACCTAAACTGCAAAATTGGTGCTGAGTAGATCGTTTACGGTGAGTTTTTAGAGTTTTTTTCTCTACCTGTAAATATCGATCATGGCCACTTACATTTTTACAAAAGAAACTAGAATTTAGTCTACAAAGTCTCGGGTAGTAGGGATGTGATGTTCCTCTCTGCTGCAGCCACACTTTACTGAGAATCTTTCCAGTTTATAATACAGGTTTAATTTTCCCCTGTCAGTTATGTGTAATTTTTTCAAATAGCAGATCTCATTTAAGAAAGAAACCCCTCAGCTGCAATGGGTACCAGTTCGGCTCTGTGGATGGATAACAGTATGTGTCGTTTACAGACTAAATCCAGAGTTCTGCAGGCTCTACAAAACATGTTCCCTGTGCCAATTAGGTCATGTTTTCAGCTTAGTTTATTTAAAAGCGATCTCAAAATGATATGCATGTAACATAAAAATAAATAAAGATATTATTAAAAAAAGATATCTCAAAAACCTGTCAACAGCTTTCAGTGACTTTTGGCAAAAAGTTGGTTCATGGTTGAGGCAGAGAAAACATTTTTGTTATTTTTCATGAACTACTAAAATCACTTGAAAACAATTCAGAAAAAAGCAATGTGATGCAGAATAATATTTAATAAACATGTGTTTTGTTAAAATAACAAATGTGAAGAATTGTGGGCCTTACCAGAGGTACGCACTCTTTAAAAGCTTTGCATTTTATGGCTTGTAGTCGTGAGGACAGGCTTTTAACAGTTTGAGTAAATTCCATTCACTGTACAGAGCTCAACAAAGTGCTCTGGCCATTTTGATTTGCTCATGTTGCCAACCTGGGTGTCAGAGATGGGATTACAACCTTTGTAGTAAACTTGTTCAACTATCGGATAGAATTTCCATTCCAGTCCTCCCACACACTCACATCTGCTGCTCTCCCTGTTGTTTTATTTTAATGTGTACTTTATGTCTATGCGTTTTGTGTATTATTGTTATTGCTTTTTCTTGTTATTCTTATGCCGTATGTGTTGCTGCAGGCCAAATATTCTTTCATAAACAATCCAGAAGCCAGATCACACTGAACATACCATGTACAGCTGGCCTCAGAAACTGGACAAGCTAAACAAAAACATTGGTCTCTATGGGTCAATATTCATTATACTGTATTGGAGTGGACTGGAATGTTTAAAGTGTGACTATACAGCATGGATGCATGTGCAGCATGTTGAATAAAATAAAAGTCTTAAAGTGCTGTTAACAATGAGATCCTCTCAGAGTCTGATCACATGTTCTGATCATTGCAGGTTATTGGTTATTAATGCAAAACTTGTAGTGGTGGAAAGTAACTATATACACATTTACTCAAGTGCTGTACTACTACTGTACCATTTTGTTATGTTCTTGAATATTTTAATTTTATGCTACTTTATACATTTCAAAGGGAACACTTGTAATTTTAACTCCACTACATTAATTTGACAGATATAGGTTCTAGTTAATTTTTACATAAAAAAAACACATGATATGCTTATATGATATAAGGCAGTTCTATACTATCTACCCTGTAGTATACAAAGTATCCAAAACTGGCTCCCCATTGAAAGACTAACATTAAAATGTTCTTACGTGTATTTGCTAGTGATGAAAACAGAATAATATAATATTCTATAATAATATAAGACTGTGAAAGGAGCCATTTTGCATAATGAGTACATTTACTTTTGATCTTTTAAGTAACATTTTAAATTCAGGACTTTTACTTAAGTAAAGGATCAATGTACTTCTTCTACCACTGCTAAAAGGCTAATTAGGTAACAAAAAACTAAAACTACAGAAAGACTAAGAAACCCACACTGAAGACTAAACTTGATAATGTAAGACTACATTGAAATGTGAAAAGTATTGAGTGTCTTGTCCATGAATCTCAAATACAAGAGGGGCTTATCATGGCCTTGAAGTCCTTAAAGGCAATACGCTTTCTTTTCTCTCCAGACAATAAGCCTGGTGCACACATGAAGGCATGAGGGATAAACTTCTTGCTGAAGTAAAAAAAAAAACAACATTGTCATTACCCTTCAGACAACATCTTTTTGACCCTCTCCTTCTCTGCAGTTAGCTCCACTTCGGCACTTGTGCTGCGAAACAGCTTTTCCTCGCCCGGCCCGTTGACTGTGAGCAGCGGCGGAGAATGACGATCCTCCGACAACTCCTGGACCAACAGGGATGACAACAGGAACAGGACATGAGCTCTGTTGTAAAGTTAAAATTAAATCAGTAGCAGTTAATACAACATTCATTTTATACTGTATCAGCGCTAAACCTGCTACTGGAAAACCAATAAAGAAGTAGAAGGTTAGACAGACCTCTAATATAAAGTGCCCATTTAGAGGACAAGAGCACTTAACAGGTTACAACTAGTACATTTTCTCGGCACTACATCATTTTATTCAGAGTGGGTGTTCTAAAGTACATCAAGTGTTCCAATATGCCAGCATACCCATGAATAGATTTTCGATTGTGGATGTTACACTGTTCATACAAGATTAAGCACAATTTACTCGGCTAAGAGGTTTAGGTTGGAGCTGGTGACAGGCCCATTACTGTCTCCATATCCAGACGTGTCATCAGAACAAAAACGGACAAGACAGCAGCAGAACAGGACAGAGCTCAACCTGTCAGTGCTCGATATGTCCCATCTGTGCTCCTATAAACAGGCTCCATGCAGAGCAATCAGCCATGTGTGGAGCCCAGCTGTCTTCATACAGCCTCAGAGATCTGAGTGGCCTCTGATTCAACAGGAAATGACTGAGTTACAGGAACTAGGAACTACTGTAGATAATTGATTAGTGATGACTGTTTTGTCTATTTAGAAACTACTAGAATTAACTAGGTCCTTCATGATATCACTAATAAAATAAGTAGTGGCTAATAACTGCTTGTTAATATTAACTCATACACTTAGCTTGAAACAAGGGGGCTTCAAACAAGACATTTGGTGTCTCACAGTAACCGAATGGATCTGCAGCCACGATACAACGAGGAAGGTTCAACTCGTTCCTTGGGAGATTTGTAAGTCAAGTAAACCACTACTGTATATTTGCAACATAAAAGTCAGCAGCCTTTGCTTTTTCTTACATATTTAGGAGTAGCCTACAGTATAAAATAAAAAGGTTAAATAAACTGAACAGTACAAGAAGAGCCATTTATCTTCCTCTCATGTCAAAAAGAGACTTTGAATGTGACATTACAGCATGCAGATGGCTCGACTCCAGCCTGGCACAGTCAACTCTAACCAATCTGCTTTCATATTTTCCTTCCCTGCTGCCCAGAAATGGGTTCAAGCGTCCTTTCACAGTGTTGTGAACCATTTTCCTCAGTTTGAGGCTGTGGGCTAAAAGACTGAAATAAAGCCTTTTATCAAAAGCATGCAGATGAATTAGCCTGGGCACATTTCTTTACCCCCGTCTAAGTCTTTCTTCTTCTTTCTGTGTGGTAACCTAAACCTGAACTTGTCAACGGCCAAGTGCCTCACTGAAGCATTCCAACCCTGCACTTATATATATATATATATATATATATATATATATATATATATATATATATATATATATATATATAATATATATATATATATATATATTATATATATATATATATTATATATATATATATATAATATATATATATATATATATATATATTATATATATATTATATATATATATATATATATATATATATATATATATATATATATATATATATATATATATATATATATATATATATATATATATATATATATATATATATATATATAAAAAGCTTGTATTATTAATTTGTGCAAGCCTGAGTGTATTCCCCTGAGGACGAAGGTTTATTATATATAGCTGAGCAGCTCTCTCTCTGACCTTATGGATGGATATGGAAATAAAACAAACACTGTGCACTGTGTCCAGTGAAAGGAACCCAAGAACGGGAAAAATCAAAGCTAACACAACTCCAGTCCGGCCCCAAAGCCAAGGGATTGGCTGTGCGCATCTCTGAATAATTCATACTGTGGATCATGTTTAAGTCATAAATGGGATTACAAATTTACAGCAGTTTTTCCGTATGTTGTTCGCTAACAGGCCGAGTGGAAACGAGGCGGAGACACTAGAGTACAAGCCTGCGACCAACAACTAATTAGGCAGAGTTCAGAGGAATTTTTTACTTTTAAAAAAGGACAATTCAGTGCATTGTCTGTTCTCAGGGGATATTTAATCAAGTGTGCAGTCTGGATCTTCTCAACTCTGATGAAGTAAATTCAGATGTATTTAGCGGCCATATTCTGTACATCTTCGATAGAATGTACAGATTAAAATGACCTTTTGTGTTGTTGTTACTGTTGTTAACAAAACTTTACTTTGATGTAGCAAACACCAGCTGTGCTTTGAAGCTAAATCTGCTCTGAAGTCAACTTTGATCAGACTCCAGATGAATTATTGAGCACAATAGTCCATAAAACACTGAGAAGCATGACTACGAACACCGCAGTGAAGATGGTTATCTTTGGATAGCTTTTTGATTGTGGAGTGGAGTGTGTTTTTACGCACCTGGGAGAGCTAAGAGATGAAGATGTCCCGTGGTGCATCAGAATCAGGGAGAGGGGAGAGGCCGATGAGGAGAAACAGAGAAAATAGTTACTAGATAATTAAAACCATGCCATTATTTCAACCATACAGTGATCCATCCTGAGCTCAGTTCATGAAAGCTTTACCATTCACTGTTCATTCATTGTATGTGTCTGGTTTGTTTAGAGAGAACAGAAGAAGAAGCTCATCAGCAGGAACAGTGACTGCAACTGAAGGCTGAACAAAGAAAAAAAACTTATCAAAAAAGTCAAAGAGGTCACAGTCCCGCCCACATTTGTTTAGTGACATGTGATCCCTGGGAAGTGAGTAGTGAGTGCTTAGCAGCACCAATAGAGACCAAATATAGACGCTGATTGAATGCATTTGTTCTTCTATTCTTTACTTTATCATCGACTACCTAAAATACAATTAAAAGACCATAAAATCCAAGAAAAAATAAATGTGTTTGTGTGGACATGCATGTTGAATTAACCCCAAAGCAGCAACTTAAAAACATTTCTAGGTCCTGAGATGAGGCTTGCTTTGTAATCGATGGAAATCCAAGATACTTTAAATATTCAACGGCTTTCCTGAAAGCTTTCATCATGACGTCTCTGTGCCACTGTTAGTCTTAAGTACATCTACAACGTTTACTTATTTATCTGAGCATCAGTCCATTTGCTCCCTTAGCTTTATAAAGCTCCTGTTTCTACACCGTGTTTCACGGAGACCACACACACACCTGATTTATTTATTCATGCATCAGAGGTACCTGCTCAGGCTTCCCTTGAAGCGCCTGTCCTTCAGACTACACAACAACACACACAGCCCAAAACCCACCCTTGTGTTTAGCTGGTTGTAATGCCAAGTCTGTGGTTTAAAATACTGATGACTGGCATTTCTGTTTGCCTCTCTGCCTCTGCACAGATACCATGTAAGGAGGAGATAGCGGAGGAAAAAAGCTCCAATCAGCAAGCGCAAATAAATGACATCGTTTACCTGTCAGAGAAGGAAAATGGCTTAAATGTCCTTATACTGTTGTTCAGATGATTTATGGGCAGATAGGTCATTTCTTCTACACTCTTTTTTGGCATTTATGTACAATTACTGTGTGGATCATTGGTTCACAACGTTTGGTCTGACAAACACCACAGCCCTGCAAGATGAGCTCATCAACACCACACGTCATGTTCCCAAATGTGTTTTTTGAACTGATATTAAACTGGTTATTCAACATTATTCACTGTATTAAAGATTGATATTGTTACAATAATTTGTTAATACAAGACACATTGCTCTTGGAATTGTCCATGTTTAGGCTTCGTCTCCATTTTTCTTTTTTAAGTAGAAAAACAGAAGATACTACCACCACTTAAACTGGCAGAGGCTGGTCATTTCAACCTTTTATCCATTACTTTAAGCAATCTATTCTGATTTCTCTCCTCACTTGCTCGCTAGTTTTTCAGGCACTTTCAATCAATTACAAAATGTGCCTACCAGCACCTCTAAAGCTCCCCAATTAACATGTTATATTTCTTTTGTTCAACATAAACCAAAGAAAATAAAAGTGACAGTTTGCAGTTTTTCGGTGGCCATACCATTTCTTGGCTGGGATCAGTATCTTCCTGGAGTCTCCTCTGGTTGCCTGGAAACCTTGGCCAATAAGCAATCTGACACATTTTTTAACATGTCATAAATCATGTTTTATTTTAAGTTTTATCTGTTAATTATTTATTTGTTCTATTATTGTTGTTACTATTGTTCTATTTTTGGGGGGGGGATTTGGGTCTTTTAAAACAAATGTTAACTCACCTAAATGCCCTAGTGGGTGTATCCTCTATTCATTTTAATATGTCAGTGATTCAATTAGCATATTATGACTATTTATCCTCTTGACTGTTGCAAAAAGAATTAGAAAATTAATATATTTATTAATTTAAAAAAAAACTAGAAATTAGCTATATTATACTGCACAACAAACAACCAGCAATGGTTAGAGTCAATACTAAAACCCTTAAATAAAGCATCTACTAAAAAATTTAATATATCCCATAAATATTTCATGGCATAAAAATGATTTGCGTCTTTGCACTTGTCAGTTCTGCAATGCTCTTTATATTGCAGTTGATCATTCTTCATTTTTTATCTCACTGGACTTCACCATCTCCTCCTTTATCTTATCTCTGAGCTCTGCAAATAAGCCTGAAAGCTGAAGCTTTACTGCATGCAGATCCCCTGCTGCCATCCACATATATCAGAGGCAGAGTATGCATAGAGCTCAAGGCTGCAGAGACAGCTCTGCAATACTGTAGATGATTACTGACCACGATTGTTACTGACCAGCTGAACGGGAAGCAAAACCTCCTGACATAGAGGAGGAAAATAAAACAAGACATAATACTGCAGCCTCCCTCCAGCATTTGCTGTAGGTTCATTGGTTTATTGTGATATAAGGTTTGCATATTTGGCTGTATGTTTGCTCCCAGTATTATTCAGTTACCTTCCTTTTCTTCTACCTCTTGACTTTTTGTATCTAGAAACAAAAAGGTAGTTCCAATTGTAGCATTGTAGTTATTGTGTATACATAAAACTCCAAAAGTCAGTGATCTTTACAGTTTTCTTTTCCTTTACAATAACGATCAGAGGTTTGTGGAAAGCTTTAAAAACAGTACTCACATGTTGGTAAATAAAAGCCTTAATGGAGCTCTTAACTGGCATTATAGCCATCAATACTTGGCCGTACGTCATACGTACATTAACCTTGTGTGTTCACACTCCATAACAGCTTTGATTGGGTATTATTTCTATATTACACAGGGTCAGACAGTCAGCACTATGGTGTTTTACAACGCATAGCAGTGAGTCAGAAGATGTGGTAATAACCTCAACAACACCTCTGTGTTTGCCCGAGACAAAATCAATGACTGCTGCTGTGTTTCTAGAAATCGGAGCAGGCTGCTTGCTCTAGTCCGACCTTACAGCTCTGTCCAGGTGGTGTTTCTGCGTGTGTGTTACCCAACAGGCAAACAGGTCTCTGGTTGCCATAGTAACATGATGTAACATCAATGCTTGCTGACCCTGTCCTTTGACCTCTCTGTGTGCAGTTTGACTCTGCACTTTACACTGAGGGCATGAATTCAGCCGTTTTATACTTAATTTCTTCACCGCCATTGACAAATTCATCCATTCATTGTTATCCATTGTTATTCCAACATAGGAACACCAGTGTTTTAGAGTACTGTACTAACTCTTCCTGGCCAAAGCGGTGTACAACTGGCAAGAATTGCAATATCAACATACAACTCATGTGTGAAACAGGATCAATTCATTCAATCCATCCAGCTTATTACATCATCGGTTTGTTTTTTCCCTTCTAATTTACAAACATTTAGAGCTCAAACTAAGCTGTTGTCATTGACTCCTAGTCTGAAAAATTAGAGATAAGATATTAGAATATTAAAGAAGATATTAAAGAAAGTAGCTGATCAATGTCAAATACACTGAGGCATTAGCAAACTGAGCCATAATCTGATCTGAAGTGTTTCAATTAAAAGCTAATTTGCAACCATCAAAAGGACTTTTTACACTTCAGACTCAATCAACCTAAAATATATTTTGATTAAGAGTAGAATGGCAGTATTCCACTTAGTTTGGGGAGTTATCTACCCAAGAAATCTGACTAACTACATTAAGTTAAAAGATGGAAGGTGATTGAGGGGAAATTACTGATTAAGTTGACCTTTGACGCATCATGCCTGCTTCTGTACAGCTCAGTCCAGCATCAATACTCTGAGAAAAGTGGTCCCCTGGCATTGACTAGACTAGACACCCCCCCCACACACCCACACACACACCCTCACACACACCCACCCACACACACACCCACACCCACACACACACCCACACACCCACCCACACTTTAGTCTGTTAAGAATCCATGTCACCTGGACACAACTAAACACACTCTTAATGCTAATACTAAACAAGACTAGCTCTAGCTTCTTCTACATTTTGAACAATTATACTTTAGCCGCCCAAACAGGGTGCGTCCTAGTAGTTGATGTTGTAAATGTCAGAATAACTGCCCCAGAAAAAAAATATAATTTGTGTCTTGTAATCTACTTGTAATGTCACTACAGTGTGGCTTGTTTTGTAAGGGGAAAAAAGTTGAAGGATGAAAAGTTTCCACTTCAGGTAAACTTTTACTTCTCCAACTGAACCTCAAAGTTATCAAGTCCACCAAGAAATCACAGATGCTGGCAGGATAAAAGCTGGCCATTGTCCTTTCAGCAGCAGCCAGATTCTCTTCAATTATAGATGATTCAGCTCTCCTCCATTCTCCTGATCCCTCATTCTTCTTTCTCTCAGCCCCGGCCATTACTGCCCCTCCAAACACCTTCAGCGCCAGCGTTTCTTTCTGCCTACCATATCCATTTGTCATGCATGAAATATTTTAATGAAGTTAACCAATGGGAAAATAATGGAGTGGCCAGATGGGAATAGATCTAATCCCTTGTGATCCAGTATATGTTTAAAATAGAAACAAAGCCACTAAGTTCATTGGGGTATTACTACTCTGCTCTGTTGTAATGGCCTGGGGGTTACAGACCCCATCATGTCCCTTTAAAAGGTCCTGAACCTGAAACTGTTAACCCTATTAAAAGGCCATGGCTAGACCTTTTCACGTTTCAAAATATTATAATATATTTATTCTAAAGTCTGATCAACAAACTTTTCAGAATTTTATAGAATAATATTAGTGGTTTTTGAATCCTTACCAACAGTGTCAGTTCCCTGGTGTCTGCACACAGTGGACAATTTGCTTGTTATAATAATCACACTATTATAAAAAAAAAAAAAAAAATCCTATTTTTATTACTCCTCATTAACCCTAATCTTCTAAATCTCACTTTAAATTGGAATGAAAATATCCTCCATGCAGATTGTTTTTGTTTATATCTATGCCATTTGAGAATTTTCCACCACTCCAGTATAACGGCGGTAAATAAACATTAATTGTAGTGCTCAAAGCATCTCAAATATCAATTTAAGAAACTTAACAGTAATGTATTTCCAGAAACAATGTCCTGATTACTTAGGATAATCCACAACCCCCCTGTGGGCAGTTTTAAACACTTTCTTTTCATTTCCAAAATAGTTCCCACTAAATGGGTTTGCAGTGAGGTCTGCAGTAAAAGTTTTTTTTTGTTTTTTTTAGAGGAAAAGCTTTCATGGGGTGATTTATTGTTATACTATACAACTACTAATAAATAAGTAAATGTTCCCTTATTAACTTATTTTGGCTGATTAGGGCTTTTGTCAGATCTCGATGATAACTTATAGCTTTGGTTATTATGAGTATATGGAGTTTCCATTTTCTACTTGGGGAATGCTCTAATCAGACAAAATAACAACAACAAAAAACCTTTAAGAAAGTAGAGTTTTACCTCTGGAGCTGCAATGTTGAGCGCAGGGTTGGCTAATTCAAACCTCTCCTGAGATTTCTCTCTAGCCAGACGGGCTGTCTCCTTCACCTCCTTAAACTGCTCTGCAAACTGCAGGTGGAGAGAGAAGACCGAAGTTATACTGTCAGCCAAGATAACCTGGAAACTCAAACAACATACAGTACCTACAGCATCCTTAAATCTTCTTTTGGTACTTGTACATGATAATGTAAGTTCATTTAGAAAAATATCTTTGACTTCTTGGCTGTATCACTTATGTATCATGCAGCTTCATTCTGGAGTAACACAAATATTTGTTCCATTTATTGTCGAGGTGCTGTGACCTCAGACCCCTTTCTGTTCTTCATCTGTAATTTCATTATAGTAATTTAAGCATAGTTTGCACTCACTCTTGATGACAGCTGAATTTAATGTAAAAGAAACACATCTGTGTGTGACAGATGTTCTGTTTTCTCACAGTAAAATGTGTGAGCTGCGTTTACCTGCTGCAGCTGCAGCTCCGTGGAGAAGCCCAGGCCGTAGACGGTGTTGGCCCTGCTGTCTGCCCACTGGCCAAACTTCTGGGAGGTTTTGGTGAAGGTCATGTTGGGGGTGATGGTGCTGTTGATAATGGCCTGACATGACAGACAATAAAACAAGTAATAAATAACATGAACAACAAAAGTTTTTAAGATGATCCCAGTGGGAAAAGTGAGACGTTGTTGTGATAAAAAAAATGATCCTGCAAAGAAATACAGGATATATACATAAAAGCACAGAAAGAACAGAGACTAAAAATAAACATGTTGTATTATCAATATACACACTGGAGGGTGTTCAGCCACAATCTATAGAGGGTCAACCCTAACATAAATCTGACATACAGATAGAAGAGAAATTATTGTTATATTGTTACGTTTCTTTTTATGATTTATACTTAATCTTTGCCACAAAAATAAAGTAATTTGTTCACTGGAACACATTTATTATTCATATTTATCATTTTTGTTTTAATATTATTTACAATTTATTGAAATCACATTTTTGATATTAGAACAATGTTTTCACTTCATTCATTTCTGCAGTATTTGAATTTTTAAGTAAATCTACAACTACATCAGTTGTGATGAAGGTGCATTAACTGCTGGGGTGCTTCAGTTCCATGTTAATCATATGCATTAATCAAGCTATGTCACATGCTTAAAATACCTTAAAAATGTCATTTTCAAAGACAGAGTATTCACAATATTCAGAACCAACAAGAACATTAATAATTTATGTCACCTTTAAATGGCAAATTTATTTCAGCTCATTGTTATTTTTCCTTTGCATGTACTTGACCATAAAATATGCTGATTTTCATCTGATTATCAAGAGGCCAATTATTCACTGTGCAGCAGCTGATTACAGTAAACAGGCTGGTGTTTGCTTTCAGTTCTATGCTTTCTTTAGGATCATTAGCAACAATAAATAATACGGCAACATTAATTCCACAATTCACATTTAGATAATGTAGTCGTCCGAATCTGCAGTTGTATCCTTTACAGTTAAAAACATTATAGAGGTCTACTGGAGAACAATGTGTGCAAAAAAAAGACATCCAACAGCCAGGCCAGAATAAGAGCTAAGTGAAAAAGCTTGTTGTGGTGTGCGTTGATCTGTTCAGAAATACTCTCTAGCAAACAAACAGTCTGATGAGGTGGATTCGTTGCCAAATGCAGATTTCTTTGGTCTCTTCTCCAAAAGCCTCAAGTCTCAGGGAGCTAAATTGGCACAACTGGGTGATAACTACAAAGAGTTTTCATTTAGGTGCTGCTAGAAGATATGCTGTCAGTGCTGGGACTCCCGGGTGTTTTACTGTTCTTGTGGATGTGGTATTACCGTTGACGGTGTGTTATAAAGATTCTTGGACTAATGCATCCACACCCATAACAGCCACAACCAAATGGAAAACAGATTTATTTACATTTATCTGAATAATCTGCAGGATAGGGTGCACAGAGGGAGCTAATGAGGATTTGATACAGAAGAGTCCCTACACTAATGTACTAATACTAATATAATACCATATGATTAAAAAAACTCAATGCTGCGTGCAGCAAGCTGCAGAATGTTACTACAGATGGAACAGGCTCAACAAAAGCTTGATTCGAGTTTTCATGAAGTCCCTTGTGCTGGCTTTATTTGACAGAAAGACTATAATCAAATTTTAAACACCGACCACTTAAGAATCAAACAATGCTGAAAAATACTTTTTTTTTTTTAAAATGAAGTGGTTTAAAGGACGATTTATTGGTACTTAACATTTCTCGTCTTAAAAGAGTAAGCAGAATGACTTGCCTTTTTGTGTGTGTTGACCTGAAAACCAAATATCAATATGTGTGATGTGAACTTATGAAGTAGCATTTATGCATATATTTCTGTGCGGTCATGTGTGTGGTGGGCTCCCACCTTTGTCCCGCCAACACTGATGATGCGGTAGACGCTACGGCTGGCATCGTAGAAGAAGGACACGGTGATGGCGTGTTTGCTGGCCGGCAGCCAGTTGCGCTTAGTGGCCGGGTCGATCTGGAAGACATGAGCTCTGGCGCTGAAGATGGGCTGCTCCCTTAAAAACACACAACAGAACTTAATGTTACAGGTGATTTAGTGTCACGTTCATTTACAAAAAACAACTTAATTTTTGCTTAGCGAAGAAGAAGAAGAAAAAAAAACTGGACTTTGAGGAAACAGGTTTTAATAAATAAAAGACTGACACTAATAGAACAATGGAAAACATAATATGACTGTAGGAATTATGAAAATATATTTTGGAGAGCATCTCATTTGGTGAAATGTTGTGCCATTAATCAGTTTGCCTGAACTCTTCATTTGTCACTCCGCTCCGTCACAAACAGTGAGGTGAGCCTGAGGTCAAGTGTTACACGCCTGAATTTTAAGAAGCATAAATCTGCCTGCATGTGACAGTCGTCGCTGAGCCAGTTTCTCTGTGGAGAAACTCACCTCAGGGGCTCCGAATATAAAGATGAGCGAGCAGACTGTCATCCCAAGTAAAATGCAAACTGTATACATCATTATTATACGCTTATCTGAAAGTTAGCTAAAAACTACAAAATAACTTTACCATTACATTTTTGAAATATATTTTTCAATGCTCTGAGCACCACAACTTCCATTCATCTCCATTTGATTGAGGTGGTAGGAGAAGTATCAGCAACAGATATCTAAAAACCAAGACAAATAAAACCAAACCTCAGACAGAAAAACTGCTTTTGTGCGTGCCATTATACTATTTGTGGTGTGTTGCGAGTCACGCACTACACCAAGCCCAATGTTTTGTCGTCAATATTCTCCCATAACGTTTGCTTTATTCATTTTATTGACAGTAGGTTTATAAATATACTACCTAGTATAGGTATATTTTTGGATGGTATAATTTTTCAGAAAAAGCAATACATTTCAGTTATCCTTATGAGCTATGCAATACTTGGAAAATGGAAATATCACACACAAGAAACCGCTTTTTTTTAGTACACCGATCAAAGCCAAAGGGCTAAAACATCTATACACATCACTAAAATTAATGGAATATCATTATCATCTTGTTCCTCTGTTTGAGTGCAAATCATTGACTTTTTTGGCACTTTGAGGGCCCCATTAACAATAGATAAAGATAGGGCAAAAATAGACACATAGACAAAAAATAACCCATTTCCGAATGTAATTGTGTTTTAGGAGGAACCTTGGGGTCACTGATGTTCTGGTGTAATGACGCTATTGGTGCAAATGAAGCTGAAGATTTGCTAACCGCTAGCAGTCCAATTAACCATCCTGCTCTCTTTGAAGAACCATGCTGTGGGGTCTCTAACCGTGGATAGAGGCTCACAGGCAATGAAGCACTATGTGGTGAATTCATGCAACATTAGACAGCTAATAGAGTTTGCATAATGCCAATGTATGCAATGAGCCGTTCCCATTGCAAGTCACTTATATACTGACATTAATGAGGATAATGTGTGCAGGGAGGAGGCTCTGTTTTTTTGTCTAAGCAAGAGAAATAACCATGTATATAGGTCAGCACTGTCTATATGAAGCATTGTTCCCACTGGATTTGGTTGGAATTACTGTATATTTGCATACAAACAATAGTTGATATTGTTTCAAAACAGATTACTGAAGCTACAATTGACAATAGACAATAGCAGCACAGCCAAGGAAGCAGATTTAGGTGTCAGTCAGGTCCAGAAGGCAGCAGCTAAAATACAATAAATACAAATATAACAACACAGAGTCACTGGACAAAAATGACCAATGTAGTTTGTGGTACACAGCAGTTTTGTTTCAATTCAAATATTCTGATAATTCCCCTTCCAGTTTCTCACAGGAGTTAGACTCTTGTTTGGTTGCTGCCACATAAATAGGATTCCTACGATAGTTAGTCAAAGATTGAAAGCTGAAGACTAAAAAGGTTTGATTTTAGTTTCAAGTTCAATCAGAGCACACTAGTATTACTTTAATTAAAAAAAATGTAATCTTAATGGATAAAGATTTTGGGTGCACATAATTTATAAAGTAAATAGGACAACAAACTCTGGTCAAAGTAAAAGACAATGTGTGTTTTTTTCATTTCTTCATAATCGTTGAGTTAATGACATCATGGGAATACAAGGCTCGTACCTAACTAGCTTAGCTTATTATGTCTTTGACAAACTACATTTAACCTGGTCTACTTCACTGGACAACAGCCTGATTAGATTACTGTAGCCAGCAGCAGTTTTGTTTCATGTTGCTTAGAAAGTTGCTTTCAGCCATGTGAGCTCTTTCTATGGGCCTTTTCCACAGCAGATATTTTGACACAATTAGCAGGAAAGGTAGCCTGTAAATCCAGACCCAAATCCAAAAGATTAAGGGTCTGGCTATGAGTAATGAAAATGGCCCAACTCGAGGGGCGGCACCAAGCATGCATTTGAAAATATCACTGCACGCAATTGGATAACACTACGACCAATGTTTACTGACTGATTCCGGACTTTTTAGCTCGCCTCTGGCCTGTCTATATCAGATACACCGATGTGATTGGTGCAGCTCGGCTCCAAGGGCATAGGTAATGAACATCATTACTCATTGCCAGAGTGACTCGCTGAGCAAATTCAAATTGTGCTCTCGCGAGAACTTTCTCTTTCCAGGGTACAGGAAAGGTGCAATCAATAACATTAATATTGTCCCACTACTGGGTATGCTGGCTCTCTGTCATGACTAACTAGGACACCTCAATGGAATGAAGCCAATAATGGTTTCATTTACACCAGTGTTTCTCCCTCTACAACAAGCCAAAATGTCTGCCAATAAAAACTACCACAGCCATAAACAGGGAGGTGTGCAGCGCTGCCTCTTACCAAACTTTTCTTTTAAATATCAAAAGGTGCTGCAATAAACATACTGCTGTTGCAATACAGTTGTTGCTGTTATAGCAGCGAAACAATACAGTTATATGTCATGTTGGATTAAATCTTAGAACATTGCCAATGCCACTTTTTTACTGCACGTTTAATTTGCAATGCATGCTTCATGAAAGCACTGATAAAGAGTTTGGACTGTAGTTGAGTATGTCACTGCTGGGTTTCAGGTTTTCATCATGTATGTGTAGGTTTTTATGCCAGAAACACCAATCGCAAAATGTGAAAAGCTGTTGTAAAGTATTGTGTGCAATGTTTTTCAACCAGAAAACACATGGGATATGTTGCCACTGCTGAACTGTTGTCAGGCACTTCTAAAAAAATAACATGGCAGGAGATTAAAAAGTCACTAATTTAGCAACAAAGTTGGCAACAGTCCATCATCACTTGGCCAGGAAAACAGATTTTATTTGGTTTTTAACTCAACCACTTGCATTATTTCTAGCTGTAACCTCTGACCAATTATGCCCACAAGAAAGGTTGCTGTAACCTAAGAGTTCAATCTGCATCCTGACAAAAACAATAACCAAACACTGCTACAGACAGGGCATCTGTAGGGCAACATGGCTGTTGCCTCCAAGCATTCAATAACTGCATATTATTCCCCAGCTTGAGCATTTCAGTGTATAGACAGTAGAGTTATCATCTCTATCACCTTTAACAGCCACTGTGCTATCGCCCTTGAGCAAAGCCATTTTAGCAACAATTTATAAAGTGAAAAAATGTTTTGAGCAACAGGAAAAATTGCTGGTTCTTTCACAGTCTCTTTACCAATTTTAAGAAAGAAAAACAAGTGTTCAGGATAGTGTAACAAAGCTTTTCAGGTAGGAGAGTTTGATCAAAAGGTTTTTTGGTAAACTTCAACACTTATCGCACTTGCAAGAGGTAAAATCCTGCTTAAAATATCAGACACAAATCAAGCAAAGAAACAGCACCAAGAAAGTGCTTAATTATGCTCAATAAAACTAATGATCCAGCTGCGTAGCTGATAACCAGGACGTTATAGGAACACAACGACTTATTGGGACTTTAGCTTATTCACTGTATCCCCCAGAGTACAAGTCCATACATATCCTTCTCATCTCCGTGCGTGTTGTAACTCTTTCTGACACACATGAGGTCACATGAGACACAGCCATCTTCTAACCATATACATACTGGGAACTATTCTCAGAAGGCGAAGCATTGCTGCTTCTGCTACTTGGGCGGAGTGATTTACTCGCAGCACCTGAGAAGCCCCGGTGAAGAGCACAGAGTTCGCCTGGAGTTCGCTCAGTTGATTGTCACAGAGTAAGCCTGGCTGAACACACTTATCACGGACGGCAGCTAGCAGCTAACAGCTAGCAGGGCGAGCTAGCTACCGGCAGGATAGAGACAGGGTAGGTGAATTTAAACAATGTCTGAGTTGAAAAGGCATCTTGTTGTCACGTAAGGGCCCTGTTCATGTTGCACAGACATTTAAATTGCATTATGTGTCTGTTAAGAGACACAAAGGCACTCTAAAACCTGCCCCGACAGCTGCCGTTTTAGCTCAGTGGACGCTCGTAGACGTAGCTGCAGCTACTCTGTGTTGACCGCACCGATTCGTCGGCTTTCTTCTTCTTACTGTACTCGCATATTTATAGCGATCAAGATTAACTTAAAAATTGGCCGGAATTCTCCTTTAATGACAAACAATGACTGACTGCTCATCAGCTCCCATGCCGTCACAGCGAATCACACAGAAATGAACAACAAGGCATTCATTTGGCTCGTCTTAATGTTGCTAATCAGCTCAGACAGGTTGCATCCCGTCAAGGTTTGATGAAATGAGCAGATTAAAACTGGATTAAATTTTCCTCCCGAGGTGAGGGAGAGCAAACACTGCACAGCCGCTTGACAGCCACAGAAGTATAACCTAATGCAGAGCATTAGAGAGGAGCGTAGTCTGATGTGGTACTGTACACGGACCTGATCCAATTACCATGAACCTGTAATATACACTCAATGCCATGAATCTGTGTAGCCTTTTATCAAATCAGGTGTTGTGAGGGTAAAACCCTGCATGACTAAAAGAATAGAGCTAAAATTAAAGAACCTCGAATCAGCCCAACATATTTAACCCCACAGGAAGACAAGTTACCACATTTAAGTCTGATAAAAGATCAAGATATGATCTGAATAGCTCCACTGGTTGTGCAATACCACCATGTAAAAATGCTCAATTACAATCAAACTTCTGCATATTTTAAAGTAGCCTACAGAAATTTTCACAGCAAAATATACTCAAGTAACCAAAAGGAAAACAAACTCATACAGCCATCATTTTATCATAACTGAACATTACCATGTACACAGAATGATAATGTTGGGGCTGGTTGAAGTTGTGCTACTACATATACTGTTTGGTATAATCAATCTATTCCAGGTCAAATATACATTGGCCCATCCCCCCTCCATCATACTCTACACACTCACTGCTGCACATCAGTGTATGAGTGGAGGGAGAGCTGTGTTCATATTACAGCTCAGTAATTAAATGGGTCAAAAACATGTTTTTTGAGGTGTAAACTGTTTCAGGCACTACGTCACATTTTTGTTTCCCCGGGATTGAGAATCAAAACTTCATTGTCTCTGTATGTCTCATAGTGTCTTACTTAAGCCTCTAAGATGAGGTCCTATGGGGAAGCTGATCAACTTTTAAGTTAAGCTATAAACATATGGAGGTTTAATATATTATGGAAAAACAAGGTACCACGACAAACTACTCAAATCTGCTGGAAAGGTGTCATTTAAAAAAGGCATTTAAAAGCGGTGTGTTTCCATTAAATTTCAGATATCCGTGTCCAAGAAAATTGTACTATGAACATTTCATATGCTATCTGTCCACTTAGAAACCACTCTGACCTAATAAACAGATTAACAAGTTTTTATTTTAAGATTATTTTTGGGGGAATTTGAGGCCTTTATTTTGAAGACATAAAATGGGAGAGATAGGGGGAATGACATGCAGCAAATGGCTGCAGGTCAGAGTCGAACCTGCGGCTGCTGTGTCAAGGAGTAAACCTCTATATACAGTATGTGCGCCTGCTCTACCAACTGAGCTAACCCGGCCACCAGATTAAAAGTTCTTTAAAGCCTTTTGAGGGCAATAACAAGCCACAACATAAAAATGTCTTTGTGTTTTGTTCTGTGGAGGAGCACTAAATTACAAATATTACTTTTAGTCTCTTTCAAAAGACATGTGGGAGGTTATTTCATAATTAGAAAGACTCACCCTCAACTAAAAGCCCATAACAACAAAGTGTCTCAGCTGTTTTCAAACTGAATTCCGCCCTGCTTTCTCAGCATAATGTCAATCAAGTATGATTATTTCAATAATTTATTAATACATCAATTATTTTCTCCATTCAAAATCATTTGGTTTATAGATTGTCAGGAAAAAAAGTGAAAAATGTTAGTCACATTGTCCTGGAGGTCAACAAACACTCCAAAACTAAAAGATATTCAGTTCATAACTTGACAATTAGACAGAAGCAAAACAGAAAATCCTTTCAATTAAGAAGCTGGGACAAATTAATATTCAACATCAAATGAGATTAGTCGATTATCCGAATCATTTTCTCTCTAATTTCTACATTGTCTCTAGAGGGAATACCAGGCCAAAAAAGAGAATGGTCTTCAATAGTGCTGGAGATGTGCTAAAACCAATGTGAGTTACCTGAGAAGCCTTTGGGAGCTGGTTTCACAGACACAAGTCTGCAGCGGACGCAGTGGGCCGTTACTGCTGCATCATCTGATGATTTTAATGTGGTGCCAACTGACGGATTTATAACTACACATCCCCTCAAAAAGATTTCTGAGAGTTTGCCTTGAAAAGAACCTTCTTTGATATTATGCCATTGAGTCTGAGCTGATGGCTGAAGTTTCTTTAATCCACTAACCGTCCTCTACCTTCTCCTTAAAAGCACACAGCAATGACATCAGACAGAGGCTGAGGTACGCAGGCAGCCTTGAGGTCGTCAGCTACATTCCACCTTCATGATAAGTTAACTGGCATTAAGCATCAGATGAATTTTGTGGTTACATACTGGATGAGAGATCTGATGAAATGTCAGACCGAGCCAAACAAACAGCCCTCTTAGAAAGGCTTCTGCAGAGCATGCAAGCTCTTTCTCAGATTCACATCCATACAGATGAAATAATTCCTCTTAGGGAAATATTACAACAGTCTGCAGTAAAGGCCATAAACAGAGGGACTTCTATGATAGCTCCATCTGGACGTACGGTACGAGGGCTGAGCTTTCTACAGGGAGCCATGAGAGAACAAGGCTTAATACACTTCCTCTGACCTACAAGGATGCATTCATTGCATGCTCAGTTTCAAATTGCTACTCTGGCATCTCTGATAACACTTCAGTAGCTCCTTTGGAATATAAACCCAGATAGATCTAAACTGACAGGGATGTAGGAAAGACATTAGGGGTGGGAAAAATAATCGATTCTTAGATGCATCGCGATTCTCTCTAGAATGATTCAATGCTTGATTCTGATGAAGTTTTAAATGTGTTGATTTTTATTTAAAAGTTACTGTCTCCATACAAGTACAAATCAGAAAACAGAGTGACTGAAAGAGAGATTTTTTTTTTATATATATATATATATATATATATATATATATATATATATATATATATATATATATATATATATATATATATATATATATAAACTTGGCACATGTCTTTTAGGGTTAGGAATCTCTTGCCACCTCACGATTCGATTCAGAGGGCAACGATTCGATTGCATCTCGATGCAAACATTTTTTATGTACATTTCCATGCGTGATTTAAAAAAAATATACATATAAATCTGAGTTTGCTAATCACTATGTGTTTTTATATATATATATATATATATATATATATATATATATATATATATATATATATATATATATATATATATATATATATATATATATATATATATATATATATATATATATATAAAAACACACATATAGGCTGTTCATCTACTTTATCACATTACATCTGACCACCTCATGTTTCATGTTCTAAGAAGCCAATTATCCACCTTTAAACATGACTGAGCCTCTGACATGGAAGATTACTGGGAGAGAAGGTGACTTTCACAAGCATGTTTAAGGCTTAAGCATGGAATGACTACAAAACAAAAACCTCAGTAGACAAACATTTCATTAAAACCTGCGTGTGACAAATATATGTCAAAATCTAAGCTTTGTCTAGGAAGTGATTAGCAAACTCTGAGTAGCAAACTCAGATTTATATGTATATTTTTTTAAATCACGCATGGAAATGTACATAAAAAATGTTTGCATCGAGATGCAATCGAATCGTTGGCCTCTGAATCGAATCGTGAGGTGGCAAGAGATTCCTAACCCTAAAAGACATGTGCCAAGTTCAACTAAATCAAGACAACTAGTTTAAATCTACACATGGAGAGGACACAGATGTTTCATTTTATTATTTTTACTGTTGTATCAATAGACAGATTTGTCTTAACGTATGCTGCCTTGAGCAGCTTTGTGGGCACACGATTTAGCCCAGGTTGAGCCCAGAACCAATGTCCCAAACAAAACCCTAATCACTGAGCTACAGACGCTGAGCAACACACACCATGGGTGTCTGAGTGCAGGATGGTGTCCAAACACTAACAAATAGGAGGGCACTTTGTGAAAACCACGTTACCTGGACATAGAGATTTCTGTGGGCAGGAAAGTTTGAGGCTGTATGAAGTGCTTGGTTTTCGCTCCCTGTTTATAGGTTATAACAGTTCTATGGAGCCAAATCAACATTACACACACACACACACACGCACACGCACACGCACACCCTGCAGTCACACCCAACCAGTCACTTCTGTAGTTGAGAAAATACTCTTCAAACTTCCAATAATGGAGCTCTATAAGCTCGGTAAGCTGTAAATAGCCAGGGGGGGAGGGTGAAGCTGAAAAACTTGCTTGCTAAAAATCCTATTGATGTCCTTAAAAGCTGAATGTTCACACTTGAAACAGAAAATCAGACATCCTGCAGGAGATCGGATGAGGGGGGAGATGGCAAGAGGTGAAGGGTCAAAGCGAGAGCAGTAATGACAATAGTGTAGGAAGGTCTCACAATATTGTTGCTATTTAACCTGCTTTTTTCTTTCATTTTTAAATTAATCAAAGAGATTTTGGGGCTTTTAAATTTCTGTGAATTGTACTGTAATGTGTAACAGATTTATACCTTAAAGCATGTTTAGATGACGAGGAAACAAAAGAAATCACTGATTGTGATTGGCTGACAATCACTTGCAATATTGTTGTTACACTGGAGATGTAACCTTGTAAATATTGCAGACTGTCTTATGTTAACATTATTGGATTTAATCTCTTTTTTTCAGTCACATCATAAAAAAAATGTATGCAACAACTCACATTATATCATTCAGATTCAAATATCTTTTCATTTGAGAAGAGCAACTTTTATAGTTGAGAGGGTGAGAACAGCGGTTATCTATAGAATTATAACAGTTGATGATGTGAAATAAGAGCGTCCGCTGAGTGCTTTAGCAGAGCATCATTTTTCCCCATCTGTGCATTAAGACATCCTAAAACTAAAACTCTGCTGGGGTTTTACAGCCTCTGGGGACTTCAGGTTCCGCATTGACAGAAAAAGGTTGTCGTTTTTATTTTTTTGTCAGTTTCTCTTTGTTCGTCTCAAAGCATTTCTCCTTTAAGGGTCTGCTTCCTCTGACCTCTGAGAGTAAGCCGCCACGTGTCCACATTCCTGAGCCAGCGAAAGTGTCTGGTCCAGTCCGGCAAAACATGACACGCTACAACTACATACCAAAATAGCACAGCGAGGGGAAACGCTAACTCATACTGACGCTTAACAAGTCACTATATCTGCAGCACAAACCACAGCCCAACATATATGCTGCCAAGGCTTTTTACACTGGAAAGCTTTGGAGTAAAACAAGGATTATGGTTGTCAGTTTTTCAGAAGATCTCAACCAACTCACCAAGCATCTTTTACACTAAATGACCACAAGCCTTTAACTGGCAAAACACTTGCCTGAAAAATGCCTGAAACATGAGCTCTGGTTGTGTTCAAAGACAGCATGGCACTTCACTTATCTGAAGGTCAGCTCCACTGACTGATAACATACTGCTGTCTCACACTGAAGGTGACACAAAGCTGGAGTGTTTTCTGTATTCAGGATGTGAAGGTATGGGAGAGACACACACAAAAAAAAAAAGAGACATGACTCATCTCAACACTGCGAAGGCACGGTTTTTCATGCCAATAAAACATGGTGAAATGAAGTGAACAGAAAGAGAGTGAGCAGAGATGAATGTTTATTCATGCAATTGTCTCCAAAACAGCAATTAAGAAGCTCTTCTCCCCACAGAGCAGCTGGTTTCTCCTTAGGCAGTGGGAGGACGCAGACGCTGAACAGCTTTTGATGGTTTTATTGCTGCAGATTAACTAATTATGTTCCCGCTGCAAGTTTAGACATCCTCTGGGCTGCAAAGGGAGGCTGCACGGTGACGTTAAGATAGATTTAAACAGTAAAAGAGATGATTTGGACAGCACTATCATCCTCCAGTATCACTCCTCTGTAATTATGTAGATATATCATCACTGTTACCTACCTTGCCACATACTGTATTTAAACAGCTGTAACAAGCTATACTGCAATTGTCATATGCGTTTCAGAGGGAATAGTTCAATATTTTGAGTAATCCTATTCACTTCTTTTCTGAGAGTTAGATGAGAGGATTGATGCCACGATCTTCTCGTCTAACTTTTGGCAAGAAAGTGAAATGTCGAACTATAATTTTAGTTATTGTGATACTCCATCTTTTGTGTATCAAACTTAAAAAGGTAGCTATAAAATAATAAATGCATTTTACGGCACACAATGGCTGTGGTTAGCTTGGAGTTGAGTCAATTGCGGTATTAGTATGTACTTTCAGAATGCAGTTCTCCCACACTACACATTGCCTATTTTGCTGTGAATGGCTAAGGCCGATCCTACATCCAGGACAAACGCATCCATGGTCAAACCGCACACGCCAGCCTATCCACTACGCTCTGCTACCGCTAGTCGACTTCCTCCTCCCTCACTATGAAGGGGCCAGGCTACTGCTCTTCTGGTGGAACACACTCCCCATTGACATCAGGACAACAGAAACTCTACACATCTTCCATCGCAGACTGAAGACTTATTTTTCTGTTTAGAATGGACCTTTGCCCATAAATTAAGAAAGTAAATGTAAGTCATTCTCTTATTGTCTCCAAATAGTATAGACAACTTTGTTCATCCCCATAGGGGAATTCAGATATCAAGCAGCTCAAAGAACCAAAAAATGTAGCACTTGAAGCAGTTTAGTGTATTTGCTGAAGTTGGTGTACTCGCATGATTCTTGTAACTTTTGCGTTGTACCCACATGGTTGAATGCGTCAAACTAAATGAATGCAACGTGATGTGTCTCTTGAGGATTTCCATTTATACTTATAATCCACAGTTCAGAAAACTCTCTTCTCTGGAGTGATAGTCAGTGGAAAGGTATAGTGAAGCAAGGGAACACTGGCACACAGAGAGAACAAAAAACAAAAAAAACTACATTATATTAGTTATACTACAGCCAAGTGCAAGATCTTGCACTGAGGAAAGTCCAACATGGTTGCACTTTTGCACATTTTTCACTGTCCGCACAGCTCTGTAATGGATTAAATACAAACATTTAAAATCCAGATTCTAGTCTGAATCTGTTTTTTTGTTCTTTGTTTACTTTAATCCACTGTATGTCAGAGGGTAACATTGCATTTTTTTTTTCTCATCACTATAGCATATATCTTTGCCGGTTGTAGTTATTTTTAATAAAACAGTTTTGCATGCAAAACATAGCAACAACGTATAAAATAATGCACTGGTAAAGAGTTTAAACCAGAGATCTTCAACAAGGGGTCCTCAGAGTTACTGCAGGGGAACCACCAAAATATTGTTAATTATTTAAAGTCTTTTCAAAAATTAAAATGTCTTAACATGAATCTAAATATCAGCCTATTTGTGAAAAAAAACAGTGATGATAGGCTCACTAGCCTATAAGTAAGGAAATCATTAAGGTAGCCATACACAGATACAGTTAATCGTAAGGATTCACTGTGCCACATTCATTTTTAACATTAAAACATGATTTATAGAATCATGCAAACAAATATTTTAATAGTTTAGTATTTTATGCACTAAAAAGGTATGTATAAAAGGTTTTAGGTTATCCACACATTGCAGGCTCAGTTTATTATGAAACTTAATTGTATACAGTATGTAGTAGGGGGTTCCTGTTCCGTCTCTCTCTCAGTTAAGGGGTCCGTGGCCTAAAAAAGGTTGAAGACCCCTGGTTTAAACAAATCCAACAGTATATGCAGCAGTGGAGCAACTGACAGGGGGATGATACGATGAAAGACACCATACAAAAACAGCAAGAGGAGGAGAGCGTGTTAACAACATCTGCTCATCATGACAGGCTGACACTTCTACTGTGTGAATCAGATCTCCCAGTTAGCAGTATCTATGGATACTGCTGGGAGGATAAACATTATTGGGACGTGATGAAGATGCATTTTATTCAGAGGTAAATAAATGTTTGATGAAGTAGGGATGGGCGGATTGATCCCCAGAATATCAATCGTACAGATCTTGATGTTGTATTCTTTGATATCAAACGGAGCCAAAGAGCATAAAAATCTCTCTCAGTTTTATGATATTTTCCCATTCAAAGCTGCCGTACTGTATTGTTAGTTCTGTTATATCTTAACATTTAGAAAATGTCCTTGTTTTTTTTAGCCAAATAACAAATCAATATTCAGACAAAGTCATACATTATTAAGAAATACTCCAGCCCAAGCTGGCATTTAAGCAGCTTTTTGCTGATGGAAAGTACAGGCATCGATAACAGCATCATCTGATGCTAAGTATCATTTGGGAGGAGATCAAAAACTAAAAACTTGAGTTAATCGCCCATCCCTGCCATGCAGAGCCACCACACAGAGACAACGTGGGTTTGTACCTCTCTCGGTGTAGCGGGAACATTTTACAGCTCACAGACAACTTCTCTGCAGCAGAACAAGAGGAAAGAGAATACAAGTTACACAGTGAAAATAATTACCTGTGGAGCTTATCAGGCATTATTTAGTGATACCCCAGTGAAGTAGCTGCTGATACCAAATGCTAATCCAATAATGACATTTTTCTACACAGTGCAGCTACACCTCATACCTCTAGTGGACTGAGGTTGGAAACTGTAACTCAATTTAGATTGAACGTGCTTAGCAATTGAACAATCCATAAAGAGAACAGAACCTGGATCACAGCTATGTTTTGACCGATTTCATTAACAAAATAAACAAACTACACAAATATTGTAAATAGCTCTTATAAATAATGGGTGGACAAGGCTGTCTCAGTCCAGAGGCTTCTCAATCTGACCAAGAAATGCTGCTTTTTATGCACAAAATTTGGAGGACACCTCTGGCGAATCATTCGCTGCCCAAAGCATCCCTTATTCAAAAGCACAGTGTTCAGTCAGTGCATCCGATGGTCTTTAATTCAGAATATATGACGTGGTCACTGTGTGTTTAACAGGTATTTGCGTTCATGTGGTCTTCAGTTTCTGATATCAAATTTGAGTGGATGAATGGAAAACCTGCTGCAGGTTGTAAATAATGGAAGCCGTCAGCAGCCTGTCTGTTACAGAAAAATTAGATCTCCATTAAATCAAGACTCTCTCCATCAAATTACATATTCTGTTTGTACAAAGACCTTAATCGGCCAACATGGTTAAGTACTTTAAGACATGTATGCAGCATGAGAGCACCTGCGCACCCAACACTCATTTTGTTTATGGACCTGAAGTGGCTGTTAATCAAGACCCTTCTCCTCCTGGTGCTCACTTCTTTTGAGAGGGTAGAGAGCCTGCATGCTGTCTCTGTCTGTCAAGAGTTGTGCAGGTTCCTGTCTGAGTGTGCATCATCGCCCTGCGACTACATCAAGAATATCCTCCAGAGGTCCTTCATGACTTTCATGTGATTGAACGTGGCGTCTAGTCACCACAGAGGGATAATGCAGAGTTTATATCTAGTCCAAACTCTGATAGTAAAAGCATCAAACACAAGCCATCAGAGTTTGTGTCGAGGCTACTGTCAAAGGCTCAGCATTCCCACTGGATTACAGACGTTATACAGCCGACAGAGCCAGTCTGACTGAGATGTGCTGATACCACCCATCCCCATACATGTGGAATAAATATCTGGATACAATAGATTAGGGCTGGAAGGTTAACATATTGATGTTTGAGTGACGTTTAGAGGTTGCTTAGAGACCCACTGCCAGTTGTGTGCTCAGGCCCTTAAAAGTTGTGTGAAGTCAACTCACAGATAATTTGTCTTCAAGTACTTTAACCTCTGTACCCAAACAGAGATATTTCCCAACAACCAGTAACACTTCAACACAATTACTCATGTGTTGAAGTGGAACAATTAAACTTTAAATAAATGTTATATTTACCACTTTGTTTGTTATTTGAGTAAATCATCCAGGTGGTAAACTTGGAAATTTGACTTTACAAGTTGTTGAAGACCACCTGAACGCACCATTAGATTCCATGTGTCTCATTTGAGGAGGAGACGCAGGTTCAGCCTGGTCTTAAAGGACATTCGAAGGACACACCTTCATGTTTTTTTGAGGGATCCAGTGACTGATTTGGGATGCATCTGTTGTTTCAATTTAGGCAACAAACAGGTGAGCATCAACATTATCCTTCATCAGTGCAGTTTTACAGGTCTGAAGAATTTGGAAATCCCAATTACAGCACTTTAATTTTTTAACACCTCCATACAGAGTTCAAGTTGTAAGTAATAGACCATAAGACTATGATAAAACAGCATTTTGCAAGCGATTTATGCAATAAAACCTGTCTCCGTCTGATAGCGAAGTGTACATTAATACATGTAGAACTGGCCTGCAATGTTTCTTTTCACTGTCACTCTGAAAAGGGAATACAGGCAAAACTGCAAAAGTGTATTAATAAGGGTCTTCCAAAAATATATATAATTTAAACCTCATTAAAGATAACAGGGTACTGTGAGGGTGCTCTAATACTGTTCTCATGCAGTCATTTGAGCATCTCAACTAAAGTGTCACTAAACCAGTTAGAGGAGGCGCACAGCATTGACTCTGGTAATGTGAGAAGGGTTCAGGTGTGTCTGAACCAAGCAGAAGGCCTGCATGTATAATTCAACACACAAACTCTACACACACACCTAGCTACTGAGACTGAGCACAGCTTGACACCAAGAGCTTCCCAACGCAAACCCATCCAGGATCCCCTGCACAGCAATCGACCTGGACGTTGTCCAGTTAAAGTGTGTGTGTGTGTGTGTGTGTGTGTGTGTGTGTGTGTAGGAATAGAGAACAGGAAATCACAGTAACTCGGTTAACTGCAGGATGCATGAGTAATCTGTCAGTTTTTTATCGTACGGCCATAAAAGAAATTGCCAACATTTTAAACAAGTTGTCGGTGTATCAGCCAGTATTGAAATTATAAAAACATGTAAATTTGACCTTTTTACGGTCACACGTGTCATTACGGTGTAAACGGACAATAGACTGGGTCGAGCTCTACGGTTCACAAATAAATAATTCCTATCTCGGTAATGTCTATCAGAATGTAAACAAAGAAAATAACGCAGTGACACATGATGTCAATATCCAAACACAATTCTAGACAATTCCCACAAGTCACCACAAAGTTCCCTCTTAAAGCATTTCGCCATTTGAACAAATCATTTCCAAACAGCGCGACTGTGGTGCAAACTGTACATTTCAGACACAAATGTCTAACTTACCCCATGCTCCGAGAATCTGGATGTTGTTTGGGGAACTGATTCCACTCACCACTCCACTTTTTGTCTTTTTCTCCTCGGTTTGCAAACTGATTCGCTTCTTCCCCAAAAATCCTGGGGAAAAAAGACAAATCACTTCCGACTCCAGATTTCTCCCGTTACCCCTCCAACAGTACTCCTCTCTTCTCAAATCAGCTGTTGTACTCCAGCCTGTCTGCCTTCCTTTGTCCGCAGCTTTCCACGGCGAACAACCACGGATGTATCGTCCCTGTGCGTAATTACGCACCGTGAATCGTTTGGCTCAGTTCTGCGGGCCAGACAGACGGAGGTATGTCGATAAAAGTCGGGCACCAGGGTGCTTTTGGCTCAAACCTCATACAGGACTTGTGCTGTGCTCCCCTCCCGCCTCTGTGCCAAATCACACTGGGATCCCATTCAACTCTCTCGGTGGGACCAAGGAGCCTCTTAAGCGCCATCTGATGGCCATAAGGCAAACTAAAAACCAGAATGTAAAATACTACATGTAGAAATAAAAGCCCTCAGTGCATATTTATGAGATGCAGCGTAAAAAAAACTTGAAGCATCTGAAATTACTGGTGGAAGAACAGAAGCCAATTGGCTGTTTACAAAAAAAGATTTAGCAAATAATCAGTCAGATGTACAATCATGTACCCCCTGACTGTGTTGATCTCACCTAATCTCCATATTAAGTTGTTCATAAAGAGCTATATGGTAATCCTATCAAATCCCTACATGAATATTATGCATTGGTATAATGATTTCTTTCATTATGCAGTTGAGCACATGACATGGCCTTGTTCATCTCTCTGAAAATCACAATATGAAAGATAGCAAAGATATTTCTTTAAACATAAGTGAAAACCTGCACAAATATGACCCTTTAAATATCACACAGAACATCTAACCAAATAAAAAACAGAAAATATGCTCACAACAAGTGATATATATTGAAGGTGCTCATGAGAATATAATATGATTGTTCCAGTGATTTTTCAGTATAGAGTTTATAAAATGCTTTGCATATTAATGCATAAGATCAACAAACTGGTTTTAAATTGCCTTTTCTCATTTCACTGATAAAATGTATAAGGTTTATTAAAACAAAATCCCATTTGATGCATTTGTTTTTTTTAGTTCTTTATAAATTTGACTTGATCTGACAAACATCAAATACAAATTAACACACATGCACATATGCAATTATGAACATTTTAGATATTGTATGGAAGATAGCAATTTACCCCAGACATAAAATATAGAATAAAGTGCATTTTTTGAAATGTAAAACTTTTATGGAGCTACTAATTGGCAAAAAAAAAGACAAGAAACTTGGCAGACATTTCACCCCTTTACTTTTTCATATTATAGTTTCAAAACTTTCTTCATAACACTGTTGAAAATCACATGACTTAGTTTGAAGTCAACTCTGTTTCAAAATAAACCACTTATTTGCATGAATACAGGGTAAAAATGGGAGAGTGGAGCATTACATTTAGCGGAAGAGTGATGGGAGCAGCTCCTGTGCATTAATCATGCTGCTCAGTGGCCTGTTACAGTGATACAGCTGACTGCAGCTTTGTGCTGCAGGGAACATCAGATGTCCGCCTTACATGCAAACAACCCTCATGCTCATTTAAAGAGATACTTCTCAGCTGGTCCGAGGCAGTTTGCAGTACAGCTGGACGGTCTGGGCAGTATGGAGCTGAACCTCCAGACCTCTGCCTTTAACACAAAGAGTATTAATCACCTGTGGCAGCCCCAGTGTGCACACACAGATGGGTCTTCTTGGAGAAGATTTTTCTCCTTTTCCAAGTCAAGCAGTGACTGAATCAAACTCATAGTGTCTTCTTCACGCTCACTGTGGCAGACCTATTTGTGGCAAACAAAGCATCTGCACCAGAAGTAAAGTCTAGACAGAGAATCAAATCATAAATGATTAACATTTTTAAAGGAGCTGTTTTACAAAAAAATTAATCTCATTGGCTGGACTTTAATTTTAAAAAGGTAAAAAGCTTGTGAGTGCAATCATTTTGAATGTCAGACCAATGCATACAAATCAACTTCATAAAAATCAGAAGGTCCTTCAAGCCTAATTATTTCATGTCAGTCAGAGGAACAAGTCAGTGTGGTCAGCAGGAAAGCACAGGCTGCCAGTAAAGACTGGTTAAGGCAGCCACCAGTTGCTGAATAAAAATCACTTACATGTTTGGGCTTTAACAAGGTAAAATTAGGGTCATAGTAAAAAAGGAATACTCACACTGAAATGATGTTTGGATTAGAAATAAATATTATTTGTATATCTGTGATTGATCAGTGGTCATTTATCAAGTGGGAAAATAACATGAACAACCTGACACCTGATTCCTCTGTCTCATGGAGAAAGTAGGTTTTTATTGATCTGAAACTCTGTCTTACTTCATCATCAAGATCTGAGTGCTGAGACTGTCAGACAGGAAATATCTATCAAATGACTGAGAGGTTTAGTTATACACATGGGTCTCTTTGGATAAATGGAAAAAAGAAGAATTGCTTTTCCTCCCACATGTTCCTATATTTTCTGTATCACAACAATTCATTTTGTCCACTGACCAAAAGACACCAGCCAAAGGCCATGAGCAGATAGAACAGGTGCATGCAGCACTGAAGGGCAGGAAAAGCTGAATGAGATCAGATCTAGAGAACTGTGAAGGTGTATATGTGACCCATTAGATTGTATAACACTGTACAAGGCTGGATTACTAACCGCATGGGCAAAGTTGGCAAATGCCCTATCCCACTGAGTGAATGGTTTGTGTTCATTTGAATAATTGCACATTTGTTTGTGAATATGCACCACTAAATTACAATATTGAAATAAATAGGGGCCCACAGATCCTGTAATCCTGAGCCCCAAAAACTACTGTTAATTATAGATAGTGCTTACATGGTGCATATTCCAATATTCAGCTGATCAGCCTATGTATGTGTGGAATACATACACAATGCACAACAAGATGGTGGTGGGGTTTTCGGTAGGGGCCAATAGCTCATTTATGCCGCAAGGCTCCCAAGTGAAGGGTCAACTATAGATAAAAGATGTAGGGTGAGGAGGTATTGTACTTAACTTCAATTCTCTGCTACTTTATACTACTACATTTCAGAGGGAAATTTTGTACTCCACTACATTTATTTAGTAACTTTATGTACTGGTTACTTTGTAGATTTAGATTAGTAATACAAAATATAATAAATGACATTCACAAGCAACCTGAAAAAAAACACCTTTACCAACTGCAACATTAAAAAGTGATGCAATAATTATAATTATAATTCAATAAAATAATAAAACTTATATTGAAATGGGCACAAAGTAAAGCACAAAGTAAAGCACAAAGTAAAGTTTGAATAAGGGACTTTTACTTCCAACAGAGTATTTCTACACTACGGTATTTGTGCTTTTACGTAAGTAAAATATCTGAATATTTCTTCCACCAGTGGACAAGACAGGCCTACAACCATGGATGTAGGCCATTAAGAGCTACTACAGCTACTACCAACTTTCAGTATGTGACCGTATTAAAATACTAACCGCGGTTAAAAGTATGGGGGGGAAGCTCATTGGTTTATGATAAAGATGGTCAGCCTATCAAAATATGTGACCAACATTTTAAATTTCCCCAGGGCCAAGAAATACTTTACATTTGCATATGACCAGCAGAGGGCAGCAACGCGCACGCGTAACCTCCAGTCTGCCGTAAATTTGGAGAAGAAGACTGGAAGTGCTATTACGTAATCATACAGCGACATGTAACACACGCACGAGGATGCTTTACTCTACGTTCAAATTGAGTATTTCAGTGATTATTTTGTAAAATAAAGTGTACAGAAGTACTCCTCCAGCCTCAGAGAACGAGATAAATCAGAAATGGCTGACTTTTCGTCGCTGGGTCTCTCAGACTGGCTGGTTAAACAGTGTAAACAGCTGGGGATCAACAAACCCACTCCTGTCCAGGAACACTGCCTGCCGCCCATACTAGAAGGTAAGACAGCTTATGTTAAAACATATCACCCTGGCCAGCTACCTGTAATGTAACTATCATAATCAGCAGTCGCGACAGGTAATGCAGATCTGTATTGAAACATTTATCAGTTTAATGGTCAGTGATTATCAGTCAAGGTAAACACCTGAAAGAAGACAAATAATCCAAATTAGGAATTGAATTTTCCCTTGGGGATCTATCTATCTATCTATCTATCTATCTATGTATGTATGTATGTATGTATGTATCTATGTATCTATCTATCTATCTATGTATCTATGTATCTATGTATCTATCTATCTATCTATGTATCTATCTATCTATGTATCTATCTATCTATCTATCTATCTATGTATGTATCTATCTATCTATCTATCTATGTATGTATGTATCTATCTATCTATGTATCTATCTATGTATCTATGTAGGTATGAAAAAACGTAACGATCAGCTCTTAGTTCCAGTTAAATTATTATTGGAATTTATTATTTTTTTAACTGAGAGGTACGATTCAGAAGCCAGGAATAAGGCCACTGATTTCCCCATTACTCTCAACCTCAAAATACACAGATTAGTAGTCAACTATAAAATGTTTTTCCACATCTGACTGTCGCCAAATTTGCCAGGAAAAATATATGGATCAGAAAATGTTTAAAGTTATGATCGGATCCATGTCTGTGAGTTTGTAGATACGCAAAGATACAATACATGATCTGACATTTTCTCGTGGAGTTTGGGATGGTCACCAATGATGAGAAAAGTATTGTTATAAGTAAAATCATTTGAAGTCCCCACAAGGGTACTTACTACTCACCAGAGTTTAGATCAGGTGAATGAAGGTGTTTTTCCTACCAGGTCGGGATTGTATGGGCTGTGCTAAGACCGGAAGTGGGAAGACAGCAGCGTTTGTGCTGCCGGTGGTGCAGAAACTGTCAGAGGACCCATATGGCATCTTCTGCTTGGTGCTCACTCCAACCAGGTCAGTGTTCTGTAGTGTCAGATTCCACATCAAATCACGGGTTGTTGTTTATGAATGGCTATTCTTCCAGTCAGATTGTGTCATTTCCAGATATTCCTAGAAATTAAATCTACATGTTTATGTGATCTGAAACATCAATGTAAAGGGCAGGTCAGTCTATCAAATTAAAAGCACAATGACTCTGACTGAACAATCTTAATATCCAAGTCCTTTGCATGTCAGATACACATATAAGCCTCAGATCCTAAATAATGTATACATCTGCGAAAAGAGATTTATTCCAAAGCTACATATTCAGGATAATGAGTTTCCTTCATAGTTTATCAGCCAGGATTTCAACATAGATGGTTTTCATTTTAGTTCAGGACGACAACAGAATACAAAACATGTTTCAAATGAATCTTAGTTTCTATCACATCTATAATGCATGTGTTATTGATACTTAAGATTAATAGCACTGTAATAAATATGTTCCCATATATTCAGCTGATGGTGTTGTATATGTGATGTCATGCAGGGAGCTCGCCTATCAGATTGCAGAGCAGTTTCGAGTCCTGGGGAAGCCACTGGGTCTGAGAGACTGCATCATTGTCGGTGGAATGGGTATTTCCTTTATGCCCTAACCCTTTTAAAGAATTCTGTCTGAGCCTCTCCTCTTTGCTGATGTTGTCGCTGTTGTGTTACTTAACAGACATGGTGAGCCAAGCCCTGGAGCTGTCCAACCAGCCACATGTAGTCGTAGCGACGCCCGGGCGGCTGGCTGATCACATCCGCAGCTCCGACACCTTCAGCATGAGCAAGATCCAGTTTCTAGTGAGTTCAGGACAGACCACAAACTGAGACTTGGACAAGGTTTTAACGGTTTGTGACATCGTCTTTGTGCGTTTGTCAGATTCTGGACGAGGCGGACCGGCTGTTGGAGCAGGGCTGTACTGACTTCACAAAAGACCTGGAGACGATCCTGGCTACTTTACCGGCTAAACGGCAGACGCTTCTGTTCAGCGCCACGCTCACTGACACCCTGCACGAGCTGAAGAACATCGCCATGAACAAACCTTTCTTCTGGGAGAGCAAGTCAGAGTGAGTAACCTGCTACCACTTAATGGCTGTTCATACAGTGGGGCAAAAAAGTATTTAGTCAGCCACCAATTGTGCAAGTTCTCCCACTTAAAAAGATGAGAGAGGCCTGTAATTTTCATCATAGGTACACTTCAACTATGAGAGACAAAATGAGAAAAAAAATCCAGAAAATCACAATGTAGGATTTTTAATGAATTTATTGGTAAATTCCTTTGTAAAATATGTATTTGGTCACCTACAAACAAGCAATATTTCTGGCTCTCACAGACATGTAACTTCTTCTTTAAGAGGCTCTTCTGTCTTACTCGTTACCTGCATTGATGGCACCTGTTTGAACTTGTTATCAGTATAAAAGACACCTGTCCACAACCTCAAACAGTCACACCAAACTCCACTATGGCCAAGACCAAAGAGCTGTCAAGGACAGAAGCAAAATTGTAGACCTGCACCAGGCTGGGAAGACTGAATCTGCAATAGGTAAGCAGCTTGGTGTGAAGAAATCAACTGTGGGAGCAATTATAAGAAAATGGAAGACATACAAGACCAGTGATAATCTCCCTCGATCCGGGGCTCCATGCAAGATCTCACCCCGTGGGGTCAAAGTAATCACAAGAACGGTAAGCAAAAATCCCAGAACCACACGGGGGGACCTAGTGAATGACCTGAAGAGAGCTGGGACCAAATTAACAAAGGCTACCATCATTAACACACTACGTCGCCAGGGACTCAAATCCTGCAGTGCCAGACGTGTCCCAGTGCTTAAGCCAGTACATGTCCAGGCCCGTCTGAGGTTTGCTAGAGAGCATTTGGATGATCCAGAAGAGGATTGGGAGAATGGCATATGGTCAGATGAAACCAAAATAGAACTTTTTGCTAAAAACTCAACTCGTCGTGTTTGGAGGAGAAAGAATGCTGAGTTGCATCCAAAGAACACCATACCTACTGTGAAGCATGGGCGTGGAAACATCATTCTCTGGGGCTGTTTTTCTGCAAAAGGACCAGGACGACTGATCCGTGTAAAGGAAAGAATGAATGGGGCCATGTATCGTGAGATTTTGAGTGAAAACCTCCTTCCATCAGCAAGGGCATTGAAGATGAAACGTGGCTGGGTCTTTCAGCATGACAATGATCCCAAACACACCGCCGGGGCAACGAAGGAGTGGCTTCGTAAGAAGCATTTCAAGGTCCTGGAGTGGCCTAGCCAGTCTCCAGATCTCAACCCCATAGAAAATCTTTGGAGGGAGTTGAAAGTCTGTGTTGCCCAGCGACAGCCCCAAAACATCACTGCTCTAGAGGAGATCAGCATGGAGGAATGGGCCAAAATACCAGCAACAGTGTGTGAAAACCTTGTGAAGACTTACAGAAAACGTTTGACCTCTGTCATTGCCAACAAAGGGTATGTAACAAAGTACTGAGATTAACTTTTGTTATTGACTAAATACTTATTTTCCACCATAATTTACCAATAAATTCATTAAAAATCCTACGTGATTTTCTGGATTCTTTTTTCTCATTTTGTCTCTCATAGTTGAAGTGTACCTATGATGAAAATTACAGGCCTCTCTCATCTTTTTAAGTGGGAGAACTTGCACAATTGGTGGCTGACTAAATACTTTTTTGCCCCACTGTAGAAATATTTAGCAAATTCACAGGACATTGCAGGTGTAATTTTGATCCGTTTTAAACTTTATTTGCAGAGGTGTATTTGTAGGTATCGGCCTACGTATTTCAGGTCATTCCAAAAAAAAAAAAAAAAAAGAAGAAAGATAAACATAACATGACACTCAGCGTCACATTTGCTGAAGCTTTTGTGTCTCATTTCAGATGCATTCTGTGCGAGAAATCTTCGTTATTTCTAAAACAGGAGCACCAGCCTGGAAGATCAGTTTGCCTTGTCATCTGATCTGAGGTGCAACTAATCGCCAAAGCGTATCTCTCGCACAAATGCCTTTTGCGTGCGAGGCAGAGTCGTGCAAATGAAGGGAGTTAAGTGTGGTTAAATGAGCCATCTGCGGGGTTTATGAATCATCAGACCGTTTGCAGCCCAGGATTCAGATATGCGCAGAAAGCAGCTACAAACTCATGCAGGTATATCCAGTGTGGAACAGAAAATGTATCCAACATAACGTTCAAATCCATCTTGCACGAATCCTGGCCTGAATCTATGAGAGCTCCAGGTTTGCTGTTCTGTACTATGACGTCTGACCTCTCTGGCAACAGAAAACCTATCTATACTGTATATATCTATAGGAAACAGTGAAAGATCACAATGTTAATGTTAACAGGACACGGACAGTGGAGGAGCTGGACCAGAGGTACATCCTCACTCCAGAGAAGGTAAAGGACGCCTACCTGGTCCACTTGATCCAGACGTTTACTGACGAGCATGACGACTGGTCTATCATCATCTTCACCAACACGTGCAAGTAAGAAGCCCAGAAGTAATTGTAATGTACATATATAGTACATGCCAGTACAATCTTACCCTAATGCGATGAAGGGTTTCTAAAGCCGCTATGAAACTTGTAATGTTGCCAGTGTGCTGTTGATACAACTCCATGATGATTGTTGAGGCTGCAGTTATGGGTTGTGATTAGCAGTGTAATAGTGGGACAAAATATGTTACCAATAGCGTACATTTTAGTCTTTTGTTTTTAAATAGGTGACCAGAAATTTAGCTTATAAGGTGAAATTTGATGTCTTTGAAATTTGAACCTGAGTGTGATCAGCAGCCAGAAGTCTCTGTGCATGTTGTTTTTGATGTGGTTCATATGGAAAAAGTACATTTGCTACATAAAACAAGTTGTTGTTTCTTACTCAGGGACTGCCAAGTCCTCACCATGATGCTGCGGGAATTTAACTTTCCAACCATCTCCCTGCACTCCATGATGAAACAGGTGAGACTAGTGCAACTCACAAAATTTAAATTTAATCCATCACGGACAGAAAACACAGCATTAGCGATTTTTTTTTTTTTTTTTTTTTTTTTTTTTTGTACCGGAGGCCTGCTGAAGTATGTTTTCAGGGTTATGATGGACCCTGCATCAGAGAGTCTGTATCAGAATCTGTTTTACTGGTCAATTAAGTTTGCACATTCAAAGAATTTTTTTAATTTGAGAGTGTGAGAGAAAGGTGAGAGCAGAGATTTCCTCCAACATGGTGGTATGTCCCTTATCGCCGGTCCTCAGAGCTCATTAAAGGGACAAAGACAGAAACGTATAGCGAGCACAAAGCCATTGTGATAATATAAAAAAAAACGTCTGTGTAAGGGATTACAGCAGATTAAATGGGGCCTTCAGAATGAACAACTGCTCTTTATCTTCTCCAGAAACAACGATTTGCAAACCTCGCCAAGTTCAAGGCCAGCGTCTTCAAAATCCTGGTTGCGACAGACGTGGCTGCCAGGTAAGAAGTAATCGATGAATCGATTAGTTGTCAACTATTAAATTAATCGGCAACTATTTTGATAATTGATTAATCGTTTGAGTCATTTTTTTTATAAAAAAAAATAAGACTTCTCTGATTCCAGCTTGTTAAATGTGAATATCTTCTAGTTTCTTCTCTCCTTTGTGACAGTAAACTGAATATCTTTGAGTTTTGGACGAAACAAGACATTTGAGGACGTCATCTTAGGCTTTGGAAATCACTGATCCACATTTTTCACCATGTTTTGACATTTTTATAGATCAAACAACTAACCGAGAAAAATAATCGACAGATTAATCGACTATGAAAATAATCGTTAGTTGCAGCCCTAGTAAGAAGCTCTGCTGGGTCGCTGCATGTCTCAGGGATGATGGCTGTCCTCATTATTTATTTTTTTACACCTTTTTTAAAAGTTGACCATCCACATTCTATTCTTCCTCAGGCTGTTAAACCTCAGTTTCAGACTGAAATCACCTTGTTTTGACATCCTTCCTGTTCTTTCTGATTAACAGGGGTTTGGATATTCCAACTGTCCAGGTCGTCATCAACCACAACACCCCCGGCCTTCCCAAGATATACATCCACAGAGTCGGACGAACAGCAAGAGCAGGTAACCTTTAACAACTTTCAAGTAAATGTTAACTTTCGGGAAGTTCAGAAACACCAACATCATCCGCGTGTCCCCCACCGATGACTCACCCTGCATCATTAGACCTCCAAAATAAATGCAGCTCGTACATGACAAGGTTTCCTTCCTCTGCAGGGAGGAATGGAGTGTCCATCACACTGGTGACGCAGTACGACATCCATCTGGTCCACTCTATCGAAGGACAGATTCGTAAGTTAACTTGGTTATAAAGACTGAATTAAAATGTAGTACACAGGAAAAACCTTTCCTTTTGTGCGTTTTCAGAGCTCAGCTAAACTCTGGTGGCTGCAGTGTGAACATCTGTTCTACTTGAAATGAAGCTTGTTGCAAAGCCAGTGTTCAGTCACATAGGATAGAAAAATCCTAACGTCGGCTGTTATGTGTCAGTGAAAGATCACCAGCACTTGCCTGCCCGGTGACTTTTTATACCGATGTTCTTCATTTCTCGTTCTCTTTTTCTTATCATGAGCTACAATGTTAACATGTTCACTTCCAAAGCATCGATATGGCCAATAGCTCCTTTAATATAAATATTTAATAGTTCCATGCCTTGTGTTTCTCACTCCCGCTAACGTATTGTTCATCAGACGTGACATTACAAAAGCATTTCGTTTTCACATGCAGGTGCTTAGCTAACGTTAGCCAACATATATTTATTTAAAAAAAAATCACATTTGAATAGTAATTTCAGCATTCGAATAGTATTTATTTTTTTTACTATTCAAATTATATTTGACTTTCGGAATTCATTTCAATAGCCCTAGTCTTATCCATCTGACAAGAACCCCAAGAAGGTGTCTGTCTGTCTGTCTGTCCCCAGTATTTAAAGTGTGGTGTATCTCAACACAAACTGGTCTGTTTTACTAGAGACAAAGCTGAAGGAGTATCCTGTGGAGGAGAAAGAAGTCCTGAAGATCCTCACCCAGGTCAACGTGACCAGACGGGAGATTGAAATAGTATGGACGCCTCTTATCTTCATATACAGTCACCTCTTGGTAGTTTAACAACTTTGATTTATTTGAGTCAGTCTAGTGTTCAGGAGACTATATATTAATGATGGATCTGTCAGAACCAGTACATAAAACCTTTTTCTTTCTTTGACTTAATGACTGACAACATATACTGCTGTTTATATTTTTCAGACTAGACACTTGTCAGATTTTCTCACTAAAATGACTTGTAATGTTTTGACGGTAAACTCCTTTCTGCATTGTAGAAACTTGAGTCAACAGACTTTGATGAGAAAAAGGAGATCAACAAAAGGAAACAGCTGATCTTGGAGGGGAAGGTAAGTTATTTTTTTTCTTTCCCCACAGTTGGCACATTTTAGCAAAGCCAAGTTTGTGTAAATACTACCAAGATGAAACAACAAAACATCAAGTTCAGTTTATTTTAGAGTGATTTCCTAGAGAGGAACGAATATGTAGCTGTACATTTCTGTTAAGGTTTTTTGTAAAGTATTTGGTACTAATTATAGGTAAAATGGAGACTTTGTTTATTTACTACACTTCAGCTGAGCGTGCAAAAACATCAACACATGGTAAATTAAGTTCATAATACAAAATTAATAAATTGTTTACTGGAGAAGTTCTTTTAAGGAAATTTCTCTGGAAATCAACAATTCCTTATAACCACAACTTAAGTGAAAGCTTAGTCTGTTTTCCCAACAATCAGTACCAAATACCCTGGGATGATTAAATGATATAAGGCTTCTGAGAATCTGACCATGCGAGTTGAACTGGCCTCTTGATTTGTGGTCAAACTGCCGTTTCAGGATCCAGACCTCGAGGCTAAGAGAAAAGCCGAGCTGGAGAAGATCAGGTGCCAGAAGAAGAAGTTTAAACTAAAAATCCAGGAGAGCATTCAGAGACAGAAACATGGACAGCTGAAAAAAAAACTGATAAAGAGAAAACAGATGAAAAAGAAAAAAGCAGCACAGGCAACAGTGTGAAAACTGCTGTAACCATGTATATATTAAAGATGTTACTGTACAATGTCTAATAATTTCATGTGTGATGATCTGCAAATACATTTGAACTTGTGCTGAATTTCATACCATCAAAACTGCTCAAATTGACAGCCTTTATTGATTCAGTTTAACAAGAAACCACCATGTTGTGATGAAACTTCACTGCAAAGATGTCTCAGATAGGTATTTACATCACATTGAGCTCTCAATCTCTGCCTGTTGACACAAAGAATCAAGGGTTTGGATGCAAATATAAATTGCAACAACTCATTCACAACTGAATCACTTCTTTAGTAACTACACATGTTGCAATTCATCGTGGCTCAGAAGATGGGAAAACACCAAAGCAATAATATCACGGCAGCAGGTTCTGAAAGCTATAACGTGTTAAGATCTCGGTGGAACAGGTTCATATGTGAAACTAATTCATTGCACAAGAGATTTGCACTGTCAACAAAACAATTATTTCTAAGTCAATTAAACATGGCAACATCTACTTGTAACATGATTGTCTGCTGAAATAAGAAGCAGGTGAGAAACAGCAGTGGAGTACATTCTTACTGTGTTCAGAAAGCGTCTTTCCTGGAAGAGTTAAAAAAAAAAAAAACTACAATTCCTCGGAAAGTTTGAGGAGGAGATACAAAACTAATGATAGGAAACTGCGTCCGCCTCGTTACTGTTGTCAGCAAGTTGCTACAAAAACAGACTTGAGTAAAACTACACAAAATGGCTAAATAACACCCAGCTGAACAAAACATGACACACACAAAGCAGCGAATCCTCTGACAAAAGCAAAGTTTGGATCAACTCAAGGTTCAGGTTGACACAGGTCTCCAGGAAGAGGGTTTAGATCCACATACATCTGGAGAGGAACTCTACAAGGAATACATAATGCAGGCAAAACAGCTTTGCACTAATCAAAAGTCAACAGAAGGAAAAATAAATTCTACCAGCCTTCGTTTTATTTTACTCCACAGAGAAGGAAGGTGGCCTTTTTTTTTTTTTTTTTCCCTTTCTCTCTCTCTTCTCCCCCCCCCCCCCCCCCCCCCATCTGCCCATCCTTTGAGAAACAACCCAACTACTAAACTCAGTGACTTCATCTTTACCTGGCCTGATCATTTAAAAAAAATGATGTTGATGTAGGTTTATGAGCCCTCTGATGTCTGGAAGGTATTAATGCTGGTAGTTTGATTTGAACTACATTCATGCTTGTGCTGCAGCTGTTTATTCGATGGTGATTGGTTATAGGCACTGATTCAGGTTTCTCATTCACTTTCCATTAAATCGCCTCGTCATCATCAAATCAGTACTGATGGCATTTCCAATGTGTAACTGGGGTTTAGTAAAGGTTAAAAAATAATTTCATCCACAGGAACCAAAGATCTTTCAGATTGTCTTTTTTTATTTTTAATTATAGGGTTTTGTGGAGATTCTACACGCATTTCCTTTGTGAAAGACTGAATTCTCCACCCCTGATTATATTTATATTTGTGTGACTGGGCAATACGGCCATCAGCCTGGCCATATTGCTTGTCGTGTGAAAATTATTCACAAAATCAAAATGCTGTGTGAAAGGACACTGGGTTTACAACTACATCTAATTTGGGGTCATCTAGTGGGACTGAACAGTCCTAAAGCCACGTTTCCCTTAACATGTCTAACCCCGTCAATGACCTGAACTCATTTTCCAGATGTGGAAACTCAAAACCTCCTCTTCCTCAGCCACCTTCCTTTTCTACCCCTTACCTGTGGTGGATTGATTGCCACAACCGCCTGTAAGCCTTGACTACCATAATCCTTCTTCCCTCCTCGTTTGGGTTTTTTTTTTTTTTCTTCTCAAGCAGGGATTTGTGTGATGAGTGTGGACAGTCCACAATCCCCTGAGGAATCGATCAATGCAAAGCATTCAAGCATTTGCCAATCTAAGCGTACACTGAGTGTTTTCAAAAAGACATCTGGTCATGAAGCACAGCAGGACATCAACAACCCCTGCTTTCAAAAGACTTAAATAAGGAAAAGCCTTCGCTGAAACATCAAATGACTGAGTTGAATATTCAATGCTGGTCGTGTTTGATAGTTTCAATGACTTTTTTGCAATTTTGTGCTCTGTGATAAGAAAGGTACTTCAGAGAAGGAAAAAACTGTCCCATGATGATCGCGATATCGGTGGGATATCGTCATGTCTGAAATCCCCGTGCTGCGCCACCACTGACGTGGTCGAAACCACCCTGTAAAAGACCTTGTGAAAGAGCCAGTGTTTCTCAAGGCGAAAGGTATTTCAATTCAAGGCTCTTTATTCTCAGACTCAAGCACAGAAACCGTGTTTTTTTATTTCCTCTCCAAGAGTGTTGACTGCTGCTTCCTTCAGAGGCTGCTGAGGTTTTTGGGCCCACTAGAAGATTGATGGTGCCGCTCTCCTCCCATGATAAACCAAATTTAAGAAATACAGGTTGAGAAACCAACCGACTTTTAACATTGGGATTTTGTGTTTCCTGTTCGATGGCTTTCTGTAATCATGCGCCCTGCAAGTTTGGAGAACAAGTTCTTCAAATTCAGCTGGAAAGCTTTCGATCCCCATCTGAAGTTAAGATAGCTTTCCTTCGTTTCCTGGAGGCTGTGGGTTGAAGGGGCTGGCTGGATTATTTTGTTGGGAGTTGAGCCTCATTTGGATTCCCACGAGAGACCGTTGAGATCTCCCCTCCGTTTCCCTCAGCAGCTCGACCACACGCCGCCATCTTCTCGACTTCCCTCCTTCACTTTGGACGGGCATCGGTCCCTGCCTCTCGCTTGTTCACTCGGCCTCTCTTGCCATCTCCATGCCCGTCTGTTCGTGCCCTCCGTCTTCTACCCTCTTATTTCTTTCCCTGGTCATTGGTTTCGTTTCGCTATCCCGTCGCTTTCACTTGGTGGTGCTTCGGTTGTAGCAGAGGAAAACAGGTATCCATTTTATGTTTTTATTATTTCCCAGATTAAAAAGCTGATGAACTAAGCTCAGCTCAAGCCTAGCTCCCTTCTTCAAGTGACCTGCAAGACAAAACAGGTGTATAGCCTTTTGTCCACAACATAAAGATGATTTTAAAAAACATGAGATCAGCAATACTGGCTTTAGCAGAGACCGGAGTCAGATGTCTCCAACTGAAAGAATTATTTCTGTCTCCAGTGAAAGAAAATTTAATACACACATTTAATACTAAATATCCTTATCTGCTACATTGCTCTAACTAAACCTTCCTGAAACTCAGAATCATCGTAACTAATTCACAGTCACATTCATCAAAGACAGTGAGCCTAATGATCTAAAAATCATCAAAAGTCAATTTAATGTCTATAGAGCTGAGTAGGAAAACACAGACAAAATCTAAACACACACAGACACATGATAACTTCCCAAACCTTAAATGTGCTATGCTGTTACTACAAAGACTGTTTTAAGGTTATGTCTATGTACTTACACTTTAGAATTGTGACAGTCCAGTCACCCCACCATGTTGGTATGCACGTTCACCCTGGTATGTCGAGTCCTGGGACAGAGCCACATCGATTTGGGACTTGAACTCATCGCCCAGGTAGCTGTCCTGGAGAACAGGAGGACAGAAACATCATTGCAGACACATTTCTCACATCAGCCTTTATCTAAATTTCTTCAAATTCAAACCTATATATTTGATCGAATATATATTTATATTATTACTTTCATATTTTTTACTGGATTTACTAAATTCAGATAACGAACAATGTGACCAATTCAACTAAACCATACCACTTAATATTGATCATCTTAAATGATAATTCTTCTTTCACTAAGTGACAGTGATGCGTTACCTGGGACAGCTCTGGCTGGGAGAGGCCAGGCTGGCTCATCTGAGAGGGCTGGCTCATGGAGATGTAGCCTTGTGTCAGCGGCCCCTGGGAGAAGGGCTGAGAGGCCCCATCCTGGCTGGCCTGGCTGTTTGGTCCGTTACCCTGACTGGCACCCTGGTGTGCCGATCCACGGATCCTCTGCCGCCCGCCACGTCCAGGCTTACCTTTCATAGCTCCACGACCTTGATAGAAAAAAAGAGTGATGAGGACAACAGTAACCGATATGCTTTTGTTTGTGGCGCAGCCAGACAGATTAGATAACATGGGCGCCGAAATGCAAATGGCTCTGCTTACGTGTGCAGTGTGTTCCCGGCGTAAGTGGTGATAATATGTTATTTATACTAGATGGTTGAGAGGAACCACAGTAAGTGAGGCCTGGGATATAGTGGGGATTATTGCTGTTGGACAATAAAGACAGAGTGTGATTTGGTCCCTGAAACTTGTGGATTGTCAGCTCTAGCAACAGTGAGTAACTGTCAGTTAGTTTCATTGTGGTGAGTAGGCTACGTTTTGAATTACTGTTTGCACTGTTTATAGCCCTTTTTTTGTTAACCTTTGCCATCTGATGTTAATAATCTGTGTCCTTATGACAGCTCATTCCGCTGTGTGTCAGCTACTATTGATGCTTTACAATAAACAACATTTATAAACATCATGAAATCTGGGGAAATTCATCCATAATATAAAATTAAACGCACTTTTAAGTCTTTTACTAGGCAGCTAAAAATGGATGGTCAATACATATACATGTCAGCACTAAAATTATTTATTATGTATGTATTCTGTTTTGTGCCAAGTTAGTTTTTCGACTAAAATGTGCTCATTGTCAGATTATGTAAAGGTTCAGTGGACCATCTTAGTGCTGTACTGTACCTGCAGCAGGGCCGTTGGTCTGACCCAAGTAACTGGGCGGAGGCATTGGTGGCATCACCAAGTTGAAGGGTATGGGAATATTCATAGCCATGTGACCGGGGCCTGCCCCAATCATCCCAATCTGGTCGTGAGTTTGAAAGTACATGTTGGATGGACGTCCGGCTGAAAGAAAGCACGAAGAACAAGACTTGTCAGTTTTTTTACGAAGAAAACCTTTTACCACGAAAGCCTGGTTTTGCTGTAAAAGTTTGTCATTTATTATTATCTTGAGTCAAACCACAAGATACTAAATATATATTAAATAAATACCACTGCTGCGGTCATAGGCGGAGCCAGGGATGAGGGCCTCACGGGCATCGTACATCGCATTGCTCATAAAACGTCCCCCCTGGAAAACACCAGACAATCGCTATTTCACACAGTTGCATAATTCACAGATTTAGGGCTGAAACTAACAATTATTTTCACTAGTGAACCCAACAGTAGTTTGTTTACTCACAGGGTTGATGGTGTTGACCAGTTTGCGTGGCTTGCTGAACTGCATGAGGCTCTCCCTCAGGTTGTTGAGGGGTCCCTCCACGAGGACCTTTTGCTCCTTGTAGTTGTTCAGCAGGTTGTTCCACAGCGGCTGCTTGGAGAGGGCCTTGGGGTTTCCCACGATAATCACACCATACCTACATTCACAACACACACAAAACTGCTGCTCAGGAATGGGATAGACATTTTGTAATGAACAAAACTCTGTGTAGAAATATTTCTCGATAAACAATTGTCCTGGCACAAGTTCTTGTGTATAGAAATTCTAGGGGTCTGATTATTTCTACTATACACACCTACATACAAATAATAGTAGACACGTCTAATCTTAATTGTCAAGTTTGTTACAAAGTCACCAAGCTTTCTTCATGGGAAATCTAAATAGCTCATCATAAACGAATGAGCTAGATGTGTGCTGTGCCATTATGATCCACTGTGAAGGTTTTTACTTGGCTCTGGTCAGCGCCACGTTGAGACGACGTGGATCATTCAGGAAGCCAATGCCCTGGTGCTCATTGGCACGAACACAAGACAGGATGATGAAGTCCTTCTCTCTGCCCTGGAAGGCGTCCACGCTGGCTATTTCCACTTGCTATAATGGGACAGAACAAGAGGAGGATGAGGGGAGATTGAATAGTAAAAATCGAGGAACCAAATTTTTTCAACAACACAGAGCAACCACACTTATCATAATTAAAGTTTACAATACATTTGAATTTGAATGTATTCTCAGCTCAGTGAAATACAAAGGATAAAGTTAAGATGCATCTTAAACCAGAAGGTTACTCAGATGCGTGTGCTACCTGATAGAGTTTGGTGTGCAGGGAGCCGCTAAACTGCATGTACTGGACTAGGTATGAGCGCTGTCCCTCGTACGGGGTGATGATGCCGATCTGGTCAGGTTTGGCTCCAGCCTTCAGCAACCTGGTGGTGATCTTCTCTACGTTGGAAGCCTCCGTCCTTTAAAACATCAGCATCAGTTTAATACTGCACTGCTCAGTCCAAATTACATCTAAAGTTAATTGGAGTAGACTAATGGTAGCTTAAAAATGTCTATTAGGGGTGTAAAGATTCACCGATACAAATCGGTATCTGGTTGTATTATCACAGATATGGCTACATCGATACACAGACCCCTGCATTGGTCTAAATGGACCAGGGTTGGCCTGGTTCTAACGTTACGAAAAAATTCAAACGAAGCTGCTGCGGTGTGTGCAATGCTGTTGAAAGAGACGGGTGTGTGTTTATCTGTGTGGGGTATTTTCCATAAGATAATCTCTCAATGCAAATCAAACCAGCTATTAGGCTAACTGAAATAAAACCATGCCAATCTCTAGGTATGGTGAAGGCTATGTGATGATGTGGGGCTATTTTAATTCCAAAGGCCAAGGGAACTTTATCAGGATGCATAGTATCCTGGATCCATGAAATAACTGGCCTTTAAAAATAAAAATCTGCCGGCCTCTATGGGAATTTAACATAGGGGTGTACTTACTTATGCCCACTGTATTTTAAAAGGAAGAACATTTATTTATTTATTTATTTACGATACATTATTCATTCACAAAGAAAATTGGTGTCCTTAAAGGTTGGATTTTTCTTAATTTTTTTAAATTAAGGCATTAAGATCAATTTTCAAAAGATAATTTTTTTGTATTCCTCTTTTTAGTCAACTTTAGCATGGGTGTATTCAGTTATGCTTAGCACTGTATGTATTTGGGTGTGTTAAGTTTATATTGACATTTCAGTGTTCCCCACACATAGACTAATGTGTGGCCTAATCAACACCGGCCGCCTCACATTGCGTTTCGTTATTATTATATTTTTTTTAAAACGCCATTTAAAAACATGTTCAATTGCATTTCCTTTCCCCGCTCTCCTCTGTCTCTAAACAAATAAATTAACTGTATCAAATATTAACTGTATCCATCAGATTGAATCGTATCTCATCGTATCGCACCAAATCGTTTCAACATCAAATCAAAATCGCACTGAATAGTTTCACATTAAAATGCATCGTCCCTGAACTGTATCGTAGCCCATGTATCTAGATACGTATCGGATCGTCCTATTAGGGAGAGAGGCACACCCCTGTCTATGTTGCCTCAACTTTGCACACCCTGCAAAATGAGGATCAGAATTATTTTACCTACTAAAGCTGCAATAACATGAACACCAATTTGTTTGGGTGTTCATGTAACTTTCATGGTTTAAGAAGAAAATGCTACTAAAGAAAAAAAAAAAACTGCACCAGTTTAATCTTGCTTCTCTGGAAGCCCAGCCCCCCCTTCAACAAGGTAAATTTATAAAAAAAAAAATAAGTTGATTATTTTGGAGGTGAGTCTAACATTCCTGTTGATCATGATTGACAAGGGGAGGACTTTCTCCACCAGTAAGGTACACTTAATTAAAACAACTATTTCAGCCTGCCATACTGGTTTTGATGTGAAGGCACCCCCTAGTGTTTGGCTTCAGCTAGCCCTTTCCCTTGCCCCCAACAACTGTGTACAAATGCACTTTATATTGTACATTTTTCAGAGTTTTGAGGTAAATTATACAAATTAAACCAAGAAAATGTGTGATGTCACCTGTTAAGGTAGGAGGTTCCAGAGCTGGCAATCTCCTCCTGACCCTGAGTCACGTAGAAGAACATGGGCTTGTCCGGCTGTGGCCACTGGAAGTCAAACCCTTTCTTGATGCGGTCAGCTGAGGAGAACATGAAGATTTTGTTATAATTTTAGTCCTGAATAAGGTTTTTGGTCATTTTACCTGCTAATGTACCAGCCACAGCGGCATTTAATTTGCTCCTCTATCAAACCAGATAATGAACTGCTAAATCTTGACCAACCTGCAGTGACACCATTCTGCAGGGAGCCCTCATAGAAGATGTTGGAGGGGAAGGCGCTGAGAGCCGGGTGCATGCGGTACTGAACCTGCAGGCGAATTGGCCGTATCCCCAGAACCACCAAGCGTTCAAACAGGGACTGGGACAGACCTGCTTTAGCGGCTTTCTTACACATCACCACAGGACCCAGCTGGCAGTGATCACCCACCAGAATGAGCTGGGAGGAAGATGAGTCACACAAGTGTGAGAATTGGGTTAATATAACAGCATAATAAGAAGTTTTAGTTTCTGGATGTTCAGGAGAAATCATTTTGCTTAACTCAACATATATATTTTATATTGTTAGCCACATAATTTACTTGACATGTTGATTGAAAGTTATAGTACATGCTGACTAGGGATGCAACGATACACAACTCACGATTCGATTCACGACTAAGTTCACGATACGATTTTTTCACAACTTTAACAGAATTAAATGAAAAATATTCCTTTATTTATATAAACTGTGCAAAACAGCAGATGTGTCCTCTATCAAAAGTGCAACTGAAATAGGATTTTATCTTAAATAACAAAAAATAAATAAAAATTAAAGAATGGCTTGTTTATTGCTGAGGCCATATGGTTCAATTTAAATGATTTATTTAAAATGTAATAACAATAACTTTTTTCACCAGTCGTTTGCTGTTAAACGATAAAAAGACACTAGATGGCTGAAAGTGTATATTACAACACTGAACGCAACACAAGCTTAGGGAGCCAGACCCCAACGCAACACCAAAGTCCCATCACTGTTGATCCACAGCGGCAGCATCCATGCTGTCTGAAAATGCTGCTAGTCTCCTGCGGACGGCTGTAGTCCCGGTGTTGAAATCCTTTCCAGTGAAATACAGTCACACTTTACACCGTTTAGCTGTCAGCATTTTAACCGTGTTTAAGCCAGCTAACATTACTAGCTAACAGTAGGCCTGTTTGTTAACTAGCGTCACACCCTAGGCTGTTTAGAATCGCATTGTGATTCATTTTTTTTTAATCTCAACTGGTTGTAACCTTTACACATTTAAATACATTTTTTAACCGATTCCTGATGCATCGTTACATCCCTAATGCTGATGAGCAGCAGTTACAATTGGTATTCCCAATTGTCTCTTGCTGCTTCAATGCCCTGATTTCAACAGAAAGCAGAAAGTTCCTTCAATTGTAAAATGTTTTTTTCATTCACTGTTTTAGTGAAAATATAACATGGGCAAATGCGGGGTCATATTATTGCTGAGCAACATAGTTTTACTATCTGCCTCATTCATTGAGCTGTAGGGATGGAGATAAGTTGTTATTTAGCTGTGTAAGTGTATGTTTACCTGCTTGGCTCCAAGCACCACCGGCACCATGCACTCTGGCTCTGTGGCCTGGGTGCTCTCATCAATCAGGATGGAGCGGAACTGCATCTTGGCCAGACGAGGGTCTCCAGCCCCGACGCAGGTACAACAGATAACGTCAGCATTCTGGACGCATTCACAGAGGAAGACAATTTACAATCACCAAACAGAAGAGGGAGCCAGGATACAGTTTTGAAGTATAGGGGACCTTCTACTAGGATTAAGATGACAAATGATCATCCTGTCAGGTGGAATTGTTTCTATATTAAGAACAGGAACTAACAGGTCTGTACTGACAAAAACAAGATCAGCAACAAGCTTCCTCGTTATCACAAGACTCTCGTCTATAATATAATAATATAAAGTATATTGAGATGGTCATAGCACTTGTACATATATGATAATTAGAACAGTCAGAATTAGTTTTTAATTGTTTGGCAGAAACATGCCGTTACATTAACAGTGCATGAAAAGCTGTAGCCGGCCTCTTTTTAAGCTGAGTTTCAGCCTTGAACTATTTTAGTTTAACACTTTGAAGCTCCCCCTCACCATGAGTAGCTCCCTCTCAGCTGTGCGTTTCAAAGCCCTGTAGCGTTTCTCATCAGCAGACGACAGCTCACCGGTCTCATCCTTCAGCTGCTGTAGTTTCTGAAGCTCCGGCATACTAGGGAGTCAAAGACACATCAGGGTGACTTCAGAAAACACAGTTGTACACTACCAATCTGTGATTTGGGGGGTGGGCGGGTGGGTGGCTTTGGGGGATGTAAACAGGATGGATAATGTTGCAATAGAGTCAGTTAATTAGCTGCAGGCTGCAACTTGAGCTTTTTTTATTTCAGTGTATGTGTGAAATGTTTCTTCTCAGACAGTTTATTCTCAGACAAGTTCTTAAGTTATAACAAGCATTTTTTTTGTATGATTTTAAAGCAGTTTTAAGGGTGCTTATTCACAATTGGATGGACTAAACATGTGCGTAGTGTATGAATTAGGAATCCAAGGAATACAAATGTTGACACAAATTGCAGGAAACGTGAACTAAGCTGTGACACAATCATCGCAGCTGCTGACTATTGGTGAGCAGGCCAAACTACCATAAATACCTTTCTATTGCTTTTAGAACTCCGGAATGCACCTGTCCCTTTCACCTTAAGCAATACAGTATATTTGCCTCATAGCTCTCACTCCATGCCCCTCACCCATGTCCCCCTGTTGGGGCGCACCTAGCAGGCTGAAAACCTCGGACTCCAAAATACATGAATCATGTGGTGGCAGCCTCCTAGCATTAAGAGAAATTTGCTTGTGACTGCAAGATTTCAGACTTAATATTCTCAGTTGCGGAAATCACCAGTCAATCACCCATTTTAAAAGATTTGGTTGTCCTTGTTGGCAGACATTTGTCATGTCTGACCTCAGATTTCCTTCTCCTACGGACCTGTCATCCAGGTATCAATTACACAATATATAGCTAAAGTACCAGGAATGCTGACAAGAGTAAGTATGAGTAAGAGAACATGGTGACATTTGAGGTCAATGTGACAGAGCAGGATGAAGATGGGAGGTGTAAAAAAACAAAAACAATGATTCTGGTGCTTTGCCGACTAGCTATGGCATGAGTGTTTGTACAAAGCAGCAATCAAGTATAAATAACTTTGAGTCTAGAGTCAATTCCCCTACATGCCACTGACCTGTCCATGTTGCTGATCTGGTTGTGCAGAGCCAAGAAGGACACTGGTGACTCGATGGCCTCACGGCTTTTGGCACAAAGCCTGACGACCTTCAGTCCTGTCTTGTCAATCTTCTCAGTCAACTGATCCACGGCAATGTTACTGGGCGCACACACCAGAACTGGTCTGCAAACATACACAACGCACAGAGCGTTAGGACAGGAACAGTAGTGTAAAACACAGTTGCTGGAATAACAAAAATTAAAGATTTCTTTAAGTATTTAAGTATTGTAAGATATTTTTTTACCCGTTGCCTTGTCGGGACAGGTGGTAGACGATGGTGGCAGAGGTGACAGTCTTCCCAGTGCCAGGAGGACCCTGGATCAGACTGAGAGGCCTCTGCAGCACCGTCTTCACAGCATACACCTGAACATACAAGTAACAAAAAAAAAATAAATAAAAAAAAAAATAAAAATAAAAAAGAGGATTTAACCCAGGTGAACTGTTGCAAATACAGACATCAAATAGTTCTTAGAACACACTCCACTGAGTCTACTTGCAATAATATGGTGCGATGATATCAAAATCCCACATTTAAGCCAAAACAAAAAATGCTTTCCTTGTGTAATTAAAGGGTTGTCCTACTAAATCACTCTCTTCTTTTGTTTTTCAAATGTATTTAACAGTTGAACTATATTGATGCACTGATGTACATGATAAATCACAGAAAACGGGACAACTCAACTCATACTTTTTCCTGCTGTCATGTCTTGAAGACATAAGAAAATAAAATAACAAAATAACAGGAGGAATCACAGCAACTCAGCGTTTAGTGAGGTCTGACCTGTGAGTGATTGAGGTCGGGCAGGCCCTGGGCAGTGAAGCGCTTTGGCAGCTGGCACTTGATGGTGACATCCTCTACCTCGTGGCCCAGCAGTTTGTGGTAAATGTAACCAGACACGGAGGTCTCGTCCACTGCAAACGTCTTCAGGGCGCTCTGCATCCTGTAGCAACACAAATGTGAGTCATTTTCACTTATTCATCAGTGAACCTCAGTCCTTACTACCAAAAGGGTGAATTTGGCTGACATCTTTACAAATGACAGACATGCCAGGTTTACATAAAAGTACCTCCTGTAAACAATGCAAATAATTTAGTTATGTGCACTGTTCCTTAAAGAGAAAAAGAAAACACATTCTGTAATGTGGAGTAATACGGTGAATTAAGGGCAGCAAAATTGAATGATTCCATCACATTAGGGATTTGGGGGTATGCAATTTTAGCCTACCTATCAAAGGACGTGGACTTCCACACAAAGTCCACCTGGAAGTTATGGGGGATTTCAACAGGTGCTCCAACACTGCTCCGCAACTCAATAGCAATTTCATCCCCATAGTCTTTAAACACAGGCCGTTAAGGAAGAAAACATGTTGTCTATACTAGTCTAGTTTTATTGTTAAGACTATACATTCACTGCTATCTGGGCTAAGTGCCCAGTACTGAGCCCGACTTGAAGACACTGTAATGCAATGGATGATACACATGCAACTGCTAACAGCGTAAAAGATACTGTCAGGGACTTTGATGACATGACCAATGCCTTTCCACAGCGGGGCCAGGTCTCCCTTGTACCTCAAGCAGATCTCGTCACCTTGCATCAGCCGCATATCTGGGATTGATACAAGGACACAAGTTAGACACCCTTCTATGCTCAAAATTACCCAAAAATACACTAAGGAGGATGGGCCATGTTCATACATCAAAGGATACAGTACCGTGTGCGCACAAAAAAACACTACAAAAACAGAGGCAAGGACAAAACCAAGCACACATGCTACCAAAAGATGCAGGATTGGGGGAGGTTGCGTGCAATTCTCAGGACTGAAGGGGGATGGGGAGGGGCTCTATCTGTACCACAGAACCACTGGGAGGAAATCAAACTCAGAGAATTACCACCTGAATCCGTCTTGGGCAGAGTGAAATAGGCAATCCGCTTTTTATTCAGGCCCAGGTCCCACCTGACTGTTATATTGTCTTGAGTCTGCAAAAGGAAAATAAAAAACAGATAAATATAAAAGCAACTCATATTAAAAGAGGTCAAAGACATAATGTCACACCAACAGGCATTATTTCGGTAACCCTAAAGTAAGACGCCATTTAAAAAATTACAAAACAGAGTTCAGGCAAAATGCCTCGCTCCAAAAATACGTCTCAATGTGGCATCATCATAGCAGCAGGAGAAGAGCATTGTGGTGTGCTTCACTTTTTAGACATCCAGTGTGACTGCAGCATAAGAATAAAATCCTAAATGTATATTCGAAACGTTATAATGGATTACTGGGTTTGTGAACATTTCTTATGTCACCTGAAAACTGCTTTGCATATAAACAACCATGGGCATTCAAAAAAAAAAAAGGAAAGAAAACAAGGTTCTGAGTTACAAAGTGTCCTACTTAGAAGTGCAGTTCAGGTACCTGGGACTCCTTAAGCTTCTTGTCGTAGTCAGCCTCCAGTTTGACCAAAGGGCCAAAGATGTTTTGGTACTGGTAGGCATCCTCGTAGCGTAGCAACACATGCTGGGGCTCCTCGTCCACTCCAGGTTTCTCCAGGTCTTCCAAGGTGGCAGTGGGGTTGTCCTGAGAGGAAACAAAGTCAAAGCAACCATCAAATCAAAGTACATCACACATCCTATCACAAACTCATATTCCACACACAAATTCTACAGTATAGTTGCAGATGCCTTTTAAAACTGGTAAGCCACAGGTGGATAACAATCCCTGTAAGCAGCTTACAGTTACAAACCATTAACCTGTGCTTGTCACAAGTTAATATTCTGGTAACAACATTGCTCTGAACATGTAACCCTGAAGAAAATGCCTCTATATACCTTCCAGAGCTCCTCCAACTTGTTGATCTGCTGGGCGGTGATCTGACGAGCCCGAAGCTGCTCCTGCTCAGATGGGATTTTCACCAGCCAGGACAGAAAGCAGCGATCCTGGATCAGTGGTTGCCACTGCGAGCTGTCCCAGTTGATGTCCTTCAGGCTACTCTGGCTGGCGCAGGGCTGCCTGCATGGAGATACAAGGTCATACAGACAGAAAATTAGCTTATTTATAGTTTTTTTTAAATAATTAAACTATGAATGCTATTTGTCTTAGTGCCTGAAGTTAATTTCTCACAATACTTCTTGCTGCATGTCCATGTGACCAGAGAAAGGGTTAAATTAATTTCCACATAGCAGGAAGCGCTAAATGTCGGTGCAACAGTTCCAGACTAAATAGCCAATTACTTGCTCTGTCACATTTTGGGGGAATCAAACAGGTTGTTCAGGGTTTCCCACAGCACTTTGCAGTTAAGGCAGCCGCCTAAGCAAGACGCGACTGCCGCCTTAACTACAAAAAAAAATAAAAAAGGTATATGAGCTATATCCGCCGTGTTACTCGGTGTCCTGTAGCCGGCAGGTGGAGGCGGTGGAGACAGGCTTGGACATACACGCCGGTGTCAGTCTCGCAAGCAGTTTCAGGAAAGTGGCTGCATGTGTCCGACAATGCACAAAACATCAACACCGGTACAATCCTACAGCTGTCTGAGGACACGGAGCGCGGAAAGCTATCAGTAAACAGAAGTGATGTTGTGGCTGTTTTCTGGTGTGTGTGCCAGGGTTGATGCGTGTGTCGGCCTAGCCCCGCGAAGCTCCAACATGCAGACAGTAGAGGAGCAGAAGAAAGTAGCTGCACCTTCACCACAATGAAAACAGAACTATTTTGGTACAAACATTTACTCGCCATGTGACAGATAGCCACATAGATAGATATAAATTATTAATTATATATTATTTAAATTTAATAAATAATTGTTAACCCCCCCCCCCCCGATCTGACGGCAAACCCCACCCTACCACCTTAACTAACATTTTCTGTGGGAAACCCTGGTTGTTGAATAAATACTGTCAATATTGTTGAATAGATTTTAATCAGTGCAAGCAAGATGCCAAAGATGTTGTCTGTACACCAGAGAACACTGACAACTTGTTCTTTGACTTTTTGACTAAGGGATCCAAATCTGTCGAATTCCAGTTTTAAGTAATAGCATAACCACACTGTCCTATATAAAACAAAAGTATATTTAATTGTATTTTGTAATGTTTCATCTAATTTTAATTGAGAAGATTTACCCTACAGCTGTTTTGGAGCAGGCCTAGCTTTATGTTTGAATAAAAATGTTTATTAATTTTATGTTTTGATTGTCTATCACTGATGAGGGAATTTTTTTGTTGCCATAATCTTTCATCGACTGACATTTTTTCTATCTGGCTGATTATTTATGCATTTCATGGACTCCGCATCGGTTTCATAAGCATCAGAATGCATGACAACTCATGCAACGTAAGGTCTGAAACCTGAACAAACCTCATAACAGATGTCCTGTTTTCAAAGCAGGAATTTGTATATTTAGCTTTAAGTTCATGCTTCAGAGTAGCTGATAATGACAAGGACACTCTTGACAGAACATATCCAGTATGTACTGTCTTGTGGGCACTGGTTACAGGACGGTCGGTCTATGTACAAGGCCACCCTTACCTGCAGAGTAGCACCACCACGGAATCGGCCTTGGCCGGGATGAAGCCCAGGAGGAAGACGTTGCGACAGCCGCAGTTGTAACACTCGAGCACCGTCTCGCCCAGCGGCCCATCTTTATGCAGCGTCACCTCTTTGCATTTGGCTCTCACCAAGTGGTTCACAATGTGACTGGAAGTCAGAGAGCAGGAGTGAAATGGTTGAGAAAATAATCAGAAACACTTTGATCTCTGTGACATTTGTCCTGGAAGCATTGCTGCAGAAATATATTGATAGTTTGCATAACAACACATACTGACCCACAGTACAAAAACAGGACAGACAAAATAGACTACTTCACACAATGGTATAGTTCCTATTGCATTGCTTGCAAATGTTAAAAGCTGACAGGACATAAACTTGGACCTCCACTTTTTCCTACTAATGCAACTGCAATGAAAAGGTCTGTAGACACTACATTATACAGATCTCTCTTCACACACATTTAACATGTGAGGCAAAAGTCTGGCTGATTGTAATGTGGCTGAAAATAGTAGAATAATATATTTTTTTTATTATATAAAGTTTAAGTGAGGTGTTTTTTGTTCTACCTCAGTAGCTTCATGTTTGGGTGCTTATATGTGAGGTAATCAGGTGAAGAGGAGTAGACTACACACCTGCCAGATGTGTTGCCACGCCCATTACAGAACCACTTCTTGCTGGTATTGCAGTACACCACACACGCTGGATCATGGATTCCACAGTAGCTAAAAAACAACAATGTAGCAAAACAGCATCAGAATTACTGCAGTATTTAGTCAAAAAGACACTCCGAGGGCTCTCTTCAACCATGCAGGACTCTTACACACTCCCAGTTAATTTTCAATAAGTCAATTGTTTGTCGAAAACTCAAACTTGACTGTTTGTTATCTTCAAAAATAATACATGCCAGGAAATTCTAACATTCCTTATACAAAACCTATATCGGTTTAGGATTTTCATCTAAACTAGCTATCCCAAGGCTGAAACACAAATATATTTGTAAATACAGTAATAACATTTTATGCCATTTTTCAATAACTTCTAAAGCTCAAGCTTTTCCACGTGTATATTATTGTATATTTAGTATCATGTTTTTGTATGCTTACAGGAATGCAAATTATGAAAGTTGTGGATCATTTTCTGATAAGTTCAATAGAATGGGCGCTAGGGCTGGGTGATATGGAGAAAATCAAATATTAGGATATTTTTGACCAAATACCTCATTATCGACACCGCAATGATATTGTAGTGTTGACTATTGGTGCTTTCACTAAATATTTGCACAATGGGATTTTTGATAAATAATCATCAGTAATGTGGATATAATGATGAAGTGGGTAAAGGCAAATAATATAACAGTTACAACAGTCTAATAAGTTCAGAAAATCACATCACTTTACTGTAATGCAGCCTTTAAAACCAGGAAAAGACAACACTTAAGCCATATTACAATATCCAAAATCTAAGACTATATGTAGTTTCATATCACGATATCAATATAATATTGATATATTACCCAGCTCTAATGGGCGCCAGAATTTTACTTCTGATAATGATCTGAAAACTGTCACTGCAGCTGGCTGGTGTGTTAGTGTATCATTAGTGATATGTGCAAGTCTTAAATGAGTAGCTACTACTTGTAAACTTTGACAGTATGCGGTGCTTTTTAGAAAATGTGTAACTGTTAGGGAGGATAATGAACATTGATGAACTTTGGGTTCTGTATGCCCTGTAAGTGGTGTGAAAGATCAGGGACTATACACAAAATAAGCACTATAAATATAGTATTGTGTTATTGTAAAGGAAAAAAAAAACACTAATGTATGGTAATGACTTCCTCAATGATCTACTGACACCCTGCATGGTGTGGCTCTTCTCAGTGTAACGTTACCTGCATGCGTGCACAGGCAGGTCTTTGGTGTAGTACGTGTCTTCTTCATCCTCCTCAAAGTTGAGCTCGGCCAATAGCTGGCTGGGTTTGGCCACGGGGTCATCCACTCCACCGTTGTGAAGACCTTCATCAGGACCATTTACCTGTGGCACAACACAAGCTTTCACAAACTGAATGCTAACGATTAGCAGCTAGCGGCTAGGAGACACACAGCGCGGAAATGGCAGTTAATTGTGAGATTGTCAGTGCTCTTATCTTTGGTATTTGAAATTACACGTGTGTCTGGTTTGCTTCGAACTGTTCAAAACAAACGTGCTTAAACACCTAACTTTCCCTCAGAATTTGAGTTAACGTGCTTGCTAGCTAGCAGCGAGCTAACACGAAGCTAGGTAACGCTAGATCCAGTAATAGCGGGCTAGCATGCAGCTCTGGGTGAGCACACCGAGCTAACGTCAGTAAACCGCGCTTTATTGAGCCTTCCTGTAAAATTGAAAGCCTCAGACCTGGCTGTCCAGCTGGCTCTGCGTCTGGCCTTGAGTTTGCGTCTGGCTGGGAAGGGTGAAGTCAGTGAAGTCGTACTCAGAGCCCTGGGTGTCCGCTCCGAGCAACTCTGCTTCCTCGGTGTCCAGGAAGGTGAGGGTCTGGGAGCTCGGCCCGTACGCCTCCACACTCATCTCGATTCTCAACTTTCGCTTTACTGCGCGGTTTCCGGTCTTCGTCTAAAGATGAAAATCCTCACGGTATTTGTTTATCGAAAACTGGTTTAGCTAGAGGCCGACGCTCAAAGTCTGCGTTTGAATCAAAACAAAAATGTAACCGAGCAGAACCTCGAAAGCTCCAGCGGCAGCAGGTCCAATAGCGACGGTGACGAACTTCCGTGCGCCGTTCAACGTGTGACGTTCACAGGCTGTAGAGCCCGATCGTCAATGGGGAGTGAGCTCTCACTCTGATCTTATTTCCGGGTATTAAAGCAGAATCGTGGACCTCTGCAAGGCAATTGTAAAATACCCGTGTTGGAAAGTACCAAAGTGAAATACCTCAGTAGAAATTTGAGGTATAATTGATCTTCTCATTTAAGGTTTTAAGGCAGTTTGCATCCTCAATGTTGCACTACTGCCTCCTTCAGCTATATCACCTTTATTAGGTCTTTTTATTATACAACATTCACTGTGAAAAACAATATTGCTATTACTAAGACTTTTTTTGCATGAGCTATTTCAGGAGTGCAGATGTCTAGCAAATAAGTTATGACACAGTGGTGCTTCTTGGTAGCATCTGTGATCTTTGATAGGCTTTTTAGGCCAATTCTACCAACCTCATATTAGCGCAGTTGGCAATTAAAATGCTTTTAATAGGTATAACCAATACGCTGTGGAAAAACACAGAGAAGTAATAAAAGACACAAAGATGTTACTTATAATCCTTTAATTCTCTTTATTTCAAAGCCTTTCCCTTTAAAAGCCAATATTATTTATTGTAACAAGTGCTTTGTTAATGTCAGAAGCAGAAAACACCTTTCAGTGGATTCTCCCTAAACAGAGAAACTCACAGTAAAGCCATAATGGTATTGTACAACTGAGCACACCAAGATAAAAAAGTATTTTTGAGGTAGCCACACATCTGACTGGACAGCATCAGTAATATATCTTTTAACTGACCCACTGAGTATTTGTAAGGCCTTTTCATAACACACATAAACAACATCAAGGCACAGGATCAGAGGTCACCTCACATGTAAACTTGAGGATTTCATTTTTGTGAGCAGACATTTTCTGGGCAGCTCCTCCAAACTCTTTTCACTTCTCAGCACTCACAAAGCAACACATTAAAATATCAGCACCTGCAAACTCAGAACCCAAACATGCCCTCCATTTCAACAAGTTTATAAGAGATGTTTAAACCACACACAATTAAGAGTTAAGTTTAAAAAAATGTAGGTGTGAGAAGAAGTTCAGTTCTGTGCTCCAAGATGCTACTTTGTGGTACAAACCATGGTGCTGAATAGCAATTAAAATGACACACTGCTAAAAATAATGCCAATCTACTCAAACTCACTGGCAACAACTTGCTTAACTGAGGATAAAACGTTTAATTAAAAACTCAATGAAAGGCCAAGAGACCACTACTGCTTCAACACTAAGCACAGCGTTAGTTTGCTAAGACTAACTGGGACAGTTTAAAACAGACAAATGTTTTTTTTCCGGGGATATGCAGAATTCTACTAAAACTGATCCAACTGAAGCTGTGTTGGGTGTCATGGGCTGTTCTGGCGTCTCAGCAGCCAGGGAAACGCAGGTCTACACAGTGAAACACAAGACAATCCAATACAAAAAGGATTCTAAAACAGAACATTTACAGCTGGGAGAGGCACCATCACAAACACAGTGATGAAATCTGCTGCAGTTCATTTAACAGTTCGGAACAAACCAAAGCTCAGGAAAATAAAGGAAAACTCCCCTCACACCTCACATGCATAAATTATTGTGTGTGTGTGTGTGTGGGGGGGGGGGGGGGGGGGTATTAAAATGAATGTCTGGAAAGCTACATATTTTAAGTTAAAGTGACTGAAAATAAAAATGCAAGCATTCACATGACTAACATTTCTGCCCATATTCCAGATTAAGTAAAAGATGTAAAAACAAAATAAAGAAAGTGCTACAGAAATAAAATTTCAGGCCCAACTCTGACTGATCTGAGTCCAACTTCATAAAATCAAATCCTCAGGTAAAATAGCTATATCCAATTTAATTAAGATAACAACAGAAAGCTTTTATCAAGGAATACAAATTAGGCTGCACAAAAAAGAAAAACTTGAGATTTTGCAAGTTTTGTGTTGAAATGTTGCAAACTTTTTAAACAATTAGTTTAAATGGCAGGTATTCTAAACAGTTTAAATGAACAAGAGCAACAAGATCTACTATTTGTTCAGTTATTTCTAAAGAATATCAATGGATATACAAATTAGATTGTATACCATATTTTGTGTAGTACACAACTTCATAACACAGCTCTCTCAGAGGAAACTGTTAAATTCAATCTGAAAATGTCTGTGGTAATAATTGAAATGCTCAATATTATCTCAAATAATTGTGCAACCATAATATATTTATGATACACCTATGAATAAACTACTGAACTTGAGATCTGTACAATAACATTGCACAACCTGGGGTCCAGAACTCAGTGGGGTGGATTTGGGTGTTCAGTCAGAATTGGGCCGACAAAACTGGGTGGGGGGGGGGGGGGGGGTGGGGGGGGGGGGGGGGGGGGGGAGGTATGAGCTGGAACCAACCCGTTCCCTTATTTAAATAACCTTTGTAAAAGAAGGCAAAATTACAACTTCTTATAAAGAAAAAGGACTCAAGAAACAATTCAACATCAAGTGTGAAACAGCACAGTTAGGCTTGTGACTCCCATTTTATCTTCTCACCATCGGGAGACATTAAAACATAACTGAGTCAGGGCTAGAAAAACATTAATCAAAAACTTAAGACAAACAAACGCTGGAAACATGGGAGACGCTGAAGTTGTCATTTTGTAGAAGTTTGGCTACTTGTGGTTAAGTGCAATTCCTCTTGTGTCGAGAGGGCCGGAGAGGCTGGTTGGCATCTGGAGGTCACTTAGTGGAAGTGCTGCTGGCAGTGGATTTTCTCTTCGGCCTGGTCTAGAAGCTCCAGCATCTCCTGGATGATGGCCTGCAGTGCACGGCCCAGGTCTTCCCCGCTGTAAGGCTTTCCAAGAGGAGGCACATGTACGAAGGCAGAGCGACCATGGCTCAGGTACAGAGATGTGTAATAGGTGAAGTCACATAGATACCTGTTAGGGAAGACAGCAGAGCATCAAATGACTGTAAGTCTCTACATACCTACACCATAGATTTTCTCAGGTGGGATTTTTTCAGGTGGCTAAAATTTGTTTTGCTGGTGCCCCTGTCCACAGCAGTACATTGCTTAGCTTCCATGCAGGTCCTCCTGTCTGCTTCTCCAAACCGGGGGAGTGCCGACCGCCATCTACTGTAGGTAATACACTGACTATGGGTAAGTACTTCATACAACCCCACTTCAGAAAATCAGAACTGTCCCTTTAAGCAATAGTACATCCTACCTTCATGCCAGACTTTGTACACTTTGTTGCACACCGTTTTACTTCTGCTGTCTGTCAAACTGAATGCAAATTGTCAAACTAAATACACCTCATAATGCAGATAGTACATATTGTGTACAGCTGACTTGTGTGTTTAACAAAGTGATATAAATGTGTTTTAATGCCCTATTCCTTAGGATCTGTAGCATGTGATCTAGAAGTGAGAGGAAACTCAAATGGCAGATCCAAAATGTAAAATTAAAGTAAATCATTACCTTCCAGCATCTTTGGAGACAGACACAGTTACTCCAAGACCCGAGGCCGTCACTCTCTTACAGACTGATTCCATGTCAATAACTGAGTTGATACAGTCCGGGCCTCCCACAATGCAACACTGCGAATCAGGACAGAAGCTGCTGTTGTCCAGGCCCTTGTAGCCGTGATTTCTGCCACACTTCTCCAATGTGACGGTGGTGGCCATACCTGAGACTCCAACATGAACTACCAACTGTCAAACAAAGGAAACAATAAAAACACAAGTCCGAATTCATGAAATATTACTGCTCCAAAGTAAAAATGATATCAGTGGCAGCTCTCTTTGACTTCTCTGCTTGTTTGGACCCAAGGTGTCTAAAAAGTAGCAGAAATCCACTTATATTCAACACAACACACAGATCTGAACCCAAGGAACCAGAGCCAATATGGACCCCTATAAAACCCAGGTATCAATTCCTTATAGAACTTGGGTCAATGCCACACTCAAGAGAGTAATTTGTTGCATAATTTGATAATTGTATGTAATTCAATATGTGTTGCACATATTTATTATTATCTAATTGTTCTCACGGCCGAGCAGTTCCACTTATAACTCGCATTTGCCATTACACAATACATGAAACCTGTGGCAATAAAATCAGACCTAACCTGGAACTAAGGCAGACATGAGTTGTTGTATTGCTCTGTCAAAAGTTGAATAAAGTGGAGAGGTCACACCACGTTCTCCTCTTACCAGTGGATGATACTTCTTCCATAATGAAGGAACCAAACTCTGGACTGTCTGGTACTCTACAGGAACCTCGGATACATGCAAGTCCACTTCACCTCCCAGTCCGAGCTTCTTCAGTTCCTATCAGGACAAAACAAAAACATAAAAGCTAAAATACTTTTTTGCATTTTAATATAGATATTTTTATCTCAATCATTCTACAGTGATGAAGGTGACAATAAGTAAAGCTAGGTGGACCTTTGAGTTTAGATAATACAAGTTATGAAACTATAGTAGATAACCTTGACAAACAAAAAGTCAAAGTGCTCATATTTTTTTACTGTTAATTTCTATTTTAGATTCTTGACTTTTGCGGCACTTGTTTTCTGTTATGCACAAAAATACCAAGGCAAATTCTTTTTAAAAAACTTTTTTTGTTTCTGATTAATAATAATAATTTAAATATATATATACAGTATATATATATATATATATATATATATATATATATATATATATATATATATATATATATATATATATATATATATATATATATATATATATATATATTATAATATAATATAATATAATATATATATATATATAAATAAACTATTCAGAACCAATGATAATAATCTATGGCCAAATGTTTCTGTGAAATGTTATTCAACTTTTAGTAAATTTTAAAAATTGAACAGGAAATGTCAATTGTAGACTGGCCGTTGGACAGTCTGGCGAGGTCAGTGACTCGAGTCTGTTCGGTGTGTTCCGTGCCATCGTCCGTCCGAGGGGCTGTCGTCCTTCAATTTGGCCGGTTTGACATGTACAATCGGCAGGGAGGGCACTGCCGGCAGTCGGACTCAAATGACCCATCTGATTGGTAGAGTGCTAACCCGGAAACGGGGAGTGGAATGAGCATGACTAGAGTCTCTCAAAATCAACGAAAATCTTTTAAACTGACCTTTGTTGATCTGAAATGAAGACAGATTCAGCAACTGCATGGCCTATTTCTCGCTTAAAATGTTTTCAGAAACACGTTTCGGTGAACTATTTTAGTACAATATGAGATCGTTCTGAACAAGCCGCCATGACATTCTGTCTTTGAATTTCTGGAGGAACCAGACCCACGTGACGCGTTCATTCAATCAGCTGCCGGTTTTCATTTTTGGGCGACAATACAGATTATCGCCGCCTGCTGTTATAGAGACGTATTACATCTCGTCACTTTGCTGTGTTCCGAGGCACTTTTTTGACCAATTTGGGGAGACTGATCAGCCCAACTGCCTTTTCTGCCGATGTTTGGCCGTCAGCTCTGTGTGTCTGGGCCTTTAGGGAACAGATGTCTCTCACTTGCCTTGTCCTTTTCAAATAACATTAACTTGAAAAGGGTGTATTATGAAAAAAACGTAACTGCAATACTCAACCATCTTCCTAAATAGTATGAGAAAAGCAAGAAATAAAAAATGCAATCATACATATTATAAGTAAGATAAATCTGTGTCAAATCCACAGCCTGTGGACCGACACCTCCCCCAATCTCAGGACAAGTAGCCCAGGACACTGACCCCCACTTGTATTAAAAAGAGGCTTGTTTGACCACGTCGGTGACCCCGCCACAAAGCGGCCTTTTGTTTGCCTTTAATATCCTTATCAAGTCCGTCTAGACACCCTGACAACCACCGTCATCCCCCACGCAGTTTCCCCAGCAAGACACAGAGAGCCTCTGACATGCTGCTGCTGCACGGTGAGAAGCCGGCTGGTAACTATCAGAGCATCATGTAACCGCAACAAAAACTGGCTCAACACGAGAAATTCATTTTGGAAAAGTCACACCTGCTCTTATTTTATCACATTTACTAACAACTCAACATGAAGACTATTTATGCAGACTGTCAAGTCTTGGCTAAAAACATGATGAGCTTTATTAAGTTGCTGTACCATATTTAAGAGGTGATCAATGGCAATGTTTCTATGTTTTGGAAAAGCTTAAGGACTTGTTTAGTCTAGTTTTACTATATTTAAAAAATATATACATAAATCACCACATTAAATATGATAAATGTGTGCATTAAAACTGCAAAAGACAGGTAAAACACACCTGTACTGCTACCCAGCTGGCGTTGACCGCATGCTCTCCAAATGGCCCAAAACCTGCAAAACACATGTTATTTTGGTTGCTGTACTGCATTTACATTATGTAAACAATTATGGATTCTGTTTAAACTAAAAAATTACAAAAAACTAAGCAAATAGATTTAATTTAGGAGAAGCAGATAGTGTATATCCACAGCGCTGTGGATATACACTTATTATGTAGATATTGTATGTAGTGTAAGATTTGAATAAAGATAATTTTAAATGTTAAATGGAACGACTGCTAGATACTGTCAAAAAAGTGTAATGGGATTAAATTGCAATATAAACTGTCAACAGTATACAGACATAAAACTTCCAAAATACTACATTTTCAGAAAACAAACACTTTGATAAAAAAAAAAAAAGTCTACAGTGGCGTAGCATGCTGCTTTTCTTAAATTTTCTAATTAAAATCAATCCCTATCACTAAAAGTCCTTCCATGCGTCACTCTATATGAACTATAAAATTGCAGCAGCAGACTATGGATATTCACTCAGGCTTGTTTATGTAGGGATCTATAACTGATCCTCTCCCAACCACCCTACCAGGGTCAGTGGGTCCCTGGGGGTTGGGGGGAGGGGCGATCAGTCTGTCTGACAGGCTGCTGAAAAGGAGCAGAGTGAGGGGCCGGCAGCTGCCAGCCGGCCCGCTATTGTGAAGGTGATGTTCCCAGGCAATGACACATCTTGTATCAGCTGGGATTGCGAGCTTCTGCGCCCCTTTGTGTCTGAAAAGTCACTGCTTCTTTTATCCTCCACTGATTCAATGTTCAAGACTGTAGTTTGTGCATTTAGAAAATATTATATCTACGTGCCTGGAAGTGAAGTTGCATTAAGTCTTATTTTGGGGAAAACAACCCTGAGTAATATATCAATATTCAAGGATATATTCATTTCACTGTAATCATTACTTGGGATTTGTCTTATTTAGTTAATAGTGATGCAAAAATGTGTTTCCTAAAATGAAACATGCAAAGAAGCTTCTATGAGAGATTGGTAGGATGCAGCAAGAAACATCAGTTCTAGGCCAGACTTGTATACTGTAATAAAGCAAAGTGATTGAATCACAAATAAAATGCATGAGCTTCCATACAAAAACCTATACATAAATACTGGAACACAATCATTAGTTGGTTATTTGTTATAATGTTATTTACTTTTAACCACTTTGTAATAGCTCTGCAATGACACCATGTCTGGACAGAGGCCTGCTGTTGAGAACAAGTCCAACTGTTGAGAAACTCACAAAACAAAGCCATGAAGAAGAAACACTCAGGCACTCGTTCTTTGTCAAAAACGCTGAACATGTTTCACTATCACTACAAAATAGCTCCCTTAAATATTCCATCTATAGCTCTGATATCATGATAATAATAATTACAACCATAAACTAATGTTTGAGATAACTTTTGATTTTATTATCGTATGTATCTAAGAATGACGGTCACATCTCGATTTTATTGACGTGTTTCGCAAAGAATTACACATTTGGAGGATCTGTAGAGATTCTACCAACATTACATTTCTACTGAATTATGTTATATTGGCTATTTATTCATGCTCAGCGTTACATGTTTACCCCTATTTTGTTTGATGTGGCCTTTGGCGAAAGACAGGAAACAACATAAAAAAAATAATTTCACCTAGCTTGTCAGTGGCGCTAATTATATAAAATACAATACAAAACCAAATACCACTGTTACGTTGTTATTATTACAACTATAAGCAGAACGATTCTTTAAACTGTCCACAAATGCAGCGGAGTGAAACAGTAACAGCCTGACGCCATTAACGTTAGCCGCTGTCATCTCCACAACTTTTCCTCCACTTCACCCTGATGTTCAGTCGGCCGCCAAAGACGACAACAATCAACAATGGCTGGAAAAAGAAGACAAACCTGTAACGACCACAGTCCGTTTACTGTTATCCATCTCCCGTCCTGTTGCAGAGGATCTGCTGCCTTTTTTTTGTTCTTTTTATGGACAAGTAGCAGGACGGCGGAGAGAGTCAATAGCCTGCAGAGCTGTCGGCTCCGTCTGCCAGACAGACACAACTAGAAAACAGTCCTCTTTACTGCAGGCTGCGTGAGACGTGACGTGATGCGTCAGAAATGATACGCTGAATACTCAATGGGGGCGTTCTTTATACGTTTTTGTTTCACTGTTTTCTTTTTTTTATCTGTAGATGTGCTGTTTTTTGTGTATAATCATTTCGTCAATAATAATTTAGAAAAAATGTAATTATAGGTAGTCAACAAATATTTAAAAAAGTGTAAAAATAGGCAAATAAATAACTAAATCTAACAAACTACACTACACACTAAATGACATATGGACAAAAAATAAAGTATTTAAAATTATTTTTTAATTTACAATCCTACAAAATATTAGAGTAATGGTAACATCCCTCATTAATGGTTTATTATTTTCTGGAACACACATTAAAGTGACAGTAAATAACTATAATAATATCATAATCATGATAATAATGACCATAAACAATTTTTATTTTGTGAAATACATAGACTGTAAAAGAAATAGGTGAAATATCCATATGGAAATATCCCAACTTGTTAACGCTCCACTGTGACTGTTCTTGACTGTAGAGGGCAGCATCTTATAATACAGCCACGATTACACACCGCAACGCCGGAAACTCGTTAGAAGAAGACGAAGAAGAACAGTAGCTAGGTGGCAAAATCGTGTCAGTGAAGGGCCAAGACAGCAAGTGAGACATCAAATCATAAAGCTATTCTATCACAATGGTAAGTATTTAACTGCGGTGTTCAGATAAAACGTTAAGAGTTGTCTTTTAGATGTCCTGTAGCACGCTTGCTAACGGTTAGCTACTTATCTAACGCTAACTGTAGCGCTGGGTGACATAATGCTAAATTAAGATAGCTAACGTTAGCTAAATTAAACACAATTGACACACACTGGTTGTTTTCAAATGCGTGCAGACTTAACATGCAGCTACAGAAGACCTAATATCGTGCTGGTGATTTACGCTTATTTAAGTTTACAGTCTAGCTAGTGTTTTGCTTTGCAAAGCGGAAAGTACGACGAGTATTATAAAGTAGCGCGAAAACAGAAACCTTTTCTGAACTTTTTGAAAATACATAACGTAAGTTAACTATTAAAAGCTGCAAATAACAGATTTTGCCAAACACACTGCAGGACGAATTTTGGGTTATCCAATGTAACGTTCACTTTTACTGTGAACTTTTGCATATCCATATTCATATTTTGCACACCCTTAAAACAGTTATATTGTACATATTTGTTATAGTGTATTTCACATATTTTTATCGTAGTACTTCTATTGTTTTTACGTTCTTGACTGTTGCAGTACTTTGCTCTATGTTTAACTAAATAATGTTGATGAATTCCTAAGTGTGACCTGTTTTTCTGTCATTTCGCAGCTTCCACTATCACTGCTGAAGACTGCCCAGAACCATCCTATGGTGAGGAGACACTGAAGCACTTAGCACTCTTGATGGGGCAACAACTTGACTTATTTTACTGTCGATGATAAATACATCAATTGATTAATATTTAGCCTATAAACTGTTCATCATTATAAGTAAAGTGTATTTCAAGGTATCGAATCAGAAAGTGATCAGTGAAAAATTGCTTACAGACTGAAAGCAGAATCATCTAAAGTATCAGATTTGATGTGAAACAGTTTTCCTATTTTCTTACTATATATTGCATCATGTTCTATGGGCTGCTGTTGCTGCTTAAGCTCTGGCTGTTTAATTTCGAGATTAAATTAGTTTAAAAATTTTTTTTTTTTTAAAAACTACCTCCAATCTTAACTACCTTCTGAACTTCCAAATTTAATTGGATGAAGTTCAGTTTGTTTGTTTTTGCTGTTATTGTTTATTGTAACTTGAAATCTGTGTAGCCAATAATTGCTGTGTCTTGTTTTTTTTGGAGAAAACTTGCTCTAGCCTCTGTCATGTCATCCACCCTTGTGTTGTGTCGTCAAGACTCTAAAGCAGCATGCTGTTTTTTGTGTCCTTTCTCTCCTCAGCTGGTGGAGCTGAAGAACGGAGAGACGTACAACGGTCATCTGGTCAGCTGTGACAACTGGATGAACATCAACCTGAGAGAAGTCATCTGCACCTCAAGGGTAAAGCTGAGCTCTGGTCTCACATCTCTGCTGTTACTTAAACTGTAGATATAGTGCTTCTTACTATTAAGTAGGTAAAAGTAGACATCTCTGTGGTCCAGTGTTTACATGTTGAGTAGATTAGGCTGTAGCCGTCAGTGTTGTCTGCAGAGTCTGCTATAGATTAGCTACATCGCTCTGAAAATGTTAGACCAATAACCACAGACGCTTTACCAAACACTCCCATGTACACATTTTTTTTTTTTTTTTTTTTTTTTTAATTACACAAACAATTTGGGACATAAGAAAAATGGACAACAAAAAATGACAATCACTCCCATCAAAACAGTACATTAGAAGACAATACAACCTAGCCTAAAGATCTTCTACGAACTGAAGCTTGTTGAGCCCACCTTGTTTTTTTTTTTTGTTTTTTTTTAAAAACAACTTGTTTGTTGACAAAAAGTGACATGTTTAGGATGCACTGACACCCTCACTCCACTCTAACAGGATGGAGATAAGTTCTGGAGGATGCCTGAGTGCTACATCAGAGGAAGCACCATAAAATACCTGCGAATCCCCGACGAGATCATCGATATGGTGAAGGAGGAGGTGGTGTCGAAGGGGCGTGGACGTGGAGGCACCCAGCAGAACAAACAGCAGGGCAAAGGAAGAGGAGGAGCCGGCCGTGGTGAGTGGAAACACTTCTGATGATCAGACAGTTTTTGGTTGTTTCCAAATGTCTGTGCTAGTCCACACACTATCAGGAGCATCAAAGGTTGTGCCCAAAACACTTGTAAGAGGGCTCTTACAAAAAAATCTGGCAAGTGATAATAATAATTAGGGGTGTAAGAAAAAAATGTCTACACTTGAGTATAGCAATATTTTATTTTGCAATACTGTATCGATTTTGTTTACATGCAAAAATATTTATGTAAAACAGTGGTTCACGTTTATGTGGTTTAACCCTTGTGTTGTCTTCGTTTCAACCTTGAAAAAAACTTTTTTTTCTGACATTTCTGACGCCTTTTTTCACAATTTGTTTTTGCTTTTTCCAACGTTTTAAATTTTTCTTCTACACATTATTTCTACGTCCAAGATTTTCTGATATAAAACAAAAATTTAAAACGGGCCAATGTGACCCGAAGTCAACACAAGGGTTAAACCCCCTACTGCTAGATGGCTATGCTGAGACGCACCACTAGTGTCCTCGCCTAACCGTGCCTAGCAGTGCCTGACTTTTTGCTGGAAGCTAACAATGTAGCTATGGCTGAACTTTGGCCTACTTTAGCATATAACAATTTTGCTCACTAAGAACCTGTGAACCACAATCCCAAACTGGCAGTTTGATTTTCTGTGTACTGAATTGTTTACCCAAAGTAAACTTATTTGACTTTTATGCACATCATGTCTTTTGGCTCAGACACTCAGTATCGAAATATATTGAATCGTAATCCATGTATCGTATCGCCAGATTCTTGCCAATACACAGCCCTAATAATATTATTAAAATGAACGGACCATTTCTCTTTATATTTATCTTGCTCTCGTATTTCTCTCTGTAGGTCTGTTTGGCGGTCGCGGCAGAGGAATGACTGGTCCTGGTCGGGGCCAGCAGCAGCAGCTGCAGCAGCAGCAGCAGGATAAGAAACCGGGCAAACCACAGGGAATGAAGAACCAGCACTAACATCACACCTTCAACAACACATCCTGTTAATCAGAGTAATTTCTACTTCAGTACATGAAGATAAAATTGACTCTCTGGTGTTTCCTTCTGCTGTGATGTTTTGTCAGGACAGACCATTGCAGAAATCACACCGGGAGACGTTAAGAGAAGCTGTGCTTTTGCACTGAATTTTGTTTTTTAGCATCTGTAAGTTGGTATTAACACTTTTTTTAGTATGACCATGTACCAGTGTATCAGTCAGAGCTGACAGACTCCTTCTTTAGAATCATTCATCATAATATGTCATCACAACTTTGCAAGAACATTTTTTTTTTTTTATCATAAAATCACATTGTATTATCCAAAAACAGTTTCCTATCAGTTGGTACACTGGAATGAGGTTTTTTAGTTTTAGTTATTTTTGTCAGCTGGTCTCCTCAGGTGTAGTTTTCATGGTAAAGAAACTGCCTAGCCCCAACTTCTGTTGCATGAATTTTTTTTTTTAACTTGCTCTTTATTTTTGAGTTGTTTATGACTTTCTGTGGTGTGTCTGCTGCGCCGTACGGTCCGATCATGGCAGGTAGACCAGTAGACAGGCAGTTGGGACAAGAAACACTTTTGTTAAAGCATTTGTAAGATGACACATTATGATCATTAGGATTTCCAGAAAAAAAGATTCTCATATTCTTAAGTCTGAAATGGATAAGTCCAGTGTGTGTCATGTTGGTTGTGTTTCATTTTATTTTTGTAACAAAAGACAATGTTGTAATTTATTTACATTAGAACATGAGAATAAAACAACTTTTGTTAAAACGGTCGTATTTATTTAGAACAGTGTTCTTGTCTGCTATTGCAATATTTTACTGCTACACTTTTTCACTTCCCTTGGATAAGTGTTCTTTAAATTCTATAGAGATAATTCTTGATTTATATCCAGGTTTAGCTAATGGTGGGTTTTAAAGTCCATAACGAAAAGCAGAACTGTAATGAATTAAAAAGGGTCTATGTGGATGATATTCTGTATAATCAAAACAAAAGTTAAAACGCAATGGGGATTTGCAGTCATGCCAGTTCTTTGTTCACATAAACAAGTTCATATATAATGGGACCAACACCAAGTATTTTTTTTTTGGTAGCCTTAATCTTAATTAATCTTAATTGTCTTTAACATGTAACCCTGATGAGATGTTGAACTAGATTACCAAATCCCAATCTGATTGATTAGTCTCATTTATCACAGAATAAAAAGACAATTATGTTAAGATTTTAGACCGTTTGTATTAAAAATTAAGTATGCATACTTGCAGTACATTTGGAGTAAATGTATATTACTGCATAAACATTACATTCTAAAAATAACAGTAACAAGTGAGAAAAATACAAAGCACACAGGTGCAGGGGAGAGAGAGGTATGTGTATGTGTGTGAGCATTTATGTGTGCCCTAAAAGTGCCAGGCCTGCTGATAAAACAGGTATGACTCCTTTCCATAGCCAAAGCCAAAGTAGCCTACGCCCTCATCCTTAAACTGTTTCTCACTTATGACATGAGGCTGGTGGCCCACTAATGTGACCAAACAGAATTGAATCCAAGGTCCTTTTGGGACACACGTATGATTTTGTCATGGCTGCTGTTGATCCATACTCCTTAATTCTCTGCCTCCAGCTCCAGAAGTTACTGAAATGTCATCTCCATGCATTAAAGGAACACGCCGACTTATTGGGACTTTAGCTTATTCACCGTATCCCCCAGAGTTAGATAAGTCCATACATACCCTTCGCCTTTCTGAGAATATAGTTTCCAGTATGTATACGGTTAGAAGATGGCTGTGTCTCATGTGACGTTGTTATTTGTACCTCTGTGACTATACAAATCACAACATGTAAATAGGAAAATGTTGGCGTTATGTTGTCCCTTATTGGGAGCAGTAGACTAGCTGGAGCCAGGTACCTCCAGGATCTGTGCTAACCAGGCTAGCGGTGGGTGCCTCTGACAGAGTTACAACACGCACGGAGAAGGGTATGTATGGACTTATCTAACTCTGGGGGATACGGTGAATAAGCCAAAGTCCCAATAAGTCAAGTATTTCATCTTTTCAGACCCTGCCATTCCCTAACTGTCCAGCAGCTGTCCCTAGAGAACTTTCCTGCCTCTGCCACAAAAGCCATTCCCTCAATGCAGCACAGTGTTAGTCCTCAGTCAGTACCAGTACCTTTCCCTTGCCAGTTTGTATTTTGTCGCTTATGGGGCAGCACAATATGAGGAAGATATGTGATATGCGATAACATTGTTGAATATCGCAATAAAGATACTACCTGCGATAAAACAGAGACATTCAAATGTTCTCTTACATTTTAAAGTGTAATTACTATGGAATGCTATTTTATTAACCCTCCTGTTGTCCTCGGGTCAAGTGAAGTCTGACCCCTTTTCAAAGTTTTCTATATCAGAAATGTGGGTTTCTTTCAACAAAATTGCCCAAAAATAAAATGGATGGTTCAACGCAGCGCTCTTCGCAATTAAAGTGTTTAAAAACACGTCAAAGAATGTTGACTAAAATGACATAAAAGTGACAAAATCGCCAAAAACAATGAAAAAAGGCATTGAAAGCCTAGAAAACAGCAGAATAAAGCTTTGAAAAAAGTGTCAAACAAGGCACCAACAATGTTTTAAAAAGCGACAAAAACTTTAAAAAATGTTGAAAAAAGTATCAAAAAAATGTGAAAACAGTGTTGATTTTCAGTTTTGTCCTGGGAGGACAACACAAGGGTTAAATAAATTCATTTTACATAAATAAATACATATGCCTATGAAATACATCCTAAAATAAACAAATGAGGCAATAAATATATACATACATGTAAATATAAATGTATAAAGTCCCCTAAAATAAATACATGTAAAACCCATTCATTTATTTATTGAACTACAGTGACTCATTTATATTTTTATATTTACATTAATTTATATTAATATATATTATATGTATTGCCTTCATTTATTTCAGGATGTATTTTTTAGGCATATTTATTTATGTAGCCTAATTAAGTGGTTTATTTATATTGAATAAAATGGAATTCCATAGTTTTCTACTGATACTTAGTGTCAGTAGATAAATCCCTTAGTGTATTTTGTTATGTGACACAGTCTTTCATGATGTGTTAATTGTGCAATTGATATCGCAATGACCTAAAAAAAGCCCTAGTCTGCCTTGTCTGCCCGTCTCAGCACCAATGACCATTTGCCTGTCCTTAGTCTTCTTGGTGCTGTGGCTTGTTTGGACTGATCTGTTGCCAACCTTTGGCTTGACATTTGTAGGAGTAAAGAATGTTTTTTTTAATCCAATTCTACCTCTGTTGTCTGCATGTAGGTTCCAACATGTGTACAGATTATGATGTCTAGTTGTCCACGTTTACCATTAAGTTCTAAAATCCTTAATGTTATTACATCCATCTGTGCTTTGGAGTGTTGTAAACACAGTGTAATAAAGCAGCAACTTTATCATGGATAGAGACACTTTCCATGGGGACACAGTCTACACTAGACACCTTTCAGCCATCTTTTTCAGTCATCTGTCTGACAGAACTATTTCCAAGACAAATTGCCTTTGTACTTAAAGATACCCTGTGGCGATTTTCAACAGCACAGTGTTTTGATGAGCGGGTCGCTGCATTTTTTGCATCTCATGCTCTACTACCAGCTTTAGCTACGAAATGCACTGTAGGAGTAAATGTTCACCAGAAGCTTCAGTCCAAGGTGTCTGTGCCATCTAACTTATCAGATCCTGTAAATACTGGATTTGTATTTAGATCGCAGGATGACATTTTCACTATATGCCAACAATGACAAGATGAAAAAACTTCAGCCAAGATGTAGTTTAAATGTCTTGTCTAATTTTTTTATTTTTTTTTTAAGATTATGTTTTTGGGCATTTTCAGCCTTTATTTTGATAGGACAGCAGAAGACATGAAAGGGGAGAAAGAGGGGGGAATGACATGTAGCAAAGGGCCGCAGGTCGTAGTCGAACCTGCTGCGTCGAGGAGTAAACCTTTATATATGGGCCCGCTCTACCAACTGAGCTATCTGGGCGCCCGTCTAATTTCTTTAAAAACCCATTCTGGATATGTACGGTTCATTTGGGAGAAAAATTTAAAATTCTTCTTTTTATAAAATAAAACAAAACAAGAAGAAGAAGAAAGGCTGTAAAAGGTGACTGGGAGAGATAGAACAGGACAACTAGAAGAAAAACTGCAGTAAAGAAGAAGACAATGGAGCAGAACAACGTTTGAAGTTTAATTCAATACAAAATACAAAAAGCAGGTGAATTGCCAAAAGGTCTATTTTACGTTTATGGCACTGAAATGAGTGGGATGGGTTAGGGTTAGTGAAATGTGTGGAATATTTCCTCCCAAAATGCAGGCATGCATAATATCCAAGATGGTATTTGTGAGGAAGGAAAATAAGACCATTTTCCACTGCCTCTGAAGTCAGTGCTCAAAGAGCGTGCTAAATCATATCATCTTATTTCTAGGCTGAATTGTTGACCGTGCTAACAGGCTTGGACTGTGTGTGTGTGTGTGTGTGTGTGTGTGTGTGTGTGTGTGTGTGTGTGTGTGTGTGTGTGTGTGTGCGTGTGCATGTGCGTGTGTGTGTGTGTGTGTGTGTGTGTGTGTGTGTTGGGTGTTGGGTGTGTGTGTGTGTGTGTGTGTGTTGGGGGATGTGGGAGCTAGTCTCAGTGCTGGGATATTGAGTCCTCCTCCTCTTCTTTACCACCCACACATCTCTTCCACAGACACACACTATAGCAGGCACCAGCCAATCACAACCTCTTTTTCTTTCTATTCTTTTTACCTGCGTCACTCTGCATGTGTTGCCATGGTGATCACTGATGCTCCCCCCACACTTTGTTTCTCTGCCTCTTTCAGTATGAGGATGAAGCCGACTTGTGGATGATGATGCAGGCAGGCTGCATACGTCATCACTTCCCTCAGGAAGAAGGCCTATTTTTACCACTGGGCACATAGTATACCAAGCTGCCCAACATATTTATGGAACCGCATCTATCCCAGCATGCCTGGAAAAACATCCCTGCCCCCACACTCTGCATCTCTCTCTCCCTCTCCATTCATCTAACAGAAATGCTGTTCCTTCAAAGGCATATTTTCATTCCTTGAATTGAGATGACAGCAGTAATGAAGGTTTTACATAATCTTGTTTAAGTATCTACACTGTTTTATCTGTGATACTGTCACCAAGGGAAGGTTCCATACACATACTCACCCTCCATGAGGAGGTCAGAAGTTAGTGGTCAAATTCACCCAAGGAGCACTAACCTTACCACAGCTGGTAGAGGTTCTGTGTTTTGCTAAAGGGCACTTCAGCTGAGGACTTGCCTGTTGTGCCAGGGACAGATAACAGTGAAGGAAGTCAGCATGACATCGCTCACAGGTTTCTTACGGGTCATTTTGAAACTAGGAAATTGTGTTTACTATTAGAGCTATGTTGTAATTTTTGGAGGCATAACTATTATAGTGAGGCAAGGAAAAAAATTAAGCCAAGTGGAATAACAATAATTTACACAGCTACCACATACTACCACAAATCAGGAATGTGCTGGATGCAAAAAATAAAGTGAATTGAAAAAGTCAACACATTGGACACTGTTTTGCAAGGTGGACCAAAATTCCCTGTGTCTAATACGGCCTAATGTGGCAACTGGCGGTGGTGCATATACTCCAGGTTTAAATTAGGCCAGAGAAAGCTAGAGCTCAGCTCTATCTCCTGCAATATCATATCACACTTCACTTTTAGTTTTTTATTCTCCCAATAACATTAACATTGTGATGTTATTGATGTAATTTAATGCAAAGACAGATGTTTAAGGGAAATTCTACGACCAAACTTACGTTGTCAACTACTGATTAATGTTATCAATTGCTGTTGCGTAGTTGTTTTGGATATGCTTAAAAGGCAGTTAGAGGTATTAACCGCTAGAAAGGGCACACCCAGGTCACCTTATCAAACGGCTAGTCAAGCTTTTGTGAACAGTACTTTCAAATGAGTGGGTGGTGCTAGGGCATCATATATGGGGAGGTTGAAATTCCCTGGATTTTTATTGTACAACATGAGGTTCTTATGGCTATAGCTAGTAATAGCACCTGTGACAGACACCTGACAGACAAATCCATTCCCCATAATCTGGAGAGCCTCTGGACAGGTGTCATGAGGACATTGTAGTTGTTTTGTAGTCCGGTTGTTTTGCCTGGTTTGTTTTCTCTGTCCCTGTCTCCAGCCTCTGCTCACTTCCCCCAGGCCATGTACTCTCCTCTCACTCCCCAGACCTGCCACCCTCGAACCATCCACTAGATGCCCTCAGACTCTTGCCAGTCCACCTGACAGCCCCTACCACCTACACACCTGCCCCCACTTTCCTCATCAGCCCTGCAGTTACCTGACTTCCACCACCTACACTCACCTGTTTCCACTTTCCCTCATCAACCCTGCAGTTTATAACTGGTCCATTTCCACACACTCCTTGCCAGTTTAACAATGTTGCCATGTGCTTATTACCTTTGCTTTCTAGCTTTTTTTATACCTGTTGTCTGTCACTTGAAACCTTGTTTTTTGTAAATTATCACCTGCCTGAACCTCTACTTTGGATTTCCTTTCCTTCCTCAAATTAGTTTTCCTGTATTCACCCCTGTGACAACAGGAAGCACAGACTGACAGTGTTTAAGAACTGAATAAGATATCAGTAACTTGTTTTTTTTATAGGCACAGCTGCTGCTCTTCATGACAGAAATATATAATACTCACTAATACACAAATGTATGTGTGAATGTGCTGCTGTTTGCCTGTTGTGGGGGTTCTGTACTTAACGTTATCTGTGCTGCTGGAGATTATAATTCTTGATTTGTATCCAGGTTTAGCTAATAGTGGGTTTTAAAGTCCATAACAAAAAGCTGAACTGTAATAAATAAAAAAGGTCTATGTGGACGATATGCTGTATAATCAGACAAAAGTTAAAACCCAATGGAAATTTGCAGTCACGCCAGTTCTTTGTTCACATAAACAAGTTCATATCTTTAATGGGACCACAACCGAGCTAATCTTTTTTTTGGTAGCATTAATCTTACAACACATTGTCTTTAAAGTTTTCGAAAAACACATTTACACGTAAGCCTGATAAAAGGTTGAACTAGATTACCAAATTCTAATCTGACTGATTACAGTCTCATTTATCACAGAATAAAAATACAGTTATGGAAAGCTTAACAGATATGTTTTGAAAAACTGTTCTGATTGAGATCTCAGGCTACGCATAAATACAAATTGATTTATTGATACACAAATGTAATCATAAATGTAATAATCATTCAGAAAATAGAAATATTTACTGCTTGCAGATGTACAACTGTAAAAGATGACTTGCTTTTCCCAGTTTTACATACAATCTGTATGTAAGCCTATATATCACTTTGGTATCTGGAACCTTGTAACACATTTTTGACATTTTAAAAATAGTTGTTTACTTAATACAATGTTAAGACAAAGACTTCAAAGGTGTTTTGCTGTCCATTACCTGATTTAGATTTTCTAAAGCTAGAAAATATCAGTAAAGAGTACATATTCAGGCTTTCAAACATCCTTGTCATCACTCTCGTTAATAGGTGACGTCACACACTACAATCATAATTTTCTAGAGTCTATAACCTCAAACATGACCAGACTGAACAATTAAACATAAATCGTATAAATCAAAACATCAATTCCGTAACTGTCAGCTATATTTTCTTAAATGTGTATGAAATTTCTGTACAAGTTTATTGTACCAGCATGTAGACCCATTACCCTAATTATCAGACTATGGTGGTCAGTAGTAAAATAGATTTTAGCCCAAAAACGTAAAAAGCAATCCTGAAACAGATAATATAAAGCAGTTACTCAGTATATTTTCCTGAGTAGATCCTGACATTTTCTTCAAATGAGGCTTTGACATTGATTCTTCAAATTATTTCTAATATAGTGACAAAAAGTATTAAATGGCTAAAAATAACACTAAAACTGTCAGGCAGCATTTACTCTAGTACAATCAAGTTTGGTATACTTTATCGTTTTTAAGGTCTTTCATACATAATTATCACAGAAAGATCAATACAAAAAAGAAACAAATAAAAGACAAAGTAAAATTAAACTTTTTTGGTTTCGAGCATGTATGATCAGCAATGAACCTGATAAACTCAAATCTCTCCAAAGTCATCCAGTTTATCCCTCCATCATCCAGTCGTGTTTGGCTGTGGTGGCGCATTTCCAAGTCTCCACAATCTGGGACAGCAGCAGATTTTCAGGAAACTTTTCCTCCACGTAAAGAGGCACCTTCACTCCTTTACGGTCCATATAGGCACACACCGTCTCTTTCACACTGAAAAGAAGGAAAAGGTGTGGATAATAAGGACCATGTTTGCATACAGGAAAGCGAAAAACAGAAAATTATACCAACTACATTAACAACATGAAACTTCAATGCTGGTGTCGTGGTAGTTTTTCCTAATTTCCTGCATTCTTTAATGTTTTTCATAACTGTACATTTACTGTCGAATGGCCAGGGTTGTGATTGACAGGTGCCAACCACAGAGAACATATTACAAACAATCGTTTTTTCTCTGGTCTATAGCAGTCATCATTTATAAATATTAAGTGAACAAATTACATTTTGAATTGTTGAAAGAGTGCCATGCCCCCTCGAGTTTAAATGATTATTGGAAGTCCCTAATAACTTAAATCTTCAACTGACTTGACTGAGTAAATGATGACCACATTTTGAGGGGCTTATTTCTTTTATTTATTAATGTTTGGTTTTACAAGGTGTTACACTGGTAACATATGGTAATATGTGTACCAAGCCTCATGACAAATGCCGGCTGGGACAGGCTCCTTTCACAACAAGTACTTTAGAAAATGTATGGGATGTTTCACAAATGTACACACAATTTTATCAGCTTGTTGCCATCTATAGTAAATAGTCAAAAGTCGCTGCCCTGATCAGTTCACACAGCCTGCTTAAAGTTAGAAACACATGTCTATATTTTTAAGGAGGTATGTCTGACATCACCACATCGACTGCAGATATCACGCTGTGCGTTATATGATAAAACTGCTCAGATATTTGATAAAATGCAGACACAAGGTCATCACAAGCAACAGGACACAGTCCAAATTCTTGTCTTAAACAACGGAGAAACAAAACAACAGCACTTTATTGTTGCTGAAACACATTTGATAAATATGATGTTTAGGATTCGAGCTATCCAAACAATGGCCTCTTTGAACTGTTGTGGTCAGGGAAGCGCTACCGCAGTCATAGGGCCAGAAGGGTCATATAGTATGTGACAAATAAAACTTAAACACATACATGTTTTTATGTTGCATCATTCCAAAAAAAAAAGGAGATATTTTAGATGTCTTCTGCACAAAATGTAGCCTGACAGAGAGCTTTGGGATCTCCAATAAGATAATAAGTGAGTTTGAACAAAGTTTAGCTCACGGTACGAGTTTGTATTGACAGTGAGGTTTAGGGGGTAATCCACATCTCTATTCAGGTCTACTGTGGGGAGCAATTGCATTAACAAGGAAATATTTTGTTTAACAGGTTTACCTCCAGGATGGTTTGTAGTCGTCGGTGGCCCTCGGACGTCCCAGACTCAACAGGAGGAACTCGTGCATCTCAAGCAGCCATTGGTCCGTATTTCCCCTGGACATGAACCCTTTTAGCTCAGTCTTGTCTTCCTCTGTCAGCGGTATCAGGTACTCAGCTGGATACCCCGAAAAGAGCTCCTTTTTTATAGAAACATGGAGTGAGGTATTTTATGTGTGAAACAGTGTATATTATATGTAAAATGTTTTGGTGAAGTATACACTGAAATTAGCCAAAAAAATAAACAATCGGTCATAAAAGCATAAGTCATGATCCTAATGCCCAGTTTCTTTTGATTTTCTATTGTTGTGATTCTCCTTGTTTAACCAGCTTACCCTCTTGAGACACAGCATGCTTTCAGATTTGAGGGAGGAGAGGAGTTGCCACAAAGAAACACAGTGTGTGAGCTTGCATCTGCCCAGAGCCTAAAGAAATAACACAGCAAAGTAAAGAGTCTGTTCCATACAGTCTGAAAGCACACAACAGGGATTTAAAAAAAAAATTAATTTATACCTACAGTTTATTTTCTTTAGTTTTGGGGTTTAGAGGATATAATTAAGATGGGATTTATTATTAGGAAGCTTTATTTTTGTAGATTAACTTATTTCACTTGTGTTTTTTTTTATGCCTGACATAATTTAATTAATGGTAATTAAAATATTCGTAATATATATTAGTTTAAAATGTCCCTATTTTGTGTAGATGGGGAACTACATAACATTTACTGTAAGACAGTGAAGTGATGTATTAAGCTTGTTTTCAGAGTTGTTTTGTCCAACTGTGGTGGTAATTAATTACTTTACTCACGACCTGAAAGCAGTTATGATGTATGAAAGTATAGCTTCACAATTTTTCAAGTCTGTCTTAAAACAATAATTGGGTGCCCGCATGACCACTGAAGCAGGTTTTGCTGACATAGCTGTCCTTTAGCTTTAACCTTAACATATACAACAAACAAAGAGGCTGCACACGCATTGACCTGCAATATGTGACGATCGATGTGGTCGGCCATCTTCAGGATGTCCTGGAGGTAAGTGACCAGCGACATCATGGGATCACCCCCAGTCATTGACAGGAAACCCAGGAGCAGCTCCGCGATCTTGAACGCCTCACACACCTCGCTGTAGGAGTCCAGCTCTCTGGACAAGGCGTTCCGGGTCAAAGAGGACAAAGTGTCCTGAAGGAACAACAAAGTATGAATAAAGCCTAAAGCCATAATGTGTGTTGTGCATTAATATGTGCACATTCCAACTGTCAAATGTCATAGTTAAAATTCATTGACAGTCAAACTATCTATGTATGAATTACCTTCTGGATGAGATACCATTAACAATTAAACAAAATGTTGACCCACAATGTAATAAAATAATTAACAGGTGAACTCAATGATTTGTACTGTTTTAAATACAACAAGAAGCCATTTAAAATAATATAATAGTTTGTTTAATGTTGATTAATGAGCATTAGGTAATAAATCTGTCAAAAATAAAACCCTGCATGTGGACTGTAACCTTGTAGAGTGCAATCCTGAATAAAATGAATCAGCAACAATTGTAACAGATTAATACTTTAAGGTCATTCATCAAGCAAACATACCAAATATTCTCTGCTTTCAGCAGGTCACATAGAGGATTTGCTGCCTTTCTGTTTCATATAATTGTAAATTGAATAACTGTGGGTTTTGGACTCAAAACAAGACTTAAGGAACTCTGGGCTGCGGTAACTCGTGATAGACATTTTAACTATTTTCTAACGCTTTACAGACAAGAAAATTACCAAAACATGAATTGTTAATGAAAACCATCTTTTGTTGCAACCCTAGTAAATGTCTTTCCTTAAATGTATGCAATATATATTTGTGTTTTGACTAGGTAGATGTAAGCTGAAATCTAATTGTATAATGTATCATCATTAATTTACCTGATGTACTTTTCCTTTAACAGCTTTGAAAATGGTTTCATAGTCCCTCTCTTGTGTGTTGACCAGAGTGGGAATTCCCTAAAATAAAGCATAAAAGAAAGTGAGTTTAGTAAAACACGGAAATATTACTGTTAAATAAGTAAGACATCAGAGCAGATAAAATACTGACAAATAAAAGTCAAATACGATGTTACAATTTGCTTGGTGAAAATGTCTTACTGTGTTAACTAACACAATGAAAACCATCTGGTTTGCTAGTACAAAACGATATGACAGCCCAAAACAAACCAAGTCAAACAAAATGTGTCTGTTCCATATGGGTTGAGTTGGCTGTAGCCACTGTTTTAAGAGGATCGGTATCGCTACATGTAGCACAAGGCATAATGGAGGTTCCTTGTCAAGGGGGTGCACAAGCCATGCAACAATAGACTGTAAAGGGTTGGTTAAGCTTGTGTGAGTCCATTTAATGTCTTGTCATTTTTCGTTAACCAAACCAGGCTGTGTGGACTCACTGTGCGTGTGATGAGGGGTTTTCCCTGTAGGAAACGGGTGAGGATCTGCTGCTGGATCCTGGGCAGGTCATATTGTGATATCGTCTCATGGCCATGTTCCAAGCTGTACTGGCAGTTGGATAAAACCAGAGGAAGCAGGTCCTTCTCCAGCTCATAGTGGATCACATGCTGCTCCGTTAGCGCTGCCACACTCACCTTGTAAGTGCTGTAGACATCACAAAGCAAATATACACTTTTTAGTCCTGGAATGACATTTATTAATCCCAACCAAAAATGCATAAACTTTCATTATTCCACATTTTTGGTTTAAAAGTAAGATTTTTGGAATACAGCAAACATGTTTTTCAGCAGATGTGAATGTTCCATAATATATCTATCTTGGTGCTATTACAAATTTCATACGTTCATACGTTGCATGTTTAGCTTGTTCACTACAGTTGTTGAAAAGTCTGCATGTGCATTATGATTTTACCAAATTCACATTAGGCTTTTTTCAAGGATAGGCATAAGCCTCGGATCTGTCATACAACTTACACTAAACAAGGATTGCATTAGAAAGGGTTAGTGTAATGCCAAGTATGAACAGGAATAATCACAGCAAGAAAAAGCCCTTTCAATGTTCATTTTGGGTTTAGACAGACAAAATTGTGAAAATCACCTTTACGGTACAATGATAAAGCAGCATTGCTGAAAAAAGCATTTTGCATCATGGACCCTTAGACAACAGACCTCCCGCTGGAGGACGTGGGAGATTGTTGTTTACATGATCCTATGATCGTTATGAAGTGTTAAGAAATATTTGTTCATGTTTTTACATCTAGACATCTTTTGGATCTATATGTTTTTGTGTGTTTATTTAGTAAAATTTGTTGAAAATCAATTTCAATACTTTTATTAATTATTTAGTTTTTATTGACACCATTTTTTATTTTAGGTTTTACTGATTTTAGGGATAAGAAGCATTTGAAGATACTCCAAGAAATGACATCACAATAAGCAAAAATGCCATTGTTAGCACTGACGTATCATTTCTATTGCAGAGTTTAAAGGGTTAAACTGAAACATTCTCCCCAGCTCGTTGTTGGTCAACAAATTTGTTTTTGTAGCTCCATGTATGTTTTACCTTCTGTCCTCTCCAGTGAGGCTATCCACTGCGTTCACCAGCTCATTGTGTAGCGCCACCAAGTAGCTGACCAGCCCTGTGGCACACAGGCCTGGACCCTGCCGCCGGGGCAGGAGGTACTGCAGATCACTGTTCAGGTCCAAATCCTCGCTGCAAAATTCATCCGGAATCTTCAACTCATCTGTAAGTTGGAAAGGACATATACATAAAACATTATGTCCAATACAACAATATGTTAGCATGTATTCATTGTGATATTTTATTCAATCACTGTTGCACCAAAGAAACAACTTTTTTTTAACCACGTGTAGCCATTACAGCTCTTTTTCCAAAGACATCATTTTGAAACCAGTGACGTTTGTAGAGTGTGGGCAGAATCACAACACTAAATGTTAACCAACAATTCTGTTAACTGGACTAGAGATAGTTAAATTATTGAGTATCTAAACTCTAATAATGGAGTTACAGTAGCTGTACTGTGACTACAGTGTAAATGTAAACAGCATAACTTGTGTTAAAGTGTTTACTGGATATGTGAAACAGTTGCAGAATTGCTTTGCTCTAGTTACAAATCCATTATTAAGATAACTTTAAACTAAACTCAACCTTATTTATACAGCATTTTAACATGACAACGTTCACCCAAAGTGTTTTACAACACAGACAAAAACAGAACAAAATAAACGAGAGGACTAGGAAAGTTGTCATTGCGACTGTCTCGATCAATACATTTTTAAGAAGACAAAGGGAGGATGGGTGTTTTACTTACTGCTGGTTACAGACACTCTGAGCAGATTCCATGTTTGTAGGAAGATGTCAATGTGTTTCTCATACCACTTCCTCATTTCTGAAAGAAGAAATGTTAAAAATATTTACATAGTTCCTATGACAAGGAAAGAAATATAAAATGTCAGACATCTGTTGTTGTCTGTCCCATAACCCATGGCTCCCTATAATTTAAGAGTCAGTCAGTCAGTCAGTCAGTCAGTCAGTCAAATTTTAAAATTAAATGTTTGTCTCGCATTGCCAGACCTTCCTCCACAGCGCTGCGGAGGAGGTTCTGGCTAATCCACAAAGCATTCTGGGATGGGAGAAAACCGTGCTCTGGTGTATTGGCATTTCCTTAAACCAATCACAATCGTCTCCGGCGGCGCTAAGCGCCAGACACAATGACAATGCCTCTGCAAAATAGCCTCAGGAAAGAACTTGTTTTGGTAGACCGTGTACGTTCAAAGGTTGTTTTAGTCGTGCAACAGAAAACTCAGATTGGACAGATAGTCTAGCTAGCTGTCTGGATTTACCCTGCAGAGATCTGAGGAGCAGTTAACCTTAGTCATCAAAAATAGGCCGCAGTTTAAAATGCCAACACAAAGAGAAAATGAGGGACATCCGGCGGAATTTCCAGAGGAACCAGAGCAATCACCTAAATGAATCGTCGTCGATATAATTAAATGCTAACACTTTGAGAACAAACCAGGCTTAGGTCTAGTTATTGCTCAAAGATTTCACAGCTGTACCTGTCTGTTTCTCAATGAACTCTCCGATGGAGCCCACTATCTGGTCAGTTGCGTTCTGGAACTTTCTCACCAAGCGTTTCTGCAAGATTAGGATGACTGGAAGGAGCTTAATCTGCCGAAATTCTCTCTCCTGAAAAAGAAAGACACAAATTCATCATATGTTCATAACCATATGCCACATATATTAAGTCATTAAGATAAATGACCATAATGTATCTCTGGCCCATTTATAATATTGCTGATCAAAACGAATGACTATTTGTCAAAATAAAAAAAATATTTTTTCATTTTATTGAATATAGAGGTTTCTTTTTTGAAAGATTACTGGGACACTAAGGAAAAAAAAATTCACTCAAACATTTCAATTACACAGATAATAAAATAAATATAAATGTATTGTGCATTACTTCCTCAAATAGTTTTGGAAAATAAAAGTATTATGAGTAATGGGGCTAAAAAAAGAAAAATTATCCTGACGGTTGATTGGGGATAGGCTACACAGCTATCCCCAAGAAATTAGAAGGATGTATCCCCTCAGGAGCAAGACTGTATTCATCATTCATGTAATTATTACTTTTAGAATATTAATGCAGTGCCCGTTTGGAGTGTGTGCCTGTTCAGAAGGATTGCTTTTTTTTCCCCCCACAACTTTTTCTAACTATAAGCGCGGTTCAATCAGTTGCGGCTCGGCTGCGGCTTATTTAGAGATTCGGTGTGTCACCTTATTTTCATTTAGCCGTCACACATCCAGGTACCGATACCGGTACCTTAATTTGGTTCCGGTACCCAACGGTACCTTTTTTGACACTTTCCCTCTGTAATGACAAAACATTTATTTCAGTTGTAAAAATGATTTCAAACCTATTTATCCTATTTACTTTAGTTATTTATTTATTTAGAACATTTAATACTCCACACAACATAAAACCCCTCCCTTTCCCCTCCCAACTCCGTACCTACAACCTATCAAATCAGATAAATATTGATTTCTTACACTGGAACTTTTATTCTTGTATTTGTATCGTATTCTATTTTAGCCTTTTTTTTATTTCCTATCTCCTTTTAATTGCTCTTAGATGTTTTATGTAAACTACTTTGAATTGCATGTTGCTGAAATTTGCTATAGAAATAAAGTTGCCTTTCCCTACAACCTCCAGCCTGTCAGTCAGTCACCAGGGCATAGAGAGCACTGTTGTGCCTGCCTGTCACAAAGGGTAACCATGCTGCGGCCGCTTTCAGCTCGCAATTATATTATATTGTAGCAAACGCTATCTGCGTGGATTTTTGAAAAGTGCAAACACTTTACCAGCATTGCCGTGACTCACTTTGACTTAAAGTGGAACTATTATGCTTTTCCCTATTTTCTGTCATATCTATGTTATAATAGATTTGTTTATGTTAAACATGGCCAGAGCTTCAAATAATGAGGTAAACATATTTCAGAGAAATCACCATTAGCTTCAGATTTCCAACCTTTAACAGTTTTTTCTACTCTCGGCTAGGTGTTACGCAACTCCAAGCAGGCCATCTATGATTGCTCATCTGCTCCAACTACTGGAGTGTTTTTTTAAGCTACTGCAATGTTAACACTGTCCTGCTTACGGCAGTAAAAGATGTAATCTTGGATGCCTGCCGATCTTGTTCGTTCTCCCCAATTCCGGGTCACATTACTCTTGAAACATTTCCGATTATGCGGTAACGCTAGATAGCTGTAATCTTGGCAGCCAATGTTGCTCAGGCACCGTTTGATTTAACATGAATCGTTAGTAGGCTGCCAACATAATTTGGTTGTTACCCAACCCTACGGGCAAGGGAGGGAGGGAGCCCGGCTGAGCCTGCTGGAAAAAGCTGCCACAGCGCATAGTGATGTGCCCCAGCCCCGGGCAAGAGAAGGAGGGAGCCGGGCTCAACCTTAAACAGCATGCAGAACGGCCGCACAAATGTACGCAACCGCCGGCAACAAAACAACGGGCTAGAGAGCCCAAGAGCCCTGCCGTTTATCTAACGTGTCTGTGTAGGATTGTATTTGCATGTAAGGTAGACAGCAATAGGTTTTTGGCGGATGACCACTTTTTGGCATATGACACTCCCCCCCCACCCTGCTGTACCACTCATGTGTGGTAGGGACACACAGAGATATTCCGATTTTATAGATAGATGAGATATCTTGTGGACATGGTTGACATTTGGTCTAAAGCTGTCCAAAATGCAAAGAGTTCATTCTCTGAATGTGCAATTACTAAAATTAATCCACCATTAGATTTTAATGTTGTGTAGAAGTGGAATCTTTGAATTGCTGGTGGCCCTAGATCAAAGGTCAGGAGGTCAAAGATATCATCCCTTGAAAATGAATATCTACAACAAATTTCATAACCATCTGGCTAGTAGTTGTCAAGACTTCTTGCTCTTGACCAAAATGATGAATTTAAAGTAATTTAGTCACAAAGCTTTACATCTCACAGACATTCACCTTCTGCAGAAACATCCAGAGAAGAGGCAGCTCCTCCTTTCGGTCATACTGCTCCACAATGTGTGTGAGGCTGAGCAATGAGAACCTCTCCCTGCAGCTCCACACCGCTGAGCTGTGGACCGGAGAGCCCTGCGGCAGCGACGTCAGGAAGCTACAATCATCACTGAAGGTCGTCCTCATGATGAAGTTGGAGGATACACGGGAGTCAGTCCTGATGCTGCCCTTTGCTTCTTGCAGGAGTTGATCGAGATCCTATAGGCACAAATTATTAGCAGTAGTAGGAGAGTTTAATGCAGCAATGGAAAAAAAATAATTGTGCAAAAGAAACCATAAAAATATCAGCTTCCATCTGCAATACATATAAGAATATGAAGAGAAGCATTTATTAAAATTAAACATAATTCAATAATTATAATAAATTAGCTTATAATAAAAGTATTCTGATATTGACATTGATAATTGAGTATATGGTCATACATTATAACTATCAGTCAAACTGCCCATTTTCAAATATCATAAAAGCTTCATTGTCATTAAAAAAAGGAAAAGAAAAATGTAAAATGGTAAAAAGGTAAAATGTGTTACCCTCAACAGAGGTGTCATCATATCTGCAGCCACAGTAGTCTCCCACATGTTTCTGGATGCTTTGGTTGTTAGGTAAGGATCAATATCAGCTAAAAAAAAGTCAAACAGAAGGTATTTTTGTAAAATGTACTGTTATGCATGTATGTATGTATGTATGTAAAAATAAACAAACATTCAGAAATGGTAAGATCCTTTATACAAATACAGGTTTCTATGCCTATCCTACAGATTTAGAAAAATCCAACGCTAAAAATTTTTGTAATTTGTGTAGGTTGTGTGTCTGTCTTTTTTTTTCAGAATCAATATTTTTTCAATGTGCATGACAAATATTTACATATTGACAGAGGACAATAATCCTGGAACTGAACAAGCAAAAATGCCTCAGATGGTGAATTGGCAAGAATGAATATTATATGACTGACATAACGTGCAAACACTTTAGTTTTATCGACAACAGTTTATAGCACACAGCACTAGGTGGAATTGCTATTGGAGGTATTGTTTGTTCTCTATAAATTAGAGTGTGGTCTAGACCTACTCTACCTCTAAAGTGTCCTGAATTATCGTGCAACTAACAAACAATTATTACAGTTGGTGACTGACTTACAGGGACCAGCCTGCAATAGCTCTTGAAAGGATTTGAGCACCAAGTGGACAGTTGTAACAGTGTCGTCCGCTCCTCTTCCAAGTGTCTGTGACAGCTGATTCAGATCCTTTACTATGTGTAGACTGAGAAACAAACAAACATCCTCCACAGGTGGCTGGATGATGTGCTGGACAAACTAAAGATATAGAGATTGGGGGACAATGTCATAGATTCAAAAGAACAGCCACAATTAATAGTTTATATCTATTTTGCGGAGAGATTAGTATCTGGATAGAATCATTTGATACCCCTGCTACACACAATGTCAACTCTGAAATATTGTTGGCACTTACAATCCAACAAAGTTACCTACGGCTCAGAAAGTGCAACACTTTGGGGTTGATATCTCATTTTGAGAGCAAGTCTTCATCTGCTCACCTGGGACTTCTCTGAGGCTCCCAGCAACATGGCCAAATGTGTAACCAGCCTGACCAGAGTGAAGGGACTCAGAGACATGTTTTTGGTGTCCAGGGCATCTGGGTTGTTTCTCCGGTCAGGGTCTCCTAGGATGTGGCCAGGCCTTGTGTTATCACTAAAACAGATTACAATATCATTAAGTAAGTAGTTCAGGGGAGTTGTATAAATGTAACGGTACCGGACATATATTACAACTATATTTAAAATCTGTTTAAAAAAAGGAGTCACAAATTATCATCTTAGTCTTGCTAGTCTCACATTAATGATACTAATTTGATTTTGTTTAATATAAAACAGTTTTCTTAATATCTGAGTCAGTAGAATTGGAGTAATCATGTGACATTGGAAATGTAGTTCCCATTAATCGCCATAATATGGGAAGCTGAAAATATACTAGATGTTTTTCTATTTAAACACCATAAATATAAAAATACTGAACCTATATTGCAGTGGGGTGGTCATTTATCTTGTGTTCACCAAAACAATCTATTTAAATTTCAATTTTTTTTAGTTTAAAAACTATACAGCAAAACTGAAACTGTCTTTGTGGCCTTGCTTTTTTCCACCGACAAACTATACTTAATACTTTTGAATGATCCCTCACTATATTATGTCCCATGCAAAATCCTGTTTAATGATACTCACTGCTGAAGCTGAATTGGTCTGAATCCCTGCAAGGCCGAATGTTTTTCTCCTCCAACCTCCTGGCCGCACTCCAGACATCGGCCTCGCTGCATGGGCAGGCCGCACTGCAGAGGAACACAGCAGATCAGATCATTTTCTTATCTACTCTATGTATTTATTACTTCATGTCTGTAAATACTGTGCAAATAAATTAACTGGTACTGCAAACAAATTGCTTACCTCATCAACAAAGCATGGATGATTATTTGGACACACTGTGAAAAAACAATCAACCAATAAAAAAAGGCTTAAATCACCTGAATTATTGAGACAGTTTATGTGACTCCTTTAGCATTTGATATGATGACGCAAATTCTAGAGCAATACAGATTATCAGAGGACTTTCAGACATCTGTTATAGAAAATTGTTTATTCAAGATAATTATTTAAGAAAACTAAGCTGCAAAAATGAATGAAATGAAATTAAAATGGTGGTTTATTTATGAATGAATGATACTTACCATACCAAGTGAGCCGCCCATAGTTTTGTTGTATGGCCGCTTGGGCAACAGCTAACATGTCATCAGGCATTGTGGGTATAAATGCCGCCTGTTAAGTAAAATAAAATGAAAATGTTCAAAAGTTCTCATGAAACTGACATGAAAATAATCATCAGTTTTTATTAAAGCTATGAGTATGTTAAAGAGCTTTTCTTTACAACTGTTCTGTTCTTCTTCAATCTGTCTTGGAATACAAATACCCATCCACTTAAATTTAAAAACATCCTAAGCACTAGATTATGCAAGGCACCTTAAAGTTGTAAAATTGATAGCCTTCTGTCATGTAACACCAAGGAGAGTTGCAATGATCTAAAAAGTCCAATATGACGCACGTGTACCTGCATATTTTTAGGAGACAGACCAAGTTGCTTGAGTGGCATCACCAGGGGATGAGTCCCAGTGAGCAGCACAGCTGCCAGATGCATGATCAGCTCGATGATAGAGTTGTCCACAATAGGATGACCAGGGTACATGGCCAGGGCTCCCAACCTGTTGTGAACCAAGGCTGAGGCAAAATCCCTTACTTCTCTTTGATGTAAATACCTTGAGCCCTGGATGAGCTCTCCAAAAGCCTGGCATTGCTACAGGGAAGATATAAGAAGACATACAGTGACAATTTGTTTATATCAATATTGAACCATTTTCACTCAACATACGGTTTTTAAATTACCTTACAGGCCGCAAACAACAATGGTTGACATGCTTTAAGTAGCAAATGAGGTAGTATCTTTCATGAGGGATTAATTGATGCCCTGATTGTTCTTTACTCATAGTCACTTTTTCAATTTGTAAATTAATAATCTAATCCAATTTTCTGAATGATATCACCTGATGTTTAACTCTCAGCGGACTACTATTGTTTAAGATGTTTAATATATTATTCAGTTTCTACAATGGTGTATCTTATCCCTCTACGTACCTCAGGGGTTGGATGAATGCTTGTATTTGCAGATCTGTACAGAGTAGTAACCTCTCGGAATAGCGCCAGGAGGATGAACATTGTTCGATTTCTTGGCGGCGCGGTACATTTCTAAATCAATGTAAAACAAACAATAATTAATGAGTGAGCAGCTACTATTCAGACTGAATTGGTATTTGGTCCCAGTAACAACTATGGTAATGAAATAGATCTCAAGGAACATGTCAATGTGTTTTCAAGTTTTAACTACCTCGCAAATGTCTTCTATCTGCTCAAAATCACCGTCCACTACTGCCTTGGCAACTGCATCCCTTACTGCCTTGTATTCCTCTCCATAGGCAAGATACTGGTCCATCTGGCCTCCATCTTCATTCTGGTCACACCATAAAATGATTTAGAGGAGCAAAAACAATAATAATGTAATATATCCAAATATATGGATATTAAACAGATATGAGCTGTCCTGTTGGCTCCCTGGTCCCAAAATAATCTAATAACTGGGATACATTTGACTGATCTAGTTTGTTTCCATGTTTAAGTAACTAACAACCTGCAAATAATAACATCAAATGATGGTGCCTTGCTGATGATTGGCCCTACTGTCTGCATCATGTAATAATTGTGAGATGTTTACATACATTTTGTTTTATAGTAGATTTGCTCATGAATGGTGGTGTACCTGCTGATGGATCTCTGTAGGGAAAAGCCAGCTGAATTGTGGTTGTTTCACCAGCGTCTGGACGGATTCAACACCCTCCCATTCGCCCAGTTTGCGAATCAGATAAACGCGGTACCAATCATTTCCACTGTCCTCACAGAACTTAATCACCATGTTCAGGAAATCTTCTGCTCCTTCTGGGACATTGTTGTCTGCAACAGCATCAACAATAGTCCAATAAACTCTTAATTTTTTTTATTGCTAACCAGTGCAAACTGTCAGCAGTAGTGAAGTTATCTCTTACCAGACAGATTGTCTCTGATAAGCTGGGCAGCCATGGTGAGTGACAGGCGCAATCGTGCGATGTGCTGCAGATGTTGAATAGACACTGTTGCTGCAACAGAAGTACCATCAGCCAAAAAGTTGTGCAGGAATTGTGTTTCATCATTGTAAAATGGCTTCAGCTCTTCAGCTGTGTGAGATTCTTGAGGCATTTTTTCCCACATGGAGTCCTGCAAAGAAAAGATATTAAACTGTAATTTCAACTGACTTGTGTCAGCAATGAGCAGAATTTGTTTGTGATACAGCTGCCATCCAAACTCCTCCTGAACCCTTCCTTTCACATTCAGATACTGTAGGGCAGTGGTACACAAATAGCAGCTTGTGGGCCAAATCCAGCCCTCTAGCAAACGTATCTGCCCCTCTGACAAAACAGAACCTTTCACTTTCAAAGCTTACATCAAAACTTTTGCATGCTTTTGCACATATGCAAATCCCAAATATGACCTTTTAAAGGTCCAATATGTAATATACTTACTGTAATAAATCCAAAAATGACCCCAATGCATCATCAGATATTAAGGATATTAAGGGCTGTAAATTGGGAAGAGAGGACCGTGAGTTCGCAGTGTGTTTAGCGATTGTTGCCGTAATTCTAAGCCAATAAAGTGTGTTCAGTCGGGTGGAGAGGACTGCAAGGTAGTGTTATTTTTTAGCGGATCCTGCTGTAATTCTAAGCCTAGAAGTGTGTCTCCGTCGGGTGGAGTTATATTGACAACTGTCAATATAACCAGCATCTAATGTTAGCTACTCCGCTGTGCTGGGAAGTAATGTCTGGCTATTTGAGACAAGCGTCTAGCTACATTGTTATAGATGCTCCTTCAGCGCGCTTTGGAGGACGGTCTGGCAAAGCGAGACAATGGATGCTGCAGTTTCAGCCTGGGAACCTCCGTCAACTTCAAGTCTGGGGATGAGGGGGCGGGGGAGACGTCTCTCTCCAGTATTTCGAATTTGTACTGCAGTAACTATTTTAAACACTAGCTGTCAGTATTACATATTGCACCTTTAACATCTAATACTGTAACCCCATGATGAGAGCAATCAATATATCAATACATTTTATTCTTAAATGCATCAAAAGAAATAAAAAAAATGTACACCTACATTCAAACACTCTGTAAAAAGCAAATAGTAATAATTTGGATATCTAATGTCCTGCTAGAAAAATTATTTGGTTTTGGGAGATCACACTTAGTATAGAGTGTGAACTCTTCTTTCTACTGTATCCATCTGATACATTTCTACACTATTCAACATAATAAAACAGTACTGTTATATGTTTGTTTAAAATATGTTTTACCTCCAAGCAGTTGATGTACAAGGCATAAAGCTCTGCTTTATCACCCTCATCCACAAATATGCTTTCTTCAACAGATGACAAATGCTGCTGCAAATATTCCTGGACTTCATCAAAGCTGAAACACAGTTCATCATACACTTGATACAATGCAGAGGAGCTTCAAAATGTGCAGAAGAGTAGATTAAATCTATTCCAACATTTTCTCACAACAGAATCCTTCAATGTGATTAAAGCAGCAATGCTGTCAAACTCTTTTGCACCGTTGCTGACAGAGCTGCCATTTATATCTAACAGACAGCATCATTTACATTCAGATGTGTAGTTTTGACAGCATTTAGTTTACCAACCTGAACTTCAGAAGCAGTTTGAGGATCACAGATCGCACGACTGGGTTTTTATCGAGTGACTCGTCAAAAGGCGACAGATCTTTGGTGTGAATCTGTTTATGTTCTAGTTTGAAATATGATTAAGAGTATATATTAGTAACATATTAAAATTGAGGGAATAAAAGAAATTAAGATAAAAGATAAATAAAGATAAATAATTAGTGTAATTTTTTTTTTAATTGTATTTAAAGGTCCCCCATAATAGGAATGTACTGTATGTACTGTAAAAAATGGTCATTCATTCATTAGAAAATAAGAAAATAAAGAGGACACATGTGGTATATATGATACATGAGTTTCTTTGAGCTCTATCTGTGGTACCTGTCTCAACCATCAGGTAGGACAACAGGTGGGTGATGACACATGTTTCTGGTGGCGTGTTGTCCTTGAAGCACACAGTGGAGAGCAGATCAATGAAGAAACCATTGCAACGCCGCCTAAATTCTGCATTTTTCTTGATAGAAACACTGCAGAGTCACAAAAATCAAATGCGACATACAAATTAAAAATCAAGGTGAGGAAGTTCTATCTGTGTTTATAAGAAAATCTCCAAATGTGGCTAAGCTAAGTCTACTGATTCCCAAAATATCAAACTCTGTCAGGGGACTTTCTTGCTTGAATTTACATGCCACTGTATGTCTTCTTAGTGATACTGTGTTTCACTGTGACATCTACTGAATCACATTTGTTCATACCCACTACATAATAAGCAGGTCTATTATATACTATGACTGCACACACATATACAGGATAGGTGAATGCACAATAGAAAATCACTGAGTGATATTTGTCTCACTGCTCAATGTCTGAGTGTACATATTTCTTACATGACGGGTGGCTCATTAAACAAAGCTGCTAAGCACTGTACAGTGCAAAAAAGGCTCCTGTGCACTTAATAACCACAGTGGTGCATTGAGTAAAAGCCAATAATCAAGTTCAAACTAGCTTTCATCACCTTAATAGTCTAACTCTAAGAGCTCTCCAGTGGCTATTCTTTACATGAAATAGAAAAAAAACTCTGATAAAACTCTGAAACACCTGATATCTTCAGAGACATGTGGTTGAAAGTCATCTGGTAACTGCTGCCTACAATTGGGACAGGAAGTCTGTCCTGCATCAAGGCTCTCCCTGATGCATGTTGAGCAGTGGATGTGATGGCATGGCAGCTCTACAGGGTCCTGAGGCTCCCTCATGCACACCCCACACTGAAGTCCAAACCTTGGTGAAAATAAAAACCAAGGTCAACCAGATTCACTGAAGTGCAGCGAAAGAACATTCTTCACCATTTCACTTAAAATAACTTAATTGTCAAATTAACAAGCCCTTACCGAAACAACTGATCACTTGCCCCCTGCTTACAGGATTGCAGTACTTTAATCACAGCTTGAAAAGCCTTCATTGATTTTACATCAGAGTTTCCCTCCAGAACCTTTGAAATAGGTGAGAAACATTGGACATAAATAAAACAAAAGCCATAATGGTAATTGTTCACATTTTTCAGTTGGCTGACGTTATGTAAAATATAACAGCATGAAGACCATTATGAGAATTAGATTAAATTAGATGGGTTAAAAAATGAACCTGGGTCACACTGGATGAAGGCCACACTGATTAGGTCTGTTAAAAATCGACTCACCTTGCTTAAGGTTTTAGTGTGATTCAGGACCAGTGTTCTGAGCTGATTCTCGTCATTATGGAAACCCAGCAGCATGTGTTCCACAAACAATGAAAGGCTGTAGATGCGCTTCCAGCCATTACTATAATATATAACAGACCATAATTACAGTTAGTGTTTTGTAGAAATATATGCATATTCACTATCCTCCAAGGCAGTATTTTATATCAGTGCTGGGTTTTTCCAGGAAATTGGTAAGCAGAAATACATGGCATTTGCAATGAGAAAGAGCACCACTGCTTGATTTGCCTGAAGCTTAATAAGTTTAATATTGTATTATGCATAAAAATCTTTATTTTAGGTGTGGTCCACTACAAAAGCGGTAACAAAGTCTTTTTAAGTCCTGCTTTTCCATTCTGCCTGTTCCTCCCATCCGCCACATTCTCCATCCATCCACCAGATAATCTTAAGATGCCCTCAGACTTTCCACCTGTCAGTCTCTAGTAGCTACTATAGTAACGTAGCAAATTTAGTTTTTGTGCACTGCAAAAAAACTGGGGGCTTGAACAAATACTTTCTCTGAGCTATTCACAGTGTACTTGATCAATTGTAAGGATTTTTGACTTTGGCATTTTTGAAATGTGAAATAAACTGCATGTGAAATATGCATCTATACATTCAAAATAGCTCATGGTGTTAGTGAGAAGATCACCAGTCTATCAAAGGACTTATAGACACATAAAGATCAGTGTTGAGAGTAACACGTTACAAAAGTAACGCAATTACAGTAATGTAGTGCTTTTTGGTGTAACGTAGTAATATAATGCAACACGTTACAATCTTAGTAATGCGAGTTACAACACATTGTACCCAAAATTAAGTGGTGTTTAATTTTTTAAGAATTCACCAACACTGCAAAACATTTCGGCACCAAAGGAAAAAGATCAGAGTAAAAGAGCCAAGTTATTTCCTGTTGCTGGAATTCAATATATACAGTATAAAAATGTCAGGACTTATTGTTTAGGCTTGTGTTAAGATATCAGTTTAGTGTATCTTGAGTAGTGAGCTGATAGTGAAAATACTGACATGTGACATGAGGGGGGCGTGTTTGTGTGATGAGATTTGCAGGAGTGTCCAAAATGATTTGAGGAGATTGCTTCTGGCTGGAAGCAGCGGAAACAGCCTCAAGCTAACGGCTGCACACCAGTCGCTTCTACTCAGAACCCTACTGCAGACAAACACGTTGAAAGACATTCTTGTTTTTCCACAACACTAACTTTTGTAAATACTCCTTTTAAAACCTGAATTAGAACAACAAGGAAGAGCGAGGCTGGCCCGGCGAAGACACAGACCTGAAGCACAAGAGTGATCACCGAGGCAGCAGCCATCGTCAGACGAGAAAACCATGCAAATTCAGTTTACACAGCACAAACCCCTCGAGAAGTAGGAAAGACATACATTTATAGAGGCAAGTTTAGTCTCGTTCGCACATTAAGCGCAACACGTGTATAGGAATGGGGGAAAGGGGGATTAACGTTACGAGCTGGGTTAATCTTAAATCTTAGTAAATTAACGTTATCTGCCAAGTCATACTTCCACGGTAAGTTTGGTGAAAGTAACTGCAAAAGTAGTGTACAGCATTACAATTCACATACACTAATATTGTAATATAACTGGGCTAATTACTCTCATATGACAGTAACTAGTAATCTATATAACGTATTTCATTTTGGAAGTAACTTGCCTAACACTGATAAAGAGACATAAAACCAGAGGTGGGGGACTGGAGTCGCACGACTCAACTCCAGAGGCTGCTGTGGCCCGGCGTACGGGTTGAGCAGAGGCTGCACAGTTTGACCAGCGGGCAGCGGGCAGCGGCCGCACACCAGGCCGCCGGATGGTGTTGTTAAGAACTTGCAATGTATAACTATTATCAGACCAGCCCTCGCGACCTCGAAACACTACCAGCCCACCCGGCTCTCCCGATTGCCACTACGCCTCTGAATGTAATACAAAGTAAAATTTGCTTTTTTGAAGATATTGAGCAGTTGGCCCAATGTTGAATGATTAAGGAAATTTACCACTGAAGACCAGCCGATGGACTGATAGGTCATCTTTATTTTTACAGAGAGAGTGGACACAAAGTGACGGACAGCTGTGCTTCATTGGCTGAACACATTTTCTTAACTTTTGATTGGGTGGGCAAGACACACGTTTGGGTGGGCTGAGCCCTCCCCTGCCCCTAGCAACCTCCGGCCCTGGAGGCAACCGTCATGAAGAGGGTTATGCCAAAAATAATAAAATTTGGACTCAAGAAGTATTTATATTATGTAGTCGATGACTGTAGTAAGAAGAGAACAGCAGTGAGCAAGGTCTGCAGCTAAAAAATCCAGGACATGACCACCACATCTAACTTTATCCATCCCTCCAAAACCCACAAAGAGAGGTATGTAAATGTGTCTTGTTAAAGCTAGCTAACCTGGCTTGTATAATAACGACACACAGCTACTAAAGGCTAGCCTAGCCGGTAACATTAATTGTATTGTCTCCTCTCCTCCCTAAGAGGGGTTGTGCTGTGTTGAATGACTCACCCAGCCGCCGTGTCATTTCAATTTGCATTCTGGAGCCGGGCCTGCTGGCATCGGTCATCGGAAGTGTTGCTTAATTAGCAGTTTGTTGATGTTATGATATTAATTTTGTATCTTTTGATTGGATAGCTGATGGGTTTTTCAGGAAGTAGGCAGGGTCAGTATGAAGTGCACATATGAGGGTGCGTGTTGGTTGATCTGATATGGCCTAGTGCGGCAGGAGCATTGAGGTGATTAATTTGAGGAATTGTTTGAAAAAGCGAAGGGGGACACTGCAAGCTAGCACGATGCTGAAAGCCATACATGCTGGAGAAAAACATTTTGGAATAGTGACTCTTATGAAAAAAAACTTTGCTTTCTTGTATCACACATCACAAACGTCTTTTTAAACTGATTTAAATGTGGAAACTGGGATAGATCATCAGAATTTTGTATGACTTGTGACTTGCTGGACTTATAGCAGGGCCTCAACTTGACTTGCTGGAGTCTCACCACAGTGACTTGAGACTTGAAGGTTAAGACTTGAGACTTGCTTGTGACTTGCATGTGTGACTTAGTCCCACCTCTGCAAAAAACCTTTCACACATATGGGTAATTTAGAATTCCCAAATAGCCTGCTGTGACCAGACTGTGACCAGACTGTTGAAGAGCTCATAGTACCTTATTGTCCCACTAGAGCACTACGCTCCCAGAATGCAGAGTTACTTGTGGTTCCTAGAGTCTCTAAAAATAGAATGGGAGCCAGAGCCTTCAGCTATCAGGCTCCTCTCCTGTAGAACCAACTCCCGGTCTGTGTTCGGGAGGCTGACACCGTCACCACATTTAAAAGTAAACTTAAAACTCTCCTCTTTGATAAAGCTTATAGGTAGGGAAAAGGAAGTTTTCCTCACCACCCGAGGTTTCTTCCTAAAAGTTTTTCCTCGCCACTGTTGCACTCAATGCTTGCTCTTGGGGGAATTACTGGAATTGTTGGGTCTTTGTAAATTATAGAGTGTGGTCTAGACCTACTCTATCTGTAAAGTGTCCTGAGATAACTCTTAATATGATTTGATACTATAAATAAAATTGAATTGAATTGAACAAGAGCATCCAGACAACATTCATGCCCACATGTAATTTAGTACTTTACTTCCATTTCAGTGCATCAGTATCTTACCTGACATCATGGAGTCTTTCTTTGCATCGCTCTCCATATTGTTTGGTGTTATGTTGAGAGCAAATCAACTCCAAAGAGGCTTGAAGCCTCTTCACCTGCTTCAGCCATTGCTGGCATAGGGCATCAGTATCTAAATTAGCAGACTCCAGGCATTCAACACATGCCTGAGCTGCATGGACATCCAAAACCTACAGGACAGCAACAGTTTGGAATTGATTCAGTAATTTTGAAAAGCTCCTGTGAAAAAAGCCCAATAATGTAAAAAAACCAAGCCAAATTACCTCCTAAGTAAAAACATTGCAATGAGGCTATTTTTAAACAGTCTGGCAGTTCACATAAAAACACACCAGGGCTACATTCAATTCAGCTAACTTCACAGAAAACAATGAGGGAAGAACAGCATCACTGATCTGTTTTAATTGAATACTCTCTGTCTACCTCAGCTAAAAACATCGAATCTGCAGCATGTTACCGTTTCGATCACTATTGAGCCTGTTTGTAACCATTAGGCTACCGGCAACGTGATCTTCACCTGTTCAACTGACTTTACCAGATAGTAGGCAACTGTCATGTTATTTTTGTGTGAACTGACCACAGACTGGAATGGATGTTTGGTGTTATTTTTAAAAGAACAGGAAAAACTGATGGATGAAACTGTCAATTAGATTACATTTTAAATGCAAAAATGTTTTGAATTGAAATGCATTTACCATCTCTGGACTACGTCTAAGGTGGTTGTTTCTTCGCAAAGGAGAAACAACATCAGGCTGAAGCGAAATCATCCGTGAGAGGTTCTGAAGACGACTTTGGTAGAAATGATAGGCAATGTGGACGTGAGGAAGAGAAAGCTCATCTTTATCTCTTTTTTGTGTCCGTACTTCATCAACACAGCTGGCCAGGGCCTGACACAAGAGCTGAGGAGTAAATGAATAAGTAGATTAATAATACAGTATTTGTTTTAACTACAGCAATGTGAACGAGGAAACACATTCACATAAGATTGACTGAAGCATTAGAAAGGTTTTCCAAACTAATTTCTCGAATACACCCAAGTGTAGAAAAAGTAATGCTTGTTTATGCACAAATGTAGTTAAATTTCCTTAGTGTAGGATCAAACCACAAATACAATGATTGCATGGATTAATCCCTTAATCTGTAGAACTGAATTATTAGTATATCAAACTGTCACCAAGAGACATACAGAATTTACTAAGGCACAGATGTGAGACATTCTGGGGCACAAAAGTGCTATATATTTTTTTAAAACAAGCACCAGGTTAGAGTCGCAGATTGCGTGGCATTTGTGCGAGTGGTTGCAAGTGTCACCTCTCTCTTAATTGCATATGCAGTAATCGCTATTTCTACACCACTAACAATGCTCAAAATAGCACCACACTTCAACAGTAGCATAGTGATGGTCCCTACATGTAAACTGAAGCATTGAGAACTTTGTAAGTGTACAGACAGTTTATTAAAAAGATAATGATGAAAATCTCTTCAAAAGGTATTGATATAGATGATAGCCTTAAAAAACTTGCAAAAGAGAGGGGAATGGTATCAGGCGTTTACAAACTCCTTTTCTTCTCAAATAGCAAATTTACTCAGACACAGGAAAGATGGGACAAGACTTGGGTATATCACTACCCCACTTGAGTGGGACTGAAATTGGAAGCACTTGGCAGCAATATCCAAATGTGTAATACTTATAGTAATACAACTGAAAATACTGAATAGAGCATGCATCACCCCTTCAAGACTAAAAAAATGGATCACTTTCCAAAAGTCCTAAACATAAATGTAACCCTAGATCCAGCCACATGCTTGTTGGGTATTGAGCCCCAAGGCATAAATTGTAAATTGGCGGTAAAAACATTATCGCACTAGCATGCCTTGCAACACAAAGCTTAATCCTTATGAACTGGAAAGTCAGTAAGGCAAATTGTTTCGACATGTATAATTGGCTAGATGAGTTCCTGAACCTTAGAAGTATGGAAAAAACAGCTTCCTTATTCGTATATCCAGAAGGGGATGGCAATAGCTTATGGGGTATAATATGGTAATTCCAAGACTCACAACCCACCTTCCTCCCTTCGTAATTATAAAAATGTATTTGCTGGACCTAGTACCCCAGTCTTGGTTCCATCATATCCCTTTCCATTTAAGAATATTATACTTAGAAAGAAGAATGTATCTGCATTGGGACAATGTATGCGTGTATGTGTTGATGTCAAACCACCTCCATGTATGTGTTCCTGTGGCCACATGGTTGTGTCATACGGAAACACGGGCATAAAATAAAAAAATGTAATCCCACACCCCCTCCCACCCTTGTATTTCATATGTTTGTCCTGTCACTAATTTGTAGGTATGTTGTTATGTATTTGTACTGTGTGTTTGCCTGTGTTTGTTTGTCATGGAAAATCAGTAAAGTAAATCAGAAGCTGAATACACAAAGATTGCGACCACAAATTCGATAAAACCATAATTGCATTGGGGTTTGCAGCAGTGGAATCTTAAATTTGATTGTTGTATTTGACCGCACTGGATTGAATTCTTGAATCAATATCAAATACAATATATACAGTAAAATGTTTTGAGGAAGTGACAGTTGTGGTATTGCAGCTAATGGATGCATTCATTGAGCACTTTATTCACCCTCACCTGCAATTCTTCATCTGATGTCCCTTTCATGGTCATGGAAACAAAATCCTGTAGGTACCTTTCGAAAAATTCTTTCTTCATTTTTTCACCCACATTTTTAGCCATGTAACTGCCAAGTGGAGTGTTCAAGAACAACTCTTGGAAATGACCAGGTGAATGTGCTGCAAAGAAAAGTTGAGAATGTCACTGATAAGTAAGGATTCAATCTTTCAGTTACAAAGCTTGTACCTTACTGTAAATATACAGCACAATTCAAGGACAGAAGGCATTTGGATATGTTACTTATACAGTATATTTACTTTCATGTCTGGATGTTTGCATCATGAGCCCATCCAGGAAGTCTTTGATCCACCAACTGAAGGGCATGCGACAGCACATGGTGTTGCCACCTGTGCTATGGCTTTGTACCATTAAGACACTAGAGCTAGAGAGGCAGGAGGCAAATTATATGAATGTAATTTTGCAAAATAGAGGAATCACATTATTTATGTTCTAGCCAAAGTAGCTTCTAGCTGGTGCTGTAATTCACTTGAATTTGGGTATTCGGTACTCAATCTCTGTAAGGTATCTAACGAAATAACCCAGTACCAAGTAGTGTCAAAACTTCTTCAATCAAGCAATACCTGCATTTGATCCCTTTTGTGCGCAGATCTAGGAAAAAAAAACTATTTGTACACTTTTGCTCGAAGCTAATCACAGCTAATATTCTTCGATTTAATGCGACGTCATTAGTTCATTTCATCAGCAGTTATAAGCCATACAGTCAGGGCCTGAAATGAACACCCGGCCATGCGCCAAATGCGGGTGAATTTTGCCATTGGCGGGTAAAACTGTCCATCTACCTGCCACCTTGGCAGCCATTGAGAATTGAGTGATTCAGAGTTTTTTTTTGCCATTGTTGTTCCTTCACATTTCAACCAAGTCCGCCATTTGCTTGGATTTGAGCTAAAAATGTGGTGGCGCATTACTGGGGTGAAGAGGCCAGCTGAAACAAGCAACCAACAAAAAAATGAGGATGATTCAAAGAAAAGTAAAAGAAGACGTTTTATTACTAAGTGGACAGTTGGCGACAACGGCAAGGTTCGCGAGGTGCTGATTTACGACAGCAGTACAGGACAAATGTACTGTTGTGACGGTCGTGTGTATGGCTCAGAGAAAGAGGTGGAGGAAGAGGAGTGTGTCTGCTCCTTTTTTGTGGACTCAGAGGAGAACTCATTATATGATAACTGTCTCTGATAGGGGAAATCATTAAATAAAACGATAAAAAATATGTTTGATAAGAGTCATTAATTATATTGCTTTCGTTAATAACTTGACAGCACTTAAATGTGTATTCTTAACAAGTTCAAGAACCATGCTTGTGCATTTCCTGTATTTCACCTTTATGAGGCAAAAAAAAAATTGGCTGGTAAAAAGCCTGTGTGGCTAGTGGAAATCCACCTGCCACAGTGGCTGGTGGCCAAAAAAGTTAACTTCAATCCCTGCATACAGTCTGTGGTGTGGTAAAGTCCAGCATGGGGTATTTGACGGAGCTGGCAGTTGAGCATGTAATGCATTTGTGTATCATTTATTATTGTATCATATGGATGGGGTGGTGGCATTTTACGCAATTAAATGCTTCTATACACATGATGGGTAATGAACGAAGTAGAAAAAAATGTAATAAACACGGTACTCTCTTGGTATCGTCATCACTTTAAATGTACAGTATTGGTACTGGTATCGTAATTTGTTAAATGATACCCAGTCCTAGTTACAATTTAAAATGCTTCTTTTTTTAAACTATAGTACAAACTAAACAGACTAAAGCAACATCATGGTAGTATGTTGTCAACATTACCTTGAGTGTTCAGACCAAAGATGTAAATCAATCTCAAATGGATGCATTGTGCTGAATAGATACCATGATAATACATCCAAAAGATACTTACTCGCTTTTCACCCTTACATAAGGTACATGGAGCATCTCTTTGCTCCCAAATATCTCAAGCCAAAGGTTTGTGATGTCATCACACTCATTCAGCAGGAGGTCCAAATTGCAATCTCGGTCAATGACTAAGACCAAGTTGGCAAGAAGTGGAGTGACAACCGCTTGGATTTTCCTCCACAGTGTGTGTCTGTGAAAAAAATAAATAAATATATATATATATATATATATATATATATATATATATATATATATATATATATATATATATATATATATATATATGACTTTCTTAAAATCATGCTGACATTTGCATTTCTATTGAAAAATTATAGTTGAGAGAGTGATAAACTGGCAGTGATAAACAGCTAAATTGGGTGGTTACCTGAAGTTTGCAGTAGTGCATTTTACATCACAAGCAGTTTTGAAATAAGTGATGAATAAATTACAGAGAAAGATTGTTTGCAAATATAGCAAAGAAAATGGTCACATAGATTGCTAAGGTAAGGGATGTCAAGGAGAGACCTACAGGAACGTTCCTCCCTCTTGAAGAGCGTTGAAATTAGACGCCTCTGTTAGAACCCAGCTTTTTGGATTGGGGATGTTGGCTTCATAGTCCTTCAACAGCGAGTGGAGACGCTTTCGCACAATGCTTGCAAACAGACCTTAAAAACAAAATTTATTTAAACTTTTTTTCAGTGAGATGCATTTTCACTGCACACAGAGTAGATGTGTATAACAATGGCCTGATATGAAAAGATGACCCAGAATGACTTATTTTCTAACCGTGTGTCTGACTTCCATCCAGTAGTGTGAGCAGGTTCTCAACTCTCTTAGTGCTGAGTTCTCCATTGTCTGCTGCATCTCTGAGCATGCTCACTGCACTCTGCACACAGCTCCTCGTCAGATCTGTTGTATCAAATAAATCTTCCGAAACCTGCAAAAAAAAACAGAAGACAAAACAAATTAACAACAGCAGGAAATGGAAAATGTCCTAAAAGGGAATCATCCAAAACAGTGCAGAGGTGAAATAGTGAAAATAGTGAAATCATGGTGAAGCCACAAGTTCTATGCCAAATGATAAAAAAATACTTTGTGAATACATGCTTCCCATTTCCAAGACTGAGTCAGTGTGCCTCCTCACAATGACTTCCAGAATTCAGAACATTTCAAAATGTAATTGAAAGCCATTCCTGGTTTGGTACCCGGTTACATTACTGTTCACATTCCTAAACTGTATATCTTCTATATCACTCATTGGCCCTTAGCATTCCCTTACTGTAGCTGACTAGCTCTATTAAATTACTTGTTATGCTGGGTATCAGGTTATCAGGATTGTCTTGTTCTTCCAGGTTTATAATTATAAGTGGTAAATACACTTACATTGGAGTCATCATTCTGTGGCACACCAGTGCGGTCTTCTGTCTCCATGGCTTGAAAAGAAAGAATTATAGGTGAATTTATATATTTACTTAAAATATATAACATTATTTAGAAAAACAAGATTTTTAATGAGTTACCCTCAGGTGGATCTTCAAAAAGTTCACTTATACATAGCTTTTTCAAGGAATGAACATCAGACACAAACTCTTTTGATCTTCTGAGATCATCAATGTGAACAGACCTCCATGGACCTGAAAAAGCAATAAAATGATTACTTCACCCTCAAAAGAACCATTAGTATATCAATTACTCACCAAGTGTTCTTTGGAATTTGTGAAGAAAATTCATCAAGTATTTACTTTGTTTTGGGATTCTCTGTTTATCATTGAGGCACTTAACAACAACAAACTTTTCTTCACAAATTCATGGCAACATATTTAGTAATTGATATACAAATGGTTGATATACATAATTCGATCTTCTCGGTTCTTTGTTTTGATAGCCGGTCTGGTCACATGTGCATGTTAGTGCTGTGACTATGAAAAAACTTAGGTATTTCATGTATTAGGGATTGGTCTGTGAAAGCTGTGTGGAATCCCAGCCCGCTGTTTTTTCAGTATTCCCAGTTCAGCCCCTTTAAATTGCCCCATTTTTACTCTTAATGTGTAATACTTTGCACTGCATTTATGTGTATGAAAGAGGCTATATGGTGTTGCAGGAATGACGTATTTTTCCATTGGATTATTGCAGAAAATGAGCTCTGTGGCACACAAAAGTTTATGATAAGTTTTAATATATTTTCTGTATTAAATCAAAAAATGACCATGATATGCCACCAGATATTAGGCAAACATGCTAAGTTGAAATACTATCTTCTCTGACAACAATGCTAAGCCAGTATTTTCTCATTGGAAATTTCCATTGCGTGTCAGTTTTTGTTTTGACAGACCAATTTGCTACTCATTTTGTGTGTGCATGTGTAACAGCAGGACTAACCGCCTTGAAAGCCAATATAGGAGGTCCCGCCCTCGATTCGAGGAAGTTTGGTGACAAAGTACACAAATGTCTTTGTGTTGTCAGTAGTGGCCCACTTGTTTATTTCGTTGATGCATGAATACCTGAGAAATCCATGGAATAAGCATAAGTAGAAGAAAAAAGTACACAAATGTAGGCAAATATGTTAGACAAAGATGTACAGAAAAGTAATATATGATGATCTTCAGACTCACTTGGCTGAGGAAAGAATATTCCTCCTGCAGGAGTCTTCATCATAGTCTGTTTGGATAATGAGCACTTTGTCTGCAAGTGTTGAGCCAAGAAATTCCCTAATACCAGGACATAGGCATGAATTACATTTGAATAGACAGAGTGATCACTTGACAGTCATTTGCAGGCCCATATATCAGGTCAACAAAATAAGCACAAGGCTGTGGGAAAAGCCTGTTCTTTAGTGAGAATAAAATGAGCACCTAAGCAGATGTGACTTGCTCTTTATTGTATTTACACACCTGATCTTCTTGAGGAAAGAGTACTCTGTGTCAAACTGTTGCAGTGATAGCAGCTTGATATCATCAAGCTTTATCACATTCTGCAGTTGTTGAGTGTCTGCTGCAGTCAGTAGCCTGGAAAATGTTGTGACCTTCAAAAAAGGAAAACTAAAAATTACAAGATATAAAGCAATACATTTCTCACTTGCTATTGCTAACAGAAAAAGGCCAACCACATACAGTATACAGTACTCAACATTGTTTTATGTCATTAGTCTGTGATTCACAATGCATACCACAGGTTAGGGGTCAGCTGTGATTTGTATAGGACTGCAACGTCATACTGTTTATCATATGTATTGTAATAATTTCTTTCTTTATTGTATTTTAATTTTTTTCTAAAGCTCTACTGTAATGTATGTTGAAATTTCAACAGCCTTTTACCAATATAAAATAGGAACTATGCTGTGCTGTAAAACCTGAAATAACTTTATTTTTCTACTTGCTCTTCACATGAGGATATTTACAGTTAAGCTGAAAACAATCTAAAGCTAAATTGAAATTTGGGTGTGGGTAGTTAAACTGAGAATGAAAATGATGTAAATGGACCAGAAATGCAAGATATATTACCAATAGTTGTTTACTTTGCTACAACGTTTTGGGGTGGATGTTTTCTGTAACATTTGAAAAAATAGTGAAAAAGAGATTTACCTCAGTGAAGATGCAATGGGACTGTTCCAACTGCTGTGTGTGATAGACAATGTAGTCTCCCAATGAGCTGTGCATCTCCTCTTGAACATATTTTTTCATTAAATGTTCTCTTTCCTCATCAGGCAGTCTGGATTTGTCCAAACGGACAACGGAGTCTGGAGTGGCACAGTTGAGCAGAATGTCTTTGGCTTTTTTCAGAATGATCTGAGCATCTGTTTCAGGACTTTGATTATCTGTTACTTGCAGAAGCACAGAGGAACATGTGTCTGAGTGATAGCCAATGAAGATATCTCTCGGAACATATTGCTTTTTTGAGGGTTGACCACTCAAGGAGAGAAAATCATCGACCCACTTCTGTAGTTGTCTGGCAATGTCCTTCTGCTCATTTTTAAGAACAGTGTTGATGTCAAGGTAGTGTTTCTCCAATCTGTTGATCAGTGGGATTGGAAACTGCTCGTAGACCACCTCTTTCTCTTCAATGACAATGAGTCTGAAGTTTTTGTGAACCCTGCATTTTACACGATGTGTTCCTAATCCAAGATCAACATACTTTTGACCCCCTAGGGTCACATAGTATTGGTTGAGAGCATCATACAGACTTTCGTACAGATTCTGAAGGTTCAGAAGCACAACTGTCTGTCCGGTCTCCATGCAAACCTTGACACGGTTGATGTTCCTACAAATCTGCGTGTACTCCTGATCTTTTGGGAAACTAGACCCAAAGATGATCTCTGGATGGACTTTGTGACAGAAGAATATCTGTTGGAGAATCTGAAGAGCTGCATAATTTGTTGTGAGGATCAAAAGGTAACGACTTTCTTCCACTTGGCAAGGTGGAAAGATGCTTTTCTCAACCAAATCAATGGCGGTGACACTGGCCTTGGCAAAGTCATCTTTGAGTTCTTCGCTGAATATGCGCATCACAGCCATGTTATCTTTTCCGCTGAAGTTTCTCAGGACTGCTTCAGTGATTTGATCTGCGTTGGGACTCTTATTACTGATTTTAGTAATTGAAAATATCATCTTGATCAGACTGTAGAAATCCCGCAGACCAAAAAAACCGCTGACTTTTTCGCATATTGTCATATATGCTTTTGCAAAAGGCTTAAACAGGTGTTTGATCTTTTTAAGAACTCTTTCTTCTGACGAGCATATCCCTTGAGCACTTTTGCAAAGCTCTTCCTGGTCTGGATCTCCACGGGACACAAATATTCCACGATTCATTTTGGCAGGGTCAAGTGCCCAGTTGGAAATTCCAATGAACCCAACCCTTTTATAAGGTTGTGGCTCATCATCGACACAGCCCTCTTCCAGTAATGGGTGCAGTGTTTTCAGTGGCATTTTTGGGGAATCTTCAGCCAATCCAATCTCGTCAAGAACAACTACTGAGATGTATTCATCCAAGTTTTTGCTTTCCTGAAAGCGGGCACACTGTTTGAATGTGTTGATGATTCCCTCAGGGGTTGAATGAGGGCTGCACTGGAAAGACACCAGATGTATCTGCTTCAGACTCTTGTAGAGTTCAGAATGTGATGCAGGGCCCTGCATTGCATCTGCAATTAGGGTTTTGGACAGTGATTTGGAGCTCCCTGGTTTCCCAACAATAAACAAGGGAATTCTTAGCTCAACACAAATCACCATCATGAAGAAGTTTTCTTTCAAAGCCTCATTTCTGGCTATTGTCTTACCCATGGGTACACCATTGAGTAGGAGGTCCTGCATGAGTTGGATTTCTCTCTGTATGTTGTATTCACGAGGAAGCAACTGGCTGATAGTTTTCTGATATTGCCTTTTGTCCTCCAAGCAGGACTGATAGCACACTCCAGTGGCCATCAACAGTGACCAGATTACTCTGTCACGAGTATATTCCTCTTGAAGGAATGCGCTCAGTTCCAAAGCAAAAGTGGGGTGATTTTTGTGGAACCACACAAACACGTGCATGCAACGTTCAACATCTCTCAAACTTACAAAGCTGCATTCATCTTTCCTCTCCCTCATGAACTTTTGTGATGACGACAACACCTGAGTTATAGTTGGAATATAATGCTTCTCAATAAAGTTGGCTTTAGCCTGTCTTTGCACTATTTGTTCAATGTACATTTCCTCTGTTGAGTCACTGAGCTGCCCAAAGTCCCAAACAAGAGGAATCATGCTGGGGGGTAACACATGAACACGATACACAAGCTGGCGAAGAGGGATGGAGCCAAGTCTGTCGTCAGTCTCCTCAGCTCTGACCCGGTAGCCCAATCCAGAAGTCTCTAGCCTTTCAATCATCTTGTCTGTATGCTTCCTGTAAGGATTGCATGCAGCAACAATCTGTAGTCCTGACTGAGAGCTAAGTTGTTGTCCCTGCACAGAGTTATCACAAATGATCTCATTGATGCTGCTGATGGCTTCTGTGGTGTTTGCCTCATCAAAGAAGAGAACTGAGTCAAATTCATGATTGTCTTTATTGGTCTTTGCAATAGTTTCTGCTTCCCTCACTTTTTCAGATATCATTTCTGATGTTGTTCCTCCATGAACCTTGACCAGTTTCATGTTTTCTGCCACTGCTCCACACCTTCTCAATTCACACATAAACTTTATGAGCCTCGTCTTACCACATCCTGTTTCACCCATTAAGATGACCGGGATGCCACACCTAAATCTCATATGAATTGCCATCATTTTGAGAATATTATCGGTGGTCAGTTCGTATGTCTCATCAGGATCTGTTGGCCACTTGATGCCAAGCACTCTGCACAAATGCTCAATCTTGTCAGCTCGAGGAAGCTGATCAAAGTCCCTATTGAAAGGGACTCTCTGAAGTCTTAAGCCAGTGTACAGCTTACGAGTCATGATGTTTCTCTTTATCACTTCTCCTGTCAAAGGATTTATGGCATCAACCCCATTCTGGTCATTGAGCTCCAGGTGAAACCCAATAAAAGTCATGGACATGTGGTCATCATTAAAAAAGATGTATGGATGTGGCTCAGACTCCCACCTTTTTCTAATGAGGAATGGAGCTAAGTCTCTTTCATTCAGCCCACTGATGTCAATTTGTTGTCTCCCTGGGCTCTGGTCAGTGATGCATAGTGATGGGGTTGCAAAGTCTTTGGACATCAAGATCATGAACTCAACCACAAAGTTTTTAAACCCTTGAAGAGTGTCTCCAACAAACTCAAATTTGCAGAAGACTGAATTCTCACAGTCTTTCAACTGAAGATTAAGAAACCAGACAAAGTTCCGTAGCTCTGCCCATGATGGATCTATTATGCCACAGTAGATTAAGAGTATCTGAAGACATTTTGCGTGAGTCCCTTCAATGCCCATGTAAGTGAAGTTGTCAAGATTGTTATTGTTGTAAAAACGTGCAAGGTACTGGTACGGTCTTTGATAAGCTTCACTCCTGAAACATTCGTCATCCATAAGGGGGTCGTCACTCTCCATGTCAGTGTTTTCCTCTCTCCTCATTTCTAAAGCCATAACCTCCTTTGGTGGACGACAAAACACCTTCGGGAAAACGTCCAAGAATGCAAAGTTTTCCTTTTGACCCTAAAAAATATACAAATAAATATATTCAAGTTTATAATCAATCAATCAAGCCTATCCTCGCATTCAAAGATCCTCAGAAAATGTCACTAAAATGATATACCTCTACCTCTATATACCTAACTCTCCTAACTACTAATTTCAGTTACTGCAATTACCTTTGTACCCTATCTACACAATCATCCTTGTCCTGCAGTCAACTGAAACAATGTGCTAGGATTCTGACAGGATGTGATTGTATGTATCTACATTGCGTAGCATACAGATCAACTTTAGTTATTTGAGAATCTGTTATCAAAACATTTCACTGAAAAATAATGAAAGGAAACCAAGAGAATAGTGTGGTATGATTTCATAAGATGAACAATGCAACAACAGTAGCTCTCAACTTACAGATCCAGGGGCATATCTGGCCTGATGATTTGTGGTTTCCAGTAACTCGATGATGTACAAGTGTTTGTGGCTGCAGCGCCACATCAGTCCATCTGAATCCATCAGGTACCGCAAGAAGAAAAGCTTGAATATGAATTCATTCAAGCCTTTTTGTACCTGGGTATAAAAATGTGCATAATTAGAAAATGTCCTAATGTTATTGGATACATTGTAATTTGCTTAAGGATTCTCTGAGAACCACACTGTTAAAATGATCTGTTTTAACAGATAACTGTTTCATTATCATGGTAATATAAATATTGCTTACCGATGATGTGACATCAAAGTGAAACACCTTCATATCTTTTTGTTTTGGTGCGTTATACAAAGACTGGAGAACCTTGTGGTCATCAACCTCATGTTCAGTTAGTCGGATGCACTTCTTAAATGCAGTTTCTTGATCAACACTTCCCTCCAGCTTTTCATACAATCTTTGGACATACAATGACTTGCCTAAAATGGTGGAACAACCATATATCATTTGGCTGACTGAAATCATGGCATCAATAATAACTGAGTGGAATATGTTACAGATGTATCTCTAGGAAGCAAAAATATTATTCCCAGAAAACAAAACCTGATCAGTTTGATTCTGCACCTTGTTTTCTATAATAAACACCATATAGCTGGTTTCAGTCAAAGGATACATTTATAATAATAATAATAATAATAATAATAATAATAATAATAATAATAATAATAGTTCAACACATTGTGCTGAAATGTTCTAAATAATGCTGTAAACAAATGCATAATCCAAAACTGAGACTGCTGGTACTTAGCCTATCTAAAGGCAAGCATCCTTTAGTACAATAATTGCTTTAACAATGTACAGTAAGTGCTCATACATAACCCATTTTTTAAGGGACACACCAAAAAATATCCCCATGGGTGATCTCTCTCAGGTTCAGATTCTCAATATGTACTGTATAATGCACAAGATAAGGCATTATTTATTTGGTTGGTTTTGTTGATGATATATCTACATAATTCCCTTACATAACACTGGCACAGAGAGTAAATTAGTGATATGAGAAGAAAAACTACTGTACATGTAGGACTCACCTACTCCTGCACGTTGGGAAGCAACAATGCCAACAGAATGGCCACCTTTGAACACAGCGTTCTTGTGATTGGAAGGGACAGTGTAATGCCTAGATAAGTACTTCTGAATCCTTTCCAATGGCTCTTGTGGGACAAAGTCTCTTTTGAACTGACTGAATGCAGTAGGAATGTAAGTGTGCTCCCTGTCAGAACTGCAAAAGATCACTAGAGTGTAATCATGTGGGGAATGCAGTTTTTGAAAACACTTCTCCATTGCACAGCTAACATCATAGGTTAGTTGGTCTGCCCAAAGCATTGTGTAAATCTTCTGGCCAATGTCACCTGGTGTGAGACATCTTCTCAGGAAAAGCTCTACTTGCTCATAAGATGTTGCAGGGGTACACAAGAGAACCTCATCATAACTTGGCAGTGGCTCATACTCACTGGTCATGTACAAGCAGATACTTGAAATCAGGACCTCATCATGTGGGCAAATGATGAGATTAGGTTGGTTTGAGAAGAGGCCTTTTGGGAGAATTCTTCTGAGTGGATTGTCTTTTGACTCTGATAGCACTGGTTCTTCCCATTCATTTTCACTTTGGTTTTCTGTGATAGTCATCATTTTCAACAGATCCCCTAAACTCCTTATGTCCAAAAGGTCATGGAAAAATATTCCCTCATTCTTCATGTAGCCATTCCACAACTCTTCCAGTTCTCTCAAACCAACAGTCTGGCCTGCTGGATTATCGGCTGTAAAATGACTTACATCGGCTAAAGACATATTGCTGTCTTCCTGGTAAAGAAAGTGACTTTGAAAGTGAGTATCTCCATTCATCCTTTTTCCAGGCTCAAAATGGTTGTGAAACCTTCCCCATGTGCTCCAGACATCTGATGTTGTGCAGTTTGGTTTGATAAAAGAGAGCATCATCAAAGCTTTGTCTTCTATTTCTGCATTCACATTTGACGGAGTCACAACACTGCACAGGTAGAATATTTGTTCTGCTGTGAAGTAGTTTAAGTAGTAGTAATCAGATCTCTGTTTGTCCATGAAGTTTTGCCAGTCATCAAGAAACACCTCCATCTTCTTGGACAGTGCTGGTAGTTGTTCAACTAGACTTCCACATACTTGGATATGATGCAGGGTCTTGCAGAAGTTGATTTCCATAATGATACATGGGTCACTCTGAGTTTTGCAATTAATCTTAGCTTCCCAACACCTGAAGAGTGGGTTCCCTGCAGAATAAAGGTCTACAAAGGCTTTGGCAAGTCTTTGGACATTGTCAAACACCTAAATATGAAGAAGATAAAGTGAGATTACAGTGAACACAGTTACAATGTGAAAAACATACATCAATTATTTTAAACATTCCATTAATTTACAGGAAAGCAAATCTCTTATCACAAAAATATATAACACCTCAGCAAAGTATTCCACTTCACTCTGTTTTTGTTCCCCTCTTCCAGACATGAGCATAAGCTTATTCTGCAACTCTTTCAGGTCCTCATAGGTGCATGCCATGTTTTTCTCATGTCCATCCTGAATTTGCAGCATCAGGGAAGTCTCTAAAGTGAGCTATAAAGGGAAACACCAATATGATATGGACTAGATTAGTGTGTTTATTTTGCATCACATGCACAATAGCTAATTGTCATGGTTCATATATACATTACAACTGTTAAAAATGTGTATGTGTCTGTAAAAAATTATACTCAAAAGGTAATTATCTGAGCAGTAAGTATTCATTACATAAAAATCATCAGTCATGTTATTTATTTTTTCCAAATAGTCCTGCAAATTTAAGCATTAATGTCATGTAGTCCATTTAGCATACCTTTTTCTGGTTTTGGGCCTTGATGGTGTATACCCCTTTCTCATTGATGGATGTAGCCAGGGACAAGGATGAAAATTCAACAGATCCATGGCTTTCCTTTACAGTCTTTAACCATTCCAGTTGACGTGCCGTATCCCGCTGAAATCAAACACAAAAAAAGAGAATATTTCTATATGTAATTCTAAATTAAACTAAAATATCTATAAATGGCTATTAAAATAGTAGCCATGTATTTATTTTATAGAATTGGATAAAATAGGACTTGCATGCAACTAGATAGATATATAGCTCCCCTCAGAGGATATACCTTTTCAAAAGGAATTGTGTAAAGTATTGTGGAGGTGCACTAATTAAAGATGTATTTATTTTTTAACAAGGGTGTTATTTCATATTTTATTTGACCATCGTTCCTATTGGTTAAGATAAAATTGTACTGGCCAACCTAATTGCTGAAATTTATAGAAGAGGACACACTGCTAGAAACTACTTAACAATGGAGTCCATTATAGCATGCACCACACTGATCCTACAGGTCCTGAGTGTACAGGCCCAAACGCACTGAAAGCATCTGACGCGTGCAAAGTACACTCATTGTTTTAAATGGCCGTACACGCACCAAAAGCGTTTTGACGTGTGTCAAACTGCTTTGACGCGTCTACTCCGACCTTGTTTCGATTTTGGTCAAATGAGGACCCAGCGTGACCAAAGCTGTTTTTTTCTGCAGCCCACTAGATGTTTGGAGTTACTGTAATGTATGAAATGATGTAATCCGAATCAAAATTGATATTAATTAATGTATATTCAGGCCCCTTACGGCCCAAAACTGCTGTGCACTCTCACTGCACGTCCGTCTCTCTGTTTCTCCTCGGTGTCTCACTGACTGACTGAGGTCGGTGTTCATTGTTAAGAAGTGAAACTGTCCACACCAGGTGTGACAGCAGCGCGATAGTGGTGGAAATTCGCTCTACAAACTGTCTTCTAGTCATATATTTTTAACAGTGAAACACAAGAGCAGAGACTAATGATCGTGTGAATCACGCTCATAATTCGTTGCGCCAACACCATTGCAAACTGTCACGGCAACTGAGTGTGTGAAAGTTTCTTTAAAAAGCCCAATAGGCTAATAATTGTGATGCCGTTAATAAATGAGTTAAAATAATGAGCGATTAATGCGGTGGAGGATGAACAAGCACTATAACTACATATGTATAATGTTTTAGTGACCTGCACTGTCACTGCAAAAATAAAAATAAATCAATTATCTGTTTCGTGATGAAAAGTGACTGCAGTGTTGACACAGGTTTACAACCCTGGGAGAAAGTCTAATGCCCCCACTGATAGGGGTATCTGTAACATACAAAACATTTGCCTAAATAGCGACCTTTTCTAAAATACTGGTGGTTGTGGTGTGTGCGCTTCAAATCTGATGTCTTCAGTGCACCATAGAAGCAACAATTGAGGCGTGTCAATTGAGGTGTGTCAATTGAGGCGCGTCAAATGAGGCGCGTCAAATGAGGCGCGTCAATTATCGCTTTCAATGCGTTTGGGCCTTTAACCTACCAAACTTTCCGTAGCTGTACATGTACTGAGTCTCATTGGATATAGCTAATTAATTAATCTTCATTTTCACTTTCAAATAATTTGGTTGAGACAATATGAAAACTTAGTTATAATATTAAAATTAGTTAGAGAATGGTGGTAACATAAAGGATGGAATCTCACCAGCTTCGTTGGTATATTTCTGTCATTTTCAAGTGCCTTCCACAATTTTGACAATGACTCTTTGAAGGCCTCAAAATCAGAGTCCTGCTTCAGTCCATACAATATTGAAGAGTAACCAAGGACTGCATCATGAAAACAGGCCACTCGATCCACATCCAGGTCATTTTCTCCAGCAGAGATGGACGCCAGGTCAACAAAAACTTTCAGCTCATTGATATCTGCAATTACAAATTTCCTTAAGCAGATACAAAACTTGTTTAACACTTGGGGCCCTATTTTAACGATCTAAGCGCATGGCATGAAGCGCCTAGCACAGGTGCGTTTAGGGTGTGTACGAATCCACTTTTGCTAGTTTAACGGCGGAAAAAAGGGTCCATGCACCAGGCACATGGTTCAAAAAGGTTGTACTTAATGTCTTAATTAATCATAGGTCTGTTTTGGGCGTAACATGCAATAAACCAATCAGAGTGTCATCTCCCATTCCCTTTAAAAGCAAGGCGTGTTTGTACCTTGGCGCATTGCTATTATTTGCTAAAAAGGAGGGAGAGATTTTCAGGAGAAGAAACTGATCTGCTCGTGCGTGAAATGAAAGGGCACTAGCAGATCATATCATAATTATATTTCAGATTGTAATATTTTTATTTTTAATCTTTTGCATGTTTGTGTGCTGCTGCGGCCCCTGTGTGTGTAACAAGCATAGTGTCCGCACGCTGTGCACGAGCCTAGACACGTTTTACTAATGGGCTGTTAAAATAACAATGAAATGCTGCGTTATTGACTTTAGACCAGGTTTTGTTGGTCAATGGCGCGATCACTTTCCACTGCCTCAAGATAGCAATACGCCAAGATGCGCCTGAACACTCCTCCCTGTTAGACCAGCACACCCATGGGCGCACAGATGGGCGCAGGTGCATTTGATATTTAAACGACGTGGGCGCTGGACGGGAAATTGACAACTGTGTCAGTCTTAAACTAGCAAAGACACTTGCGTTGGGCTTTGTGCTGTGCCGGGTGCAAGATACGGCCCTTAGTAACAAACACTGGTATCTACTGTACCTTCGAGCGCTTCTTTAACCCACAGGACAAACTCTTGGCTCTGACAGAGTTTCTGAAGACATTCCCTGCGATCATTTGTAATGTCCATCAGTATTTTTTTGGCCTCTATGAAAGTTTCATCTATGCAATTCAGGCTGTTTTTCTTGAAGTCAGCTTGACTCTGAAAAATAAATTCACAGTATCAATTGTTGAGTGTATGATTTCTGATTCCAGTTTAGAATGCTATTTGACACAAGTTTATGACTACAGTAAGTTCATTTTCTAAAACTAATCCAAATGATCTAGAACAGTGGGTGAATGTAAAATGAAGTTAATTATTTAAATTTCCATGTCTACACACCAATAAATGTATACAATGGAAAAGCGAATGACTTACTGACAGTAATATACTCTAATATGTCTATAATCATGTGCATCTCGAAAATACATTTTCCACAGCTGAATACAACTACATATTCTTCTATATCCACCAAAAGTATCCCTCACAGATTATCCATTATGAATGAAGCCATATTAGTAGGTCTACTGTCTTACAGGTAAGGACTGGTGTTTCTTTAAAAGACATTTTTTAAGTCTCTTCCTGACTTTAAATTGTTGAAAAATGTACCATTTGAAGCAATTTCTCCAGTACTTTGAAGTCTCCTTCTGGACATATTGTGTTCCTGATATCCATGATGATTTTGGCAGATTCCATTGCAAGATGAAGATCATGGTACTGTTGAATTTGCTGAATCCTTCCTCGGATCCATTTTCCATCATCAGATGGATTTGTTCTGCACATGATGTCTAAATCTTTCTGCAGGTCTTCGTCATTTCCTTTATAGTCCTCAAAGATGCTGTCTATTTCCTCCAGTAACAGCTCCCCGCTCTTCAGACCATCATAGAGCCCTTTGTACTTGCTGTAGCAGCTCTGGAATATTTTGCCGTAGACCAGGTCAAGAGTATAGATTTCTTCATTTCCATCGAGATGTTCAGTGTCATCTGTATCAGGTTGGTCTCTTGACAGCTCTTCCACTTGGTTCATCCAGCACTTTTTAAAGAGTGCGCTGTCTTTAATGGCATGCAGTTCTGTAGCCATTTGACGGGTGATATCACAAAGGTTGAAATAAGTGACTTTCCCAATCGTAGTAGAGGTCTGTCCATCAAGAGTGTGAACCTTCATAAATGTATTCAGATTCATCATCTCAATGTTCTGATGAAGTTTTTTGTCCAACCCCTTGAAGTCAACTGTGAATTAAAAATATATTATTAAGAATGTATGATATACAGGTCTTTCAAATGTCCTTTCAGTCCTAAATCCTCAATATCATAATCCAAGATCTGAATCCTTTCAATGGAAAGGAGTAACAACTTGATAATAAAGCCCTGTCAGATCAACTGAATCACACAGAATAAGGGCCAGCAGACCCTGCAGAGGAACCACAGACTTGGAGTTGGGCACCTGTACAGTATGACTCTTTTTCGATTTGGATACATTTTTTGTAGGTCTACAATCTGTCCATAATAATAAAAAAATGTCTCAAGCTGTTATGTCACAAAAAGTGCATACGCAGTGTTTCCCATACATTGATTAATTTGTGGCGACACGCCACATTGACTGGCACATATTGATTTTCTGTTTTTTTACTATGTAAAATCTTATTCCATAGTAGAGCTGGGGGCAACCCACTGATTAGCTCAGCCCCTCCCTTTCTCTGTTTATCAGACCACAAATGCGACAAGAGCTAGCAAGCTAGCAGACCCTTCGGTCCCCCTGCTTCAATCCCCGCCATTAGGAGACTACTTCACCAGGAGGAGAGCAGACGGCAACTCCAGAGACGGACCTTCAGTTAATGGCTATAGAAACTCGAATTCAGCCAGTGCTGGGTCTAATCTGTGTAACGACAGCAATAAAAACGTTGCTGATCTGGTTGGAGGTGTGAGCGTCTAAGAACAGACCCCCGGCACTGGGGTTTGCAGTCTTTGACCTTTTTCAACCAAACCCCTTTGGGATTACAAACATGCATAACATAACTTAATTTGACTTAACTTAAACCTTAAACAATGTATTTGCTCTGTGTGCCAGCGCTGCTTACCTTTGACATGTTGTGGAAGTTCCTGGCAGATTTGTAAAAGACCCCTGACCAGCTCCTTGTCACTATGGACAGCTTCTGCTTCCTCTTTTCTTTGTCTCAGTAATGTTCTCATTTTTCTGTTATCTTTACAACGACGATCATCGCAGAGGCCATCTAGAGGAACATAAAAGTAGACTTAGACAACTGTGAAGCTCAATCCAATCAATACAATCAACAGGGACTAACATGAAATATGTTACAGTGTGTTAAAAGACAGGGAAACGAAACAAAACAAAATAACCTGAGGAAAACAAACCACAGCCAACACGTTCTAAAATAAGTTAAATAAATAAATGAATAAAATGACACTTTTCCCTTAATGCACTAGAATATCTGTAATTATTGCACTTTTAAGAATGTAATTATGCACTAAAACGTAATTTCGCTACTTATACATATATGACAGGTATGCATATCTTTATTAACACTACACAGTAAAATAACTAGTTTCCCTGTGGGAGGGGAGAAGACACAAAATCAATGGTCAATCTATTGACTGTCAATCTAATGTTTGCGGTGTGGGCAGGACCCGACATATACGGGAACAGGCAGGAGCAGAACACACACACTGTGGGAGCGGTCAGACATTCCCCAGGACGGGGCAGGAGCAGGATTAAGAAGCAATAGTTCCCAATCTGGGGTTGTGCAGACAGGCATGGTTTAAAGCAGTTAGTCTATTGTTGTAGGGAGTTTTTAATAATTATTACCTTTGTTAGAAAATGAGTAATTCCTACTGAAAACTTTGCAGTTGTTAAAATTAAATTTTGCTTTCAAGAAGTACTTTATGGCTAATACTGCTGCATAGTATACCTCCCATAGCCCAGAAATGAATAAGCATATAAACATTTCGGGATAAATGTGTTGTGAAATTTGAATTTCCAATACAATCTCAGGCTCAGCCAAAGGGTATACACATGTACAACTTGGTGTAAAAAGTAGAAGTAAAAGCAAACAGGAGAAGAAAGATAAGACAAAGGAAGAGGAATTTAAGCAGAAAAAGACAGATCCTACTCACCTATCTTCAGCAAGTCAACAAATTCACATTCTTTCTGGAGGATTTGGTTTAAAGTATTCATTCGGATCTCTCCACTTAAGAACTTCTCTGACACAGATTTGAATGCTGAACTCGCCAATGTCATCATGATTTGCGCTTCATCTGACAAGTTGTTGATCAGTCTACCGCCTACACCTGTAAAACAAGCGTGCAAACATAACCTACAACAGTTGATTACAAAAACATTTTGCTATGAGACAATAATTAACAACACAATGCTGCCAGCCTTTACTTTATTTCTTTATAAATTAGGCATTACTATTTTCTTTCTCACAAACGAGAGTGAGAGTGACCATACGCTAGACATTAGTAAAGAGCAGATTCCTAAGTCATTATCTTAACATCATGTTACATTTAGGCATTTACCTGTCATTTGGAAAAGAGTTTTGGCCATGGGCCAATTTACAAGGTACTCAAATATCAAGTCCTCGCCCTCAGTGTAATCTCCTTTCGCATCTGTGGGCCATGTCTTCAGCACAACAACAGACATCAGCTTCCCAAACTTTGTGATATCATGTTTCTTAAATAGAGCTGAAACAGCTCTGCCAGAGCGATCCTAAACAGAAATAAATTACAGGGAAAATTCAATCATGTAGTACTCCAAGTGGCATCACACACTGGTAAATTTACACCAGTGAAATTGGTTGTCCTTGCATGTTTTGGTAAGAAGATTGAGAAAAAAGCATGCACATCCAGGATTTGTCATGCAGGTGCATTGGAGAAAAGCTCAAAATCTCAAAAAAAAAGGGATGTACTAATTTAATTGTTTTTTTGTTTGTTTTAGGGCTTTTTCCTTTATTTAGAACATCTGGAGTGATACAGGAAATAGAAGAGAAAGAGAGGGATGACATGCAGTAAAGGGCCTCGGGTTGGATGCGAGCACAGGCCGCTGGCAAGGACTGAGACTACACTTTAACAAATTGTTGTAGTTTCTACAGTAAAATTTTACAGTTACTTTTTGTTCTGACATTTTACAAAGTATAGCTGTATATCACAATGCATTGTGGGTCCAAAATAATTACACTATCTGACAGCATACATGGGGCATATACTCTCCCAGGTGAGCTAGAGGTGGCCCCGTAATTGATGTTTTAACTGCAAGAGCAGTGCGTGAGACCATATTTTTTTCTTCCTCTACAAGATTAAGTGTCTGTGGGAGTTGTTTATTACAGGTATTCCTAATTACAGTGTTTAATAGTAGTTATAAGCTGTTAAAGAATTATTATAACACCTTAAATGGTTTACACCATCCTTGCTGCTTCATACAAGTTACAGATGTTTATACATAAATTACATTTACATTATATCAAACAAAGCATTGATGAACTGCTTATTCACCACTTATCCAAATCATACCTGACAAATAGCCGCAACTGCCTCCAATGCACATTTCTCCATCGTGCTGCATAACGATGGATTTGTCTTGCTCAGTTCTTCCATCTTGTTAGAGTATATTCCAATTTGATCCATTGGTTGTTCCTAGCACACAAGCAGACATCTTGATCTTTGTTTCTCAATTGAACAAGTAAATATAAATATCAGAATCCAAGATATGTAAGCATGTAAACACAGACACAAATCCAGTCTTACTCGTTTTAGTTTTCCTTCAAAATCCTTCATGAAGGTGGTTGTCCAGAATAAAGTATGTTCCTTATGACTGAAGGATAGTGAGAGTAACTTGTCCCATACCTAGAAAGAGAGAAATATGGATAATAATAGTTCAGTTACATCACAAGTATTGTACAATATCAGATTTCTATCACACTGAAAACATTTTTTATATTACTATTCCCATCCTATCTACACAGGTATACATGGCAGCCTTAATACTATTTAAATGTAAAACCATAACAGAGAACAAGATATACATTATCACATATTTCTGCTTACCTTAATTTCACGGGGTACAGAAAACTGCGTACCATTCCAGTCATTAAGCAGTTTGTTTCTGAAGGTATTTCTCCGCCATTCCCTCATTGTTTCTAATGTCTCCCCGATTGACTCTTCATGAATTTTCTCTCTTGCCTGGAATAGCAGTTACAAGTTACTATGGATATCTATATGTTTTCATTTTATTCTGCATAATACAAAAACTCTGCTTGCATTTAAGCATACAAACTTAGCTAGTCTGCTTTTTTTTTTTAGCTTTGCTGTGTACCTTGCTTTTATGAGAAACAAAAAAATAAGACTTTTTTCAAACACATGGAACACAAGTGTAGATACATATCACAAAACGGGTCAAATGTTTGATAGAGGAAAACAACAATTAACTTATTTACAATATTTAATATTCCACATTGAGTTGAATCTTTTACTCTATACAAGATAGAAAGATAAAAGAATAAAGCTGTTGCTGTAAACTGCTCCAGACATTTGAAGGCAAGACTATGGCTTGGTATGGAGACATAAAAGTGTGGCATGTCCAACAGATTGACAGTTTAGACTGATCTCACTAAGTGGCATATGTATGACACGCCAATTCGTATGCCATTTTGGCATGTTATCAATACGCATAATCATTTTTTAGCGTGTTTATTAACGCCGTTTGGCCTCCATTGACCTACATTACATGTGAATTATCGCCGTATCGAGTAGGAAGAAAGGATGGAGGTTGGTTTGGGGTGGTGGTGTTCTTTCCCTAAACCCAACCTTTATTTTATTTTTTTTGCATGCGTGTGACGTTGTTCTCGCGATAGCACGGCACGTTCTCGTGATAACACGCCACGTGGCATCGTATACAGCATAGACATACACTCGGATAGCTCAAAATGCGTACAGATAACACGCCACTTGGCTTTAGGAAAGTGGCATGTATGTTTACGCAAAGTCATGATGCCATGTTGGACAGTTGAGTCTCACCTGGGAATCTGTGTGGCCGTATGCCTTGGCAATCAGACAGACCAGATCAAGGAAGTAAATAGGAACATCACATAAGTCTGGATCTGTTGTGTGGCGGCAGATAGAACAGAGAAGCCTTACTGCAGTTTTCAGGCAACACTCTCCATATTTGTCATCAAAGCTGTGGGGAAATCTTTTAAATTACTGTTGTGCATAAAGATTGCTAGAAATATAGATACTGAAATCCATAGTCAGTACTACAGATATACTGTATTACAGTGATAGGTACAGGTTTTTATTTTACCGTTTATTGCGATGGCTTTCTCTGTTGATGAGTTTTGACGCCAAATTTCCCAAAGCCTGTAAATCAATTAAAAGAACACAGAATTTGAAGACAGACAGTAGTTCAACAGTGATGAAGTAATTCAAGCAAGTGGTAGCTTTTATATAAATCTGCAATAACTGATTTTTTATGGCCACTTGGGGGCAGCAGAAACAGGTTGTGATCACAACACTGATATATTATTACCTTTTTCGTTGATACAGCATATTTGCTTATTTACACATCAAGAAGTTACAGAGCAACATTATCATTCATCTGGAATCATGTTTCTGACACCTGATGAATATTAACCTTTGCATTTAGCTCTATTTGTGGGTCTCTACCAACTCCTCAAGGGGAAATATTTGTCTTTTTAAAAGTAGTGGAGCTAAATGCTCTATGTTCCACGTTTGTCTGAAGTTTGGTGCTGAGCAGGTACTGTAGTGTACAGTAGGCTGCCCGCCAAAAACAAAGCAATGAGATTAAACCAAAGCAGTAAAAATGCAGGCCGGACAGCTAACTATGAGCTTAATTAATTGTAAAGCTCAGTGAAGCCAATGGGAGCTGCGATTCAGGTGATAATTTTCAGTAGGTTCATCACTACGAGCAACTTTTTTCAAATGTTTTACACATTTTCATTTGATGGGTTGTTATAAAAAAATATAGAAAACAGTACGTTTTGTGGATACATACCATGCAGTCTGAGTGAGTTATTCTAGATTTGACACCGAAGTGTATGCAGTGAAGAATGTCTAGAAGATCCACTTGTACACAGGATATGAAGCTTGTTAGATCATCCACATGCAGCAGAGGCATCCAAGTGTACACAAGAAGGCGATCAATGTTCACCAGGTACGCATGGTCTTTCATGATCCTAAATTAAAGTCAGAGTTGATAATGGTGACTATGTGGTGAGGGAAAAAAATGTAGGACACCCTGGGGATAAGGGGTGGGAACCAACAAAGACATGATAAAAAAATATAACTACAAATGGAATTTCTGGGTATTAAAGAGGCGCTATGCAGTTTTGGCCATTTCTTTGCTGTTTTCTTGCTTTTTGCTCGCAGGTTTCTCTATAGAGCTCCCCCTACAGCTTCAGAATAGATATTTGGCAGCTCCTATGTTAACTTGTGTCTGACTCCTCGCTTGGTCAGTCTGCCGTTTCTTCTTTCTCTGTTCCTACGACAATGCTTTCCTAGCTTTCTGCTTCTTTTTAGCCGGCTCAGCCATGACGATAGTGTGAAAAACTCCATCGCTACCTTGTTAGCCGGTTCCTGAATGGGCATATGTGTGCAGTGCCGTGAAGCAATTCGTTACATCGCGAGACCTGATATCACACGATACTTCCTGGTGCTGAGGCCGTCGGCTCGCCGGCCGAAAGTTGCAAGGGTGGTTTTTCTGCTCACAGGCGCTAGGGGGAAGCGAGACGACCACCATTCAACTCGAAAAAAGTCATATAACCATTCAATGACTCCGAAGCTATTCAGTTAAGGTAAATTAAGCTAAAAAAAACTGTATAGTTCCCCTTTAAAGTGATATGCAAAATTGTTTCTGTTAAATACTGTAAAAGTTTCGGTTGAACTTCATTTTAGGGTACACTAATAAGATGTAATACACAATAATTTGTATGAAATTAGTTATAATGTGGTCGTTATTAGACAGTAAACAATTATGCCCTAATTGGACACCATATTCCTAAATTATGCTATAATTGGAAACTGCATGCCATGCCGTATTAGATCTAAAATATACTATACTTAGAGACTAATTATTAATTATGAAGAATTTACAACATTATGTTCTGAGACTGTTATTTAGAATTTTTGCATGAGTTAATATGGTTTCCACTCATTCAGATTTTCTGTGCTGCAATCGCTGATGGTAATAGTACTGCTATAACGTTCATGCGGTACAATAACCAGATTCTCTGTAGTTCATGACATTGCAATGTTTAGTCGATGTTAAGCATATTCATTTGTGCCTCTGTATTAATGGTAAAGACTTATTTCAGTAATTAGCCTGTTCGGAAACTAGCCTCGCTGGGTACTAAGCTAACGGTAATAGTACCTGGCTAGCCTAGGTAGCTTGCTCTGTATTTTATTTCTACTGTGAACATTTCATCCAGTGGGAATGCAGATGTCATTTACAGTCATTAACCCTCTGCTTTTATTAATGCTGTAATGCTGTGACAATTCACAGATATTCATGTATATGTATTATTTGTGATTTATTTTCAGAATAATGTTTTCCATACAAATGGTCAGGAGACAGCATCAGTGGTGTGTGGTCTCTACTGTAATTAGGGTGAATAAAATAAAGTGTTACCAAAGTTTTTCCAGATATTCCAAAAAGTTCTGTGCATGTGCTAAAGTATTTGCAGGAGAAAAACATTTACATACCTAGGATAATCGCCTCTGTTGAATTGTGTTCCTTTGCTCCCCCTCAAGACTGTCCAGGAGTCAAACTGTGAATTCAAGACAGGTGGAACTGGCTCAAAAGGTTTGCTTTGTCCTCTTAGTAGGTGAATCAGAGGGATGACCAAGACCCACTTGTCAATATGGTGTTGTCTAGCATTGTTGGAAAGCATCTCAACAGCATCTGCAACACTATAGCAGTGAAAAGTCATTGTTTAGTTTCATTATATTTACAGTGGGAAAAAAGTTTTAAATATTTGAAAGCCGATGATGTTGTTGATTTTTTTCAAATTATATCATAATAAACATCCTTAGGTTTAGTTTCTACTCTGTACTTGTTGGAAGAGGAGGTCAAATATGTTCAGATCTGAATTTTAGAGTCTTATTGGATGCAACATTCAGCAAGTAGAAAAAATATGTATTGTTAGTGTGAACATGACAGGTGCAATGTATAGTGACTAGATGGCCCTGTCAGGCATTTGTCCTGTTATTGTTTGTCTTTTCCTTGGCTTCTATCCCTGTCTCATTTGTTAGTTTCAATGTAAATTATTGTTTGTGACCAAGTACTTCTTTATAACTGCTCTATATTAATAACTAGACTTGAAGCTGATGTCAAGTTGGATTTTGATTATGTATTAGATCAATTGGCAGGGTACTCTGATACTATTTCCAGGCCAGATAATAAAGCAGAATTAACTTTTAACTTTAGGATAATTTGCCTATAAAGTGCTCAGGCTGAGAACCACTATTGTCTTCAATTAAATTTAAATCTGATGGTGTTTGGGTTTGGGTTTGGAAACATTTAGCTTTTAATAGTTTGTTCTCCTTTTCTATGATTTATTTCTGAATTATGTTTGTCATTATGAATATATATTTTATTGGTAATTATTGTTATTTTATGTCAATTTAATCACACATTAGTTACCTCTTTTTATCTGCTAAAGGGCTTACAAAGTCTTCCCAGAAAGAGGAGAAATGGTGTTGTGGCTTGTTAGGCAGGCAAAGAATGTCACAAAGACTAGATAGTTGATCTGTCATGTCGTTTTTCAGATACTTGTTGTAAATGAGCAAACTAACAACTCCTGCATGAAAAGGTGAGAGGCATTTTGTTGTTTCTTGCTGCATGCTGGGCTTGTGATTGATGTTTTCCTCCAGAACAAGTTTGAGCTGGATTTCCACCTAGAAAAAGTAAAGGAAGAAGGTAACAACCAAGGTGTAATACGTACATGTATTGTGTGGACCATGTGCTGTTCTAGAATAAAACCCTCAACATTTACCTGATTAATACCATATGGTAATCCCCAACGCCTTTCCGTGCCATCATGAAGTACAGGATAGCTGTATGTGTGTACAAACTGTCGTAGCAGTAAAAAGAAGTTGTTCACATTTGGTTCATTCCAAGTTGTAAGAAGGTCAAATATGATATTCAGCATCACCCTGCCAGCTAGGTCTCTGCCTTTTATTACGATGTCTTTGGTTGAAGAATTCCAAAACCAGACACCCTTCTTCAGCTCAGGATGGATCATATCATCATACTGGTGCCACTCCCCTTGAAAGTCCAACAGAACAAAATGAATTGTGAAACTTTGTGCTTCTTTGCATGTTTCTATTTTGCTTTCTCCTTAATGTAATTTGTTGGACCATTTACAACAATCACACATTTAAACTCTGCTAAGAGAACTATGTACATATCTGGATACAGATTAACAAATCGACAAGAGGCTTCAAAATGGTATGCTAAACCATATACTGTAAGGAAAAATGGAGCTTTGGTGTTGATTTTACTAAGATCTTATGTTAATGGAACATGTGTTTGATCAGATTCTTGGAGAGCTCCCTCAGAGCCTGTTTAATCAAATAAAACTGTGTAAACATAAATGGTGTCTCTGACTAAAACAAATACAGTACATCAAAAATATAATACTTACAGTAAATGTAAGCAGAAACAAACTACTTCACAGCTGTATGGATAGAGAGAAACAGACAATGTACTTTTTCCCCAAACAGCCAATCTGACAATCTCTATCCTGTGTGGGCGCACACACATGCTTCTATTTTTTTTACGGCTTCGCCCTATAAGAGCTGTTTCTATTCGTTTAATCCCTCGTGCATGTGCAGTCGTGAAGATTTCTTTGGCGCCCTTGTGCCCTGCATGGGCCTCTCTTATGTCCGCAGTTACTGTATATAACAGCTACGAGACCTGAGATCTGCTCCCATTTCCGTTACAAGCAGTATGAACACTTCAAAATATAGCGGTGTTTGCCTGTGTACCGCCTGCCATTCTGACTATGTACGTATATGCTATGTATATATACAGATCTTCACCCCAGCTGCAAAGTGTGCCTCAGCCCCTGTCCACGCGGCACTCAGGCCGCAGGCCACCTGCCAGTTCTGTTCCCGCCAACCGACGGATGAACTGAAGCGGTGGGTGGACGCCTTCTTGGCTCTTCAAGGTTAAAGAGTCCGCTGACTTAGCTCTCTCCAGAGAGTGTTCTTTAGGCTCTCCCTCCTCCCCGTTGGGAGCACTAGAGCTCGACATAGGAGAAGACTATGGTGCCCCGCCCTTGCAGCTTTCTCCGTCTTCGGAGCGGTCAGGAGCCCCGCAGCACTCTTTCTTGACCTACTGGGAATCATTAAGAAGGTGGCGGACCTGAGAGGCATCGCATTGCCGGCAGAGCAGCCTGACGTCTACATTAACAAAAAGCCAGACAGATGCCCTCCACTGTGGTCATGCTTCACGGAGCTTCAGCCCTTCATGGAGGAGGTGTTCTCCGACCCCGGGTAACTGAAGGTTCCAGTTTCCCCTTATGCGCCGTTTAACAGGGTCCATGGCAACACTGAAACGGGGTTCCCATCAGTCCCACCACTGGAGCAGAGTCTGGCCTCGATCCTGCTTCCGAAACCCACTTTCTTCGGCCGACGGAAGCCCACACTGCTGTCTCCCCGGGACCAAGTCTGTGCTTGCCTCACCGACAGCTCGCACCAGTGTACCACAAAGGTGGCTGCAGCACAGAACAACATTTCTCTGTCCTCCGCTGTCTCTGCCATGGCCACTAAGCATGGGGCTCTCTCCCCAGAGCTAGTGATTGACATCAGCAAAGCCATTACCACCATCCTGACCCTCACCACGTCCTCTATGGTGGCGCTGTCCAGAATCATGGCATGGCAGATGAAGATGCAGCAGAACATCTGGTTGAACATGTCACAGCTCCCCACTGAGATCAGACGTATGCTCCTACATGGTCTCATATCCCCCGATGGGCTGTTTGGACCACACCTCCAGACCGCCACAACCCACCTACAAAAAGGTGGAGGAAGCGAGAGACTATGGAGACACATCTCCTGGAGAGCTGCACTTCAGTCACAGTAACGACAACGCCCGTTCTCGAAGATGCCCTGCAGCTCCCCAAGCTCTTTTTTTAATACCAAAGCAAACAGGTGAGATGAGACCAATTCTGGACCTGTCTCTGCTCAGCTGGTGCATCATAAAGCGGCCTTTTCACATGCTGACAATCAAACGTGTTGGAATGTGTGCATCCTGGCTATTGGTTCACTTCCAATGACCTGAAGGACGCATATTTTCACATTCCTGTCAACCCAAAGCACAGAATATTCCTGCGCTTCTCCTGGTTCAAAACTAGTACAACCTGCTGCCTTTTGGCTACTCTCTGGCCCCCCGTACATTCTCAAAGTTTATGGAGACAGCATTACAGCCGTTACACAGAAAGGGGATCAGGGTTCTACTTCGATGACCTAATCCTTTTGACAGCCGCCCAGGAGAGAGCTGCAATCCACACAGTGGAGGTTGTTCAGCATCTACAAACACTGGGTTTCGCCATAAACTGGCAAAAGAGCTCTACAATCCCTCACAGGCGTTAATTTATCTGGGTGTGGACATAAACTCTGCCACTATGAGAGCCAAGCTGTCCCCAGCAAGACTGGATGCATTAAACGCTTTGCTGTCACACATCGCGCCTCACCGCTGTGTCAACGCTGTCAGTGATGCGTCTGCTGTGCATGATGTCGACAAGTCACGTGGTGGTCCCTCTAGGACCTCTATACAAACTCAGAGATGGTTCAGTCACCTGCACCTCTACCCAATACGGCACGAGAGGTGCATGCTGACAATACCTCCCTCTCTGCAGTCAGACCTGGCCTACAGGGGGAAAAAAGTGATTGGTCATCAGGGCTTCCGCTGGGGAGGGTGACGTCACACATAAGAGTGTACACGGACTTGTCTCTTTTCAGCTGGGAAGGAATGTGCGAAAGTTGTGGAAGGGAAATGGACAAACCCTCCATCCCTCCACATAAATTGCCTGTAGCTGTCACACTTTGCTCCGACACTGTCAGCCAGGCATGTAGCGATAAGAACAGACAACAGAAGCAGTGTACATCAGCCGTCAGGGTGGTATAAATAGCCATGGAGCTGGCTGCTATGGTCACAATAGTCTCGCTTTGCCAGACCTTCCTCCACAACGCTGTAGAGCTGCGGAGGAGGGTCTGGCTAGTCCACACAGCATTCCCAGGATGCGAGAAAAACGTGCTGTGGTTTATTGGCATTTCTTTAAACCAATCAAAATTGTCATGGGCAACGCTAACCTTGGCACGGAGCCCCGGTGCCCCTGGAAAATAACCTACGGAAGGAACTTGTTTTGGTGGAACATGTGTACGTTCAAAAGTTGTTTTAGTTGTGCAACAGAAAACTCAGATTTGACAGATAGTCTAGCTAGCTGTCTCGATTTACACTGCAGAGATCTGAGGAGCAGTTAACCATAGTCATCATGAACCCACCGGAGTTTAGAAATCCAACACAAAGGAAGTGTTAGGTAACGTAAATCCGGGTTAAAAAAAAGGACACAGATATAGACTATGGTCACACAGACATCTGCTCTCCATCAGAGCGGCGTACATTCCAGGGGCACTGAACTGTGCTGCAGATTTGATGAACTCTTGTTCAGATGTTTTAGAACAGGTTCGGGAGGGCAAAGGTGGATCTGTTAGCCTTACAAGAGAATGCACAGTGCGCACTGTAGTTCTCTATGAATACGGAAAAACGGGAAACCCTGCATTGGGAGTGGATGCCTTCTCTCATTGGCCCAGAGCTCTTCTCTGCGCTTTTCTCCTGGTCCCCCTGATTTCTCTCCTCTTAGCACGCATTCAGGAGGAGAGCCTGCCGGTCTTCCTGTTGGCACCAGAACGCACAAGTGTGTCTTGGTTCTAAATTTTGTTGCAAATGCTGGCGGGGACACCAAAAGCAACAGATAATATGTTTCTATCATTCTTTGGAGTTCAGCAGCTGTCCTAGATCTAGGCATAAGTTGTCCTCCTTGGTGACCTAAAACAAACTTACCAGTGTTCTCTGGTGGACAATCTATGAAAGACACTGTTTCTAACTGTTTGAGGCATGTGTATACTGCAATTTCTTGTTAATTATGAGTCAAAATCAATAACAATACCATTATGTGTACAAAAAGCTAATAATGGCCAATATCTTTCCAGCTGATTTATCGGTTAGGCTCTTGTCTGTAAACACAAATATAAGTTGCTATTGAGCCTAGAGAAGTAAATGCCGATTACCTTCATATGTTAACAAATCCTCTTTGATTGTTAGGCACCTGTTGACGTATTGATTTCCATCTTTCTGGTAGATGGCCTCAAAAATGGGCATTTCACCATGCTTGCAAATTATGTATTTGTAGGGTATGCTCTCATGAATTATGTTCTTGGGAATCATAACTTGCCCTTCAACAAGATATCTCTTGTCCCCTAGAAGCCTGTGAAATAGAAATTATTATTAGTGATGGGACAGGCAAAGATGTGACAAACCCATAATTTCAAAGCAAATATTCCACTAAATAATAGTCACTATGTTGCTAAGTGGTGAAGAAAATTTAAAGCTGACACAGCACAGTAAAGTATGGTCTGGCTGCACAAGTTAACATTCTGGTTAAGGGGGATGAAATCCCATGGGCAGCGACGGTGAAAAATAGGTAGCGGAGATAGCAAAAGGGGAGGAGGATTTAGCCAGACCAGTGGAGAATTGACAAAACAGCTGTTTTGGTATAATTTAATTTATAACATGCTTTTTTAAAGAAGCCACACCTAGAGAAGGACATTAGCTTGCCACGTTTATCCCAACCTCCAAACAATTTTCCAGACATTAAGAAAATCATATCCTTTTCTGGATCCAAATGAAAGTCTTTTGAAGTGACAGCATGGAAGTACACATGCATATATCCGCTGCTTGGTAAACTAAAAAAATGAGAAACAAGTAGATACAAGTTACAGTAACTTCATATTTTCTTTATAAAATCAACAATACAATGTCACAATATTTTGTAGCAGATAGCATTACTGGTTTAAAAATATTATGAAATACCAGACTAAACAACAGTGATTTTCTTTTTTAATTTAAGATGCTTTGCTCAGAACATGAATACCTATTAATACTTACCTACTTCCTATAACCCAAAACTTACGTTTCTGGTGTCTGACATTCAGGGGATGTTCCTGAGATATTTGCTGCCACTAGAAGACCTGCCTTCTCATCACTCTGACCAAGAGGGCAGGAGGGCATTGGTGACCTGGAGACATTGACTGTTCCAGTGCTTGGTTGCTGTTCCTGTCTCTCTGCAAGGCGTGTGTTTGTTTTCTTATTTGATTTGGTGTCAACTGCCTGTGAGAAAAATAAAAGGTTGAGGAGTAAACAAATGATCAATATATTACCAAATCTATTGTACAATATATAGCAAAAACATGAAGTTCCAGAAGTCATATACTCTAGTAATCTGATTGCCAGACATAAAGAATTACCTCTATAATGCAGACTTATCATACCTCAATTCTCACATTTTACTTGTGTTATTTTAAATTGTATTACCTGTGATTTACTTTGCCTTGGTCACAGCAATATTACCCACTTTAAAGGCTTTTTGTCATATTTGCTGAAAGTGTCATTATATCCTGACAGTAAGAAAGATTATATATTGTGATATTGTATTGTTGATTTTATAAAGAAAATATGAAATTAACTTTTACCTCCTTTTTTTGTTAGTAAGCAGCGGATATATGCCTGTGTACTTCCATGCTGTCACTTCCAAAGCCATGTTCCCACCGCCCCCGAGGATAAACAACCAATAAGAGCCAAGGAGTCTCTAATACAATGTAAATAACTGTTTGTGAACTGCAATTCAAACAGCAGACAGGCAGCACTGATGAAATATGAATCAAGATTATGTTATTGCCTATTTCTAGACTCAAATGTTTTCAGAAATTCAGAAATTTCAGATATTAGTGTACTGATCAAGCCAAAAGTCAAGCCAAAACCAAGCACCATCCACTGGCCAACCGTCCATAGCAAACCTTTTCATTTCACAGATAAACAGTACACTAAAATATGTTTCTGAAAACATTTGATGCGAGAGATAGGCAATGCAGTAACAAAATCTTGATTCATATTTGAACAGCGTTGCGTTTGATAGTTTGATCGGAGTTCACAAGCAGTCATTGACACTGCATTACAGACTCCTTGGCTCTGATTGGTTGTTTTCCTTATGCCATTAGGAGCACCAGAAAGAGGCAGAGGAATGTGATTTGTTTACAGATTATCTGATTCATGCAGTACTGTCAGGATATAGTGACAAAAAAGGTATTCTTATAAATGTTACCAACTGTAGCTTTAAAGCTGAACATGTTTGGTAAATAGACAGTTGATTGCACAGTTATAGTAACCTGTATTCATGATTGTTGCCAACACTATGGTTATAATGTCAAACTAATGAATATTATTACTACCATTATTATCATTTAGTATTTTGTAGAAAATGAAGAAAATAATGATTGAATGAATGTTATTAGCTAATGACTTAGGTTATAAGTCAGTTTGAGGGTTAAACTATAACTACCTCAGTGTTTTGGCTGGTTTCTTCAGTAACTGGACATGGATCAAGAGAATACTCTGGTTTTCTTGTATTTGGGGCTTCTCTCTCATCTCTGGCTGCTTGGTCTTCTTTCTTGTCATTTTGTTTAGCGAATGTATGCTGTTCAGTTTTGGTGTGCTTTTCATTATCATCTGGTTTCCCGGAGAGATTTTGTGAGACTGTCTTATCCTTATCTTGTTCATAGAGGGGCTGCTTTGCAACTGAATCCCATGCTTGAGATGTTTGCTCAGATGAGTCAGGTGCAGTGGAGCCTGTTTCTTTAGTTGATGTTGGAGATGATGCAGAGTTAGACAATAGCCCAGAATGAATGCCATTTTGCTTGTCAGCAGGAATTTGCACTGGTTCATGGCTGTCCTCTGTATTCATATCTGATGGGGCCTCTGTTTGTTGCTCTGTCAGTTTATCACTGGCAGGTGTAGAGAAGGGTGGTGGAGTGGAAACAGACCGGTTTGATCCAGGAGCTGCCTCACTGAATGGTTGAGAGTTACTATCTTCTGCAGCAGAATGCCTCTCTTCCTCCTTACAATTCTCTGTCGCTTCTTCTGTCTTCTTGGTAGTGAGTGATTTGCCAATTGAGAGTGTCTGGTTGGGGAATGAGTGTGTGGTTCCTTTTTCCAGTGGGGCTGGGCTGGCAGTGTAATCTGATGGGTCCTGTGTTGTCACACTATTTCTGGCTGGCTCAGAGTCATCACTAGCCGGCTTCCCCTGAAAAGAGTCTAAATAGGTAGCTTTATCATCTGGCCTCCCAAAGAGATTTTGTGTTTCATTAGAGATTGTCTTGTCTTTGTCTTTGTTAGAGGCAGACTGCTTTGCCACCGAACCACATTCTTGAGGTGTTTGCGCAGGCGATTCAGGTGCAGTGGAGCAGTGGAGTGGAGTTTCTTTTGTTGATGTTAGAGATGATGCAGGGTTAGACAATAGCCCAGCAGCAGTTGGCACTGCTTCAGGGCTGTATTCTCTACTAATACCTAACAGGGCTTTTTTGTCACTGGCAGGTGAAGGAGAGTGCAGTGCTGTGGAAACAGACAGGTTTGATCCAGGGGCTGCATTACTGAATGATTGAGAGTTACTTTCATGAGCTGCCGCAGAAAGCCTCTCTTCCCCCTTACAAGTCTCTGTGACATGTGTGTTCTTGGTAGTCAATGATTCATTAACTGAAACTGTCTGGTTGGGGCATGAGGGTGTGGCTCCTTTTTCCAGTGGAGCTGGGCTGGCTGTGTTATTTGATGGGTGCTGTGGTGTAACCCCATCTCTGGCTGCCTCTAAGTCATCACTAGCCGATTGCCCCTGAAAAGAATCTCAATAGTTAGCTTAGCAGATATCAGTTTTAGATTCATAAACTTTTTCCTCTGGAGGCAGAAGTTACCTCAATAGTCGAGTGGTTAATGTGTGAAGCCAAGAAACCACCGGAACACAATTAATAAAATGGAAAACATCCATGTCAGGAAAAAACATGTTAAAAAATATTAAGAAAAATACAAAAGCAATGCCATATTTCCATAACTAATGTATGTGGAAATGCAAAGTTAAAACACTGTCTAAAAAATTGTTAAGCTGTTAACTTCACACCAGTGGTTGACTTTGCTGACCGGCCCATTTGTGGTCCTGCTTAGTAGCTGGGCCACACACCTTTGCAAAATGTATGGTGTTCAGTTTTTGTTTACTGTCAGAAAGGTGCTATATTTTTGTGACTGAGATTGTAGTTGATTTGTAGTGTTGAACTAGACTGCATCATATTGAAAGGTGTTTTCCATGTGATTACTGTATAAACACATTCCTGCCATAGCAGAAACCTGTTCCCCATTTTGATGAGCTTGTTTACCGGCCTAGATAATGTTGGTGTTAAACTATCAGACAGCACAATGTTGTAGTCTAAGCAAAAGGAAGTAAAGGTTGCTTGTGTCAGTGAATTCATGGCTTAATACATTTTTGATGAGCAAAAAAGCTATGGCAATACAATAACTGTTACTTAGCCTTTTCACCTTTATCTGTGCAGTGTTTTCTTGTTCTTCTTTAACACCTTTTGGAACCTGGTCTTGATCCTCCTTTTGGTTCTTCTCCTCAGCAGTGACTGAGGGTTGATATGCTGATGTGGCCACATCTGGGTAACATAATGTGATGTGACATATTAATTAGATATAACCGTAGTAAATTTGTCAGTTTTAGTCTTTTATGGTACACCTCCATACAGATAACAGAATGATACATTACAAAGTTCAGCTTTAAGGTAATCCAAACTGGACTTTTAGCTACCATACAGACAAATCATACTTCATTAAAGTCTGTGTAAAACACAAAAACAATGTTATTGGCTACAAAGAAAAACAACCACAGTTTGTTAGAGACGACTATAAGGTGTAGAGCACTATTATTTCTCATTCTTATTCTGGTTAAAGGCCCAGCATTGTTCATGCTTGGACATGAGAATACCTTTTTTTAAATAAGTCAATAAATAAAAAACAAAACAACAAAAATGCAAACAAAAATAGTGTGCTAGTAAGCTTACCTTGGGTCACATTTTGGGTCAAGAAACATAACTTGAAGCCACAGTGAGGACAGAATCGGAATGCACTTTCCACTTGATTTCCACAATTAGTGCAAAACATTATTTACCTGTTCAAAAAGACAACATTAAGATGTACTGAAAACATTTTGATTTAGTTGTATCAGAAGCTAGAAGAATTCATGCTTCTTTCGGTTCAGTAAAGTATTTTACCAATTTAATCTAATTATTTCCCAAAATAAAAGCCAATATAGGTATGAATGGAGACCAATGTAACATGTTGCTATAACTTAATGGTAATTTAGCCCAATATAAAACTACTAAAGGATTTAGGTCTTCCTGGGTTGTGTGTGTAGTAGCCATAACTGATTTTGGCTCACTCCCTTTTTCCACTCAGTCCGTCTCTCATCTTTAAACTAGGACAGCGCAACATAATCTCATAAACACTCTTAAAATTCAAAATGGAAGCATACAGTCAAGCCTAATCCTATAACGAATTAGTAAAGACAATGTATAGCTAATTATATTGTAATACAAAGAGAAATAAAATAAAAATAGCTGTCAGTATGACTAACCTCGGATTAACTATTTCAAACACAGTACTTGAATATTCTAGTCATCGTAATTTAATGGATTATTTTTGGGCCAGTACAATGGATTAATTTGTTCAGAAAACCTACCTTGTATCCTCTTCTTCCTTACATGGTTGACACTGAAAAACTGAGCTGACAACTGACATTAAATAGCTTACTGAGGGTCATGCATTTACTTTCGTTTTTGATTTACAGTAAGAGGTGTGGCTGCTTCGGCTTTTTCTGCCACACTTGAGCAATAAATCATTCCAGTTTCCAAGAATCCAAAGTGAAACTCTTTTTCTTGAATTGCTTGTTTTGTCTGACATGTACTTTCATATAATGGCAAATCTTTACAATGGAGAAGCTGGAACTAGGTCTTAGGTCCTTATTCCTTAAATGATGAATCAATCATCAAAATAATTGCTGAATATTTTTCTTTTGATTGAATAATTGTTGCAGCCCTATAATGTAGGTCACTATCACCTTTAATATAATTCATGCAATCATTAGTTAATATTGTCCACCTTTACAAAGAAGACAAAGCATAAAGTGCAATCAATGTCACAAAAAACATCTAATGTATGATACAAGTGGTTATTATTATTATATGAGAAGTAGCATTTTCAGCAAGTATTAAAAAACTATATAACTATCTTCTACGTACAACTTTCAGATACAGCACTAATACACACACATATATCTTCATTAGTAACCACTATGTGGCAGTATTGATTAATTTAAATCAATTACTTTATAGTTTAATAGTAATTTTTTTTAAAAGGGCATATTTTTGTATGTTAAACTGTTTCTACCTTATGACATGAGGCTACTGGCCCACTAATGTGTGACCAAACAGAATTGAACCATAGATCCTTTTGGGACACACGTATGATTTTGTCATGGCTGCTGTTGATCCATATTCTGTTCTATCTGGGAGAGACAGAACAGAACTGGAAGAAAAACTGCAGTAAATAAGAAGACTATGGCGCAGAGCAACCTTTGAAATTTAATTTAATTCAAAACAAAGGCATGCATAATATCTAATATGGTATTTGTGAGAGAGGAAAATAAGACCATTTTCCACTGCCTCTGAAGTCAGTGCTCAAGGAGTGTGTGTGTGTGTGTGTGTGTGTGTGTGTGTGTGTGTGTGTGTGTGTGTGTGTGTGTGTGTGTGTATTGGGTGTGTGTGTGTGTGTGTGTGTGTGTGTGTGTGTGTATTGGGGGATGTGGGAGCTAGTCTCAGTGCTGGGATATTGAGTCCTCCTCCTCTTCTTTACCACCCACACATCTGTTCCACACACACACTATAGCAGGCACCAGCCAATCACAACCTCTTTTTCTTTCTATTGCTTTTACCTGCGTCACTCTGCATGTGTTGCCATGGTAATTACTGATGCTCCCCCCACACTTTGTTTCTCTGCCTCTTTCAGTATGAGGATGAAGCCGACTTGTGGATGATGATGCAGGCATGCTGCACTCGTCGTCACTTCGCTCAGGAAGAAGGCCTATTTTTACCACTGGGCACATAGTATACCAAGCTGCCCAACATATTTATGGAACCGCATCTATCCCAGCATGCCTGGAAAAACATCCCTGCCCCCACACTCTGCATCTCTCTCTCCCTCTCCATTCATCTAAAAGAAATGCTGTTCCTTCAAAGGCATATTTTCATTCCTTGAATTGAGATGACAGCAGTAATGAAGGTTTTACATAATCTAGTTTTAGTATCTTCACTGTTTTATCTTTGATACTGTATTTGTCACTAAAGGGAGATTCTATACACATACTCACCCTCCACAGGGAGGTCAGAGGTCACAGTCACCCAAGGAGTACTAGCCCCACAGCTGGTAGAGTTTCTGTGTTTTGCTAAAGGGCACTTCAGCTGAGGTCTTGCCTGTTGTGCCAGGGACAGATAACAGTGAAGGAAGTCAGCATGACATCGCTCACAGGTTTCTTACGGGTCATTTTGAAACTAGGAAATTATGTTTACTGTTTGAGCTATTTTGTAATTTTTGGAGGCAGAACTATCATAGTGAGGCAAGGAAAAAAGAAAGCCAAGTGGACTAATAAGCATTTACAAAGCTACCGCACACTACCACAAATCAGGAATGTGCTGGATGTAAAAAATATAGTGAACTGTAAGAGTTAACACATTGAACACTGGGTGTTTGCAATATAATAAGTGTGCTAACATTTTGCCTTCTTTCCAAGGTGGACCAAAATTCACTGTGTTATCTAATACAGCCTAATGTGGCAACTGAAGGTGGTGCACATACTCCAAGTTTAAATTGGGCCAGAGCAAGCTACAGCTCAGCTCCATCATATCACATTTCACTTTTAGTTTATTTTCCCAATAACATTAACATGGTGATGTTATTGATGTAATTTCCTGCAAAGACATGGTAAAGGGAAATTCTACAACCAAACTAATGTTGACAACGACTGTTTAATGTTATCAATTGTTGTTGCGTAGTTGTTTTGCTAAAAAGGCCAGTAGGCCATGCTAAAAAGGCAGATAGAAGTATTTACCACTAGGAAATGCACACCCAGGCCACCTAATGAAATGGCTAGTCAAGATTTTGTGAACAGTACTTTCAAATAAATGGGTTGTGCTAGGGAATCATAAATGAAGAGGTTAAAATCCCCTGGATCTTTTATAATATAATAGTAATAGCACCTGTAGTCTGGATGTGGAAGATGTCATAAGGACATTAGGATATAAGACGGTTGGTTGTTTTGCCTAGCTTGTTTTCTCTGTCCCTGTCTCCCTCCTCTGCTCACTTACCCCTGTTGTCTGTTACCTGAAACTTTGGATTCTGTAAAGTGTTACCTGCCTGAACCTCTACTTGGATGTTCCTTTCCTGCCCCTTGATGGATTTGTTTGCCTGTATTCACCCCATGACAACTGGAAGCGCAGACTGCAGTGTACAGTATACCTTACACTGAGAAAGATATTAATATCTACAGAATATTTTATTATGTAAATATTATAGGCACAGCTACTGCTCTTCTTGACATAAATATATAATACTTACACTACGTAAATGTTTGTGTGATGCTGTTTGCCCATTGTGGGGTTTCTGTACCTACCTACTGTGCTGGACTTAGACCACCAAGTACCCACACCACTCTTAAAATAATCTTCAAATAATCGTCTGTCACAAGAGACTGTCTCCTTCTCTTTTCTCCTTTCTTTTCATCCATTTTTGTCCACAGTTGTATTTGCTAGTCAGTATTCTAACTGTTAGCGTTTCCTAGTTCAAACCTTTTATATATTTCAATGGTTCAAACAGACAGACATAAAGCATATTTATTATTACCCATTTCATGTTAGCCTGGAGCACGTAGCTATAGCTAGCTAGCTAACGTTACCTACTTTAGGGGCTACAGTTAGGTAGTTAGCTAGCTAGTTAGAAACTGAGTGCTGAGTAAAAACAATAAACACCTGTAAAATGAAATGGCCTTAGCTTAGCTAGTGCACAGCAGCAGCAGCAGTTCGTGTACACGTTCTCTCGCGCTGGGTGTGGCCTTCAGCCATAGCGGTCAGGTTCAAGTTGAACCATACAGCGTCCGACTAATTCCTGTGAGACAACTGGCTAACGAATCCCTTACTCATTTGAACAGGACTAACGTTTACTGATTGAAAGTACTTATACTAATATCATAAAAATATAACCGACTTTTGTTTGTAATATTTAACATACAGAAAAGCATATGTTATGATAGGCCTACATTAAAATGTGGATAAATCATAAGGTAAATAGAAGTCACTGTGGAAATATTTAAAAATATTAGCCTACATTGATGTAGCTAGATATTACATCAAAGAATATAGTAGGCTATGTAGCTAAGTATGTTAGCTTATTGTAAAGTCACTAAACCCACAATCAAAGTAGACTACTTAAGGAATTATAAAGAGATTGATTAGTGCTTCATTTTTAATTGGCGATTGTACTGATAGTTTCCCACCTGTAAACATTTTTAATACATCGTGTTCATTATACATAACTGAAACGATGGTTCATTGACTAATCCACTGGTCAATGAAAGAAAAAATAGCAGCGACATTTTTGATAAGTCTCATTTATATATATTTGTTTATTTATTCATTTATCAAGCAAAAATGCCAAATATTTTTTGGTTCCAACTTCTGAAATGTGCTGCTTTTCTGTTTTATATCATTATAAATTGAACATCTTTGGGTTTTGAGCATTAATCCCTAGAACATCTTTCTAAGAAAAAATAATCCAGGCACATAACGGAAGAAACACATTCAAACATTCAAAGGTCCATTCCAGCTTTTTTTTTTTTTTTTTTTTTTTACAAATGGTAAAACAAGAAAACAATTGTAAAAAATATTTATAAAGAAACACATGATAACACATAAAACATATAATATAAAAACGCCCATTTTCTCATAGCTTTTTTAAAGAATTGACCGACCGTAATAGTGGTCAGAGGTCGATCTCTGGGGCACATTGTTTTATTGCAGGAAATTGAAGATTTGAGCTTGTATCAAATCAGGGGACTTGCATGTCTTTAGACTGTGAGAGGAAACATGGGCACCCAGCCGCAACCCACACTGGCATGGGGAAGAGCAGGAAAGCACACAAAGAATCAGGACCGATATTCTAACCCACTCTTTTGGTTGTGAGGTGGCAGTGTCCACTGAGCCACTGATCGGATGTGACAGATCAACCTGTTGTCCTTTCTCACTGCAGAGGTTTAATACATTCTGGACATACTGTATATATATCTACAGGCTTAACCTGTACCTATCAATTCTTATAAAATTAAAAGTGTCTTGTAGCATTAAGCATTAAAAACCAAACAAGACAATCAGGATCAAGTGTGCAATGGCATGAGACAATTACAAAATCTTTCCACAAAATGTAATTTACATTTTTCTGTTTCACAGACTAGATGGAAAATGGATAGAAACCTCCATTTGAGGTTAATGAAGCATATTGCTCAACACTTCAGTCTATCACTCTTATTTTCTACTGGGACAATACCATTAAATACCATTGATTATGTGGGACTAAGTTTGCTGCAGCTGCAAAATAATAAATACAAAAAAATAATCATTTCATGTTACAAAAAATAACAGTTCAGCATGATAAGCAGGCTGTAGCACAAAATACAGTGTGAACTGTTTTTTTGATTACTTTCACAGTATTCTACAGCTAACAAAAGTTTAAACTAGCTGTTTTTTTCCTTTATCTTTTACAGTATCTTACAGTTGACTGATCTCTTTATTTCTTTATTTTTTGGCCTAATAAACCTATTTTAACCTAAATTAATACTGATTTAGCAGATTATACACATATATCACATATCAGATAGAAGTAGTCACACAACATACGATTAAAGAAACTTTTGTTAAGAAAAAGGCTATAAAAGACTTTACTGGTTGTTACTCTGCCCAAATTCTCTGTCCAAAGCTGGCTACAAGCACATAATGCAAATCATGACAAAATGTTGTGAGTGAGGAACAGAGCTAATACTGATTTTTCAATCATATAAAGTAATTACAATGTGGGAGCTTTTTATTGCACTTTACTTTTTATTTTGATATAAAGTTGGAAACTTCACATGTAGAACAATTGCATGTTAAACAACTGCTAACAAAAACCTGAGACAGACTTCTCTCTCAAAATGCCCAAAAGTACAGAAGTCCATGTATTAGAAGATGGCAAGGGAGTGGGTTAGTGGATAACTGATGGCCCACTGGAAGACACCGTGTTCTCTCAATCCAGCATCAGTAGCCCTCGGACTGCATGTGAGACAGACAGAGAAAGATATGAGTTCCAAAATAGACTGCAACTTCTCAAATACAAAATCAGCATTCCCCTTATTTCCTCTTACCACAATGAATGTGGAGCATAAAAATACAAAAAAAGATATCCCAAGCCCTAAACTAACCACTCAGACAGCCAAATTAGCCATAGTTAGCCTGGAACATCCAAACAGTTGTACAGTTTCCGAAAGAGAACACAAATAACCTAGATTTCCACAGACTGTAAAAGGTCATTATGCTTCATGAATTCACTGGCAAAATACATGTGTCCACACATTAACTTAGAAATCTAAAACTAAAATGACCTCATTGTGTTGTCTGATTAGGCAATCAGCTCTGAAATTCTAGCTAGCTGCTGAATCCTTCTATTATGACATGCACATATGTATTCAGTATGCAAACAAACTGGAAACATCACTGATAGACTTTGCATCGATTTATGAATTAAATAAAATTGCTACTCACCAAATAATTAGTAAGATAGGGATGGATGAAGAAAAGAATGAATCCAGCTTCACATGTGCACAAGTTGCTCTTACCAAACTGCAAAAAAATACTGCATGATACTGTTAACTTAAATACCTTGTGACGGTTGACTAGCAGTAAAGTGCTGTATTTTATGAATACATTATAATTATGTATAAAAACTGTCAATAGAACGTTATTTAACAGATTCTCTTTTGTTTTAACAGTAAAGCACTGTTTAACAATTACAGGTTAATACTGTTGAAATCCTGCTGTAAATTAACAGCAATTATTTACAGTGTATACATAAAATAAAAACAAGTACTAAATAATTCAATTAGTTATATCTCTGTGAACTTAGTGTAAACGTGTTATTAAGTCCTAATATGTAAGTATGGTTCTAATATTATGTTTCAGTTTGTTCCATGTGTATACAGTATAGTAACATGTTCTGGGAAAAAATGATCAAATATTGTATGCTTTTGTCTAGTTTTTCTACAACTGCTTATGTTTAACCATGAAATGGTGTAGGCCTGGTGAGGTTTTGTGGTTAAGTGTTTGAAACTGGCTGTGTGTGTGTGTGTGTGTGTGTGTGTGTGTGTGTGTGTGTGTGTGTGTGTGTGTGTGTGTGTGTGTGTGTGTGTGTGTGTGTGTGTGTGTGTGTGGCACAGCTGGGTTTTGTTAAAACCAACAGTACGCACGCACTGATACACTCACACGCTCACATTGTGCATGGGGTTCCTACGTCCTCCATGAATGTGGAACTTCCTACACTTTGAAACTACGTCATCAGCCCCAGTGGAGCACGTTAGTGGGACAAATACATGTATACCTACACTTGTTCTTTACTTTAATTACTACTGAACGTATGGTGCTGAACAAAAAACCCTAAATCTTAATCTCAAAGTATCCCTCAGATTATCAAATCCTAAAAATATCTTTAACCCAAATCCCATTCTAGTCCCTTTAAAGAAAGGAAGAGTAGCAAAAAGTCCATGCTGTGAGGACACAACACAGCCCTTCCTCCATATGTACCCATTGAACCACAGAACCCTTTTACATTTAACATTTTAGGTATTTCATGATCATGATCTGATCTTTATTTTTACATATTTATGGTGACTGAAGGTTACTTAAGTCTGCTTTGTGTATTAGCTGTTCCAAACAGCCACACACCAAGAAATGAGGGTTAAAAAACTGGCCGTAGAGGCAAGATATACACTCACCTAAAGGATTATTAGGAACACCTGTTAAATTTCATGTTAATAAAATGATCTCATCAACCAATCACATTGCAGCTGCTTCAATGCATTTATGGGTGTGGTCCTGGTCAAGACAATCTCCTGAAATCCAAACTGAATGTCAGAATGGGAAAGAAAGGTGATCTAAGCAACTTTGAGCGTGGCATGGTTGTTGGTGCCAGACGGGCTGGCAAAGGAAAAAGGAAAAACATCCAGTATCCAATTCAATCCACTTTATTTATATAGCACAATTTTAACAAACACAAGGTTTCCAAAGTGCTGCACAAAAAGATAAAACAGAAATAAGTAGAATAAATAAAAAACTAAACTGTCACAGAGGTGCCACCAAAGGCCATGACTTCTGTCTTTTCTTCATTAAAATTTAGAAAAGTATGTAAGTATGCTGCAGTCCTGGGGGGCAAAAATGCCTTGTTGATGCTAGAGGTCAGAGGAGAATGGGCTGACTGATTCAAGCTGATAGAAGATCAACTTTGACTCAAATAACCACTCGTTACAACCAAGGTATGCAGCAAAGCATTTGTGAAGCCACAACACGCACAACCTTGAGGCGGATGGGCTACACCAGCAGAAGACCCCACCGGGTACCACTCATCTCCACTAAAAATAGGAAAATGAGGATACAATTTGCACGAGCGCACCAAATTGGACAGTTGAAGACTGGAAAAATGTTGCCTGGTATTAATACGTTCGACTTCGACAAAATGTTCACAAGCATGAAATCTAAATTAGATTTTTATATTTTGATTGTCATTACTCATTTTTCACAGGTGTTGTCTTATGTTCACCTGCTATTTTTCCGTGGTTAAAGTCAATTAAAATGTCCCTGATACTGATACTCAAAATACTCCTGCAACAAAATCTTCTTCTCTGTGTGTTTCTAAATTCACTGCTTTCGTGCCTTATTGTGATGTGTGTGTGTGTGTGTGTGTGTGTGTGTGTGTGTGTGTGTGTGTGTGTATGTGTGCTACATCCTTTTCCAGCTACTGCCTGCCTTTTTTTCTTGACTCCAGGCTCAGCACCCCCACTCTCTCACTCTCTCAACACTGATACACAGCTTTTAGACAAAAATATCTCTCCCCCCCACCTCCATTTCCGCCACAGTTTTGAGAGATCTGACATCACTGGGTCCATCATGTGATCCACCCACACAAAGCTTTGCAGTGATAAATGGGGCCTACCTGTGACGCACATACCTCCTCTGTGTAACCCTTTACAAGCCAGAGCACTGTTTTCTAATGAAAGAAACAATATCGCTCCATTTCTGTATTTATGGACAAACCAAAATCATTAAAAGCAAGGAAACCAAACTAAGACTTGTCACATTAAAGGCACCATTCAGTTAATGTAGTCTGCCTTGACGTGTGTTTGTAGTGCATAATGATTTTATACAAGTGTTTAAACTTATTAGGATAAAACTCCTTTAAATGTACCATCTTGTTATGGAGGGGGTCCCAAACATGTATGATATCACAATCACTACATAACAACAAAGGAGTGACAGAATAAATAAAAATAGAAATACAAAAAAGACTAAGCACATACATTCATTAATGAAAACATTGAAAACATTACAACCAAAGTAGCCAAAAGATGAACAGTTCAGTGTAAGTGTTTAATACAATCAGGTATGAACATCAGATATAAACATAAGGTATACACATAGAAGGTATAGACAGGTAGTGTATATAATTACTGCTAACTTATAGGAGTTAGCAAACATAATAAGATTACAAGGTGAAACAAAATTTGCCTTTTGAATATGGCGGAGCATAGTCTGAATAATCCTGACGAAATGTACTAACCTTGCACAAACAGAGCTTCCACTGGTGCTCACTAAACTTGCACTTAAGATTTCCACCTCATTTTAATTTTTAAAGAAATCCACTGAAAATAAACAGTGGTAATATTCTTTAAACTCTTCTTGATATTCGGGACATTAAATGTTAAAAGGAAAATTCAATGACTAAATGTAATGCCAATTTGATATACACTCAAAAAGTGGAAAGTGAAATTGGAAAATCTGTGATGGAAAATGGAAACTCTTAACTGATATTATCATGTGACTATATGCGGGCTGCACGCAGATCCAACTCAAAAACAACTTGAAACTGTAAAGTGACCAGAACAAGTGTTGAAATCAGATCAGTTTCAGATTCAACTTCTCCAAATTGTGTTGTGCAGGAGTACGATTGTCTTGGCAGAGGCCCTAAAACAGAAGTGAGCACCCTTTTTTGAGGAGACATCAACAACTGTCCATGTCCAGAATTATGCAAGCTGATATTTTCATTTCATCCTGCAGTTAAGCAATTATCATCCCTACATTAAGTATAAAAAATAAATGTGATAAAGTAATGAAAACATGGTTTCCAGCGCTTCACATTCCAGACTTTATTTTATTATACTGTAAATATTTCTAGTTTTCTCTCCTCTTCATGGCAATAGAACCGGTACCAACAATCATCTATTGAGAATATGAATAACTCAGTTGTTAAAAAAATCCTAACACAGGTCCATTTAGCCTACATCTCCCCCAGCACTTTTAAGCACATCTCACAGTCTTCCTCAGAAGATGCTCAGTTGTTATGGAGAAATATAACTAGCCTACACCCTAACTGAGCATGATTGAATCCTGTATTATCTGTTAAACACCAGAGTGTGTCGTCTGACAGTAACTTTGACACATTGAGAGTCATAACAAACATTCATATTAGTTGATTTTCAAGGTAAATATTTGACTTAAAGTATTACACATTAAGTAACTCTTTTATGAGCTAAGGTCTGCTAATTACCAGCATAGCTCAGCCCCACTTCAACCTGAACAGAGATATATAGCTGAAATGGGTGAAAACACCTGTGTGGGTTTGCCCCTTATAGGCCTATATATTTTTTCCTGATAGTGTTTTGTGTTTTTAAAGTTGCAGCTACAAAAGCAGAATAAAAGCTAAATTGGTAAATGACCACATTCGTCAAATTGACCTGCTCTTGAGATAAACTTTATTCCCAGGAATGACCATAATAACAAGATACCATAGGCATAGCCTAAATGGTATGAAGAAAGAAAGATTGATCAAACCACTGTTCCAGCTTATTTAAGAAGTATAGACTGTAACCTATAAAACTATAGAAGTAGGTCTAATACAGTAGCCTGCAGTTGAAACATCTGTATCCAGAATACAGCAAAGGCAAGGCAAGGCAAGTTTATTTATATAGCACATTTCATACCTGTGGCAATACAATGTGCTTCACACAAAACAAAAGCAAGGGTCAGTACATGATTATAAAAACTGTGAAAAATAAAAGCATGAGAACATTAAGGCATAAAAACAGTGAAAGATAAAAGCATAAAATAATATAAAGAAAAGAATAGTAAAAACCATTGGTCTACTAGAATAAGTAGTAATGCTTCAATGAAGCCTTAGCAGATGGCATCTGAAAAGAGTTTAGTCTTAAGTCTGGAACTGTGAATAGTTGGGGCGTTTTTGATGCCTTCTGGAAGTTGGTTCCAGGGGTGAACCGCATAATGGCTGAGTGCTGCTCAGTGGGTTTTTCTAAAAGATGTTTCTGCTCTGATCTGAGAGACCTGAGTGGTACATACTGCAGAAACATGTCCGATAGATACTGTGGCCCTATTCCATTAAGCGACTTGAAAACAAGCAGCAGTGCTTTAAAGTCAACCCTGTAACTGAGCCAGTGCAGGGATTTAAAAATAGGGGTTATGTGCTCAGCTCTTTTTGTTTTTGTAAGAACTCTGCCTGCTGCGTTTTGTATCATTTAAAGAGTGAGACTTCCCTCGTGTCTCCTCCTCTCTGCTTGGTTCCTCCAATTATTTAAATAAAACACTGGAAAACGTACTTTTTGGCCAGTGCGCGCGCGCCGATGTGACATAATGGAACGTGCCAGCCTAGAAAAGCTCGAGGCGGTGCGCGCGGGCGTGCAGTAGCCTACTAAGATCCTGCTCGAGAACATAGGCTACATCTGGCAACGGTTTCAGTAAAGTAGGCTATTAGTAGGCTATTAGACATATCAATTAAAGAGATAATTTACGCTACTGCTGTTTATTTCTGTGAGGTTATGGGTAAGGCACCACTGTGAGGGAGTGTCGAGCAGTAACGTTAGGACTTGTCGTTTTATGATTATCCACGGAAATAATGATGAAGAAGGATATTAACTCGAGCCTGGCGGACGAGGCAGACCTCAAACCGCATCTCCGCGACGCCGAGAGCATCCTCAGCTCTCCGGACCTGGGGCTGCTCAAACTGGCCTCCCCGGAGCTGGAGAGGCTTATCATCCAGTCCAACGGTATGGTTACTACGACCCCGACAAGCCCCCAGTTCCTCTACCCGAAGACGATAACGGACGAGCAGGAGTTCGCTGAGGGCTTTGTGAAGGCGTTGGAGGATTTGCACAAGCAGAACCAGCTGAACGGAGCCGGGCAGACGAACAGCAGCCTGGATCTGGGCGCTAACATCGCCCCGGTCACCATCCAGCCGGATCTACCGGTGTATACGAACTTGAACAGTTACGGTATCGGGCCAATGGAAACCACTGTCAACTACTCCACGGACACAGTCCCTTTCCCGCCTCCTCCTTCGCATATTTTGGGGGCAGCCCCGCCGGAGCTGTCTCGGGTCCAGCCGCCGAAGGAGGAGCCTCAGACGGTCCCCGACGTTCAGAGCTTCGGGGAGAGCCCGCCTCTGTCTCCCATCGACAATGACTCACAGGAGCACATGAAAGCCGAGAGGAAGAGGCTCAGGAACCGGATTGCAGCCTCCAAGTGTCGGATGCGCAAACTGGAGCGGATCTCGAGGCTGGAGGACAAGGTCAAATCGCTGAAAAGCCACAACACCGATCTGGCCTCAACGGCTAGCCTGCTAAGGGATCAAGTGGCCCAGCTGAAACAGAGAGTTCTCAGCCATGTCAACAGCGGCTGCCAGCTGCTGCCACACGAAGTGCAGGTGCACTAGTCGGAAGTAGCCTACAGACCTGCAGTTGGGCTACTGACCAGCATATAAGCTTCATGGACTTTCTTAATGTTGGTTATTCTGTATGTAGCGTAGCCCAGATGTGTGCTGTTCCCAGTGGAAATAATGCAGGCCACGTAGGCCAAATGTATTAATAATTGATTGATGGTTTTGAGCATCGGCAAGATGTAAAAAATAGGGTAGAACACAATTAAAGATAAAGGGTGCTACCGAGACTCTTCAGATGTAATCGGTCAACAGATTAGACATTTTAATTCGTAATTTTCCAGGATCCACATTCCTCCACATGCGCCTCCACCCAATGGAGAGCTCAAATCAGTAGCCTATTATAAAAAAAATCGCTATTTGTTTTTTGGATTTATGCCGAAATGAAGAGTGTTTGCCTTTTAATATGGTCGATGTTTGAAATCCTGTTCTACCTCGAATATTTTACTGATGAACAAGGCTGCATTAAACTGCAGTTTCTTTTAATGGACTTTGGCTTTGGGCTTTCCTGATGAGAGAAAGAGGCACTTATTTGGTCTATGTGCTCCACTTTAATGACAGAAAGCACAACATTAGTTTTTTTTCCTGTAAAAATGTTTATAGACTTAATGCTGTGTCTATATAAAGTTTAAAACGTGGACCAAACAGATTTACAATATTTCTACAAACTTAGCCTAATAATATAATATTTATGACACAGATACCCTTAATATATTAGGAAATGGCTGTAAGAAAAAATGCACATACACCCACATTTGATATGTAAAAGATGACCTAGCCTAGACCATTTACCATTTATTTATGTATGGAACAATTTGCATGATGTTTACATACTCGAATGTTGCCCACAGCTGGTTGTCAAAGGGTGCAATTAATCAGTGTTTATAATCTTTACTCTTTACAAACACATGTTTTTATCTATTTTTTATTCTACTGTGTCCCTATTTCATTGTGTTCTTGTTTTAATGTGAAGATGCGTAACCTTTTTGTTGCACTGACTGTTTCTGCCAACTCAAGCCTACAGTTGTTTGGCTGTATGCTGCTTTGTTCTGAATTAAAAGCTGCTCGGCCATAAACACTGTTTCCTCCATTTTGAAAAATCATAGGTCTAAGTCAGTGTGTGCAACAGTGAAGGAGCTGTTAGTGGAGGTTGGGTGCAACCCTTATGTGTTTCTCCAAAGAAGTTGGTCAAAATCAAGACATAGCCTACTATAACCATTCATTTTAAAACTATGTTCACTTTCATAAAGGTATTCAACTAACTGGGTTGACTGAAGAATCAGTTTTGTCTTTCTTTGCACACTAGTCCCAAGAATGACATGGACAATTATTTTAAGTATATTAAACAATATAAAGACAGTAGAAATGATGTTGTGGGTTATGTGGCAGTGCCAACAGAAAATTAAAACTATAACTGGCAACAACTAAAAGTCTGCACAATATCATTATAAATAATAGTGATTATTTTTCCTGGATCACTTAATGTAGATTATTTTTATAAGGACTACATTTATAGTTGCTCCTCTAATGGAGACTGAATTAGTGAAGTCAGTGTTGTGTAATGGGATGGATTCTGGAAGTGTGTGTGTGTGTGTGTGTGTGTGTGTGTGTGTGTGTGTGTGTGTGTGTGTGTGTGTGTGTGAGTGTGTGTGTGTGTGTGTGTGTGTGGAGGGGGGGGACATCTGCATCACATCATTATCCTGGTGTCTTTCTCCCTCTGCTGGTTAATTGAGGAATTGGTTGAAATGACATTTTAGTGAATATGTTGGGACAGTTCCGACATATTGAAGGATCTTGAAGAGGATAAGTTTGATTTCACATGTCGTTGAACAGATGTCAGCCCATAATAATGTGAATATGGGTAATGTATGGCTGATTTATTTGTGTTTTATTGACTCCTCAGCAAGGCAGAATACATCTTATTTGATGGGGTTCCTTACAACATAATGTTATCAAATTATGTTATCGATTATCCACATCTAGGGGTCCTTGAAATCAGAGTTAGACCAAAATACTAATTATATCAGCCTTTTCATTAAACACTGTGTAGCCTTTTGATGTTAGCCAGTCAGTGTCGTCCACCTACAGTATGATGAGCAAGAGGCTCTTGTCTGACCACAGTTCAAGAAAATTAGAACTGCAAAACCTGCAAAATGTAATTTTCATAAAGCTATTTTCGATTATTGTAAGGTATGGTTTTTGTGAATTGAATAATATGTATTATAATATATATAGTGCATATAGTTTTTTGACTATTTATATATTCTTCATCCTAATAAAATTTTAATCGAAGGAAAACGTGGAGCCGAAAGGCATATACAGTAGAACCCTAATGAGGGAATGGAGGCCTCCCTCACAGACAATAACTATGTATAATTTCAAAAGCCATGTAACAGAGAGATGAAAACATGTAATGTTTCTGCTGAGTTGAAATATAGAAACAGAAATGTTGCTTTGGGCATGTTGAACTCGAAGGTAGGAAGGTAGCATGACATCAGTCACTCTGAGGCAGGAAAAGATGGGATTTTGACAAACGTAGCTTAACTTACAGCAAAACCAGAAACTAATAGCACACTACCACTTGTCTCCCTTTATGCCTGGCCCTGTCACTCGTGATATTATAACCTTTGCTGATATGATGGTTATTTGTCTTATTAAATCTAATGTAACAAATGAGCTACTTTAGATGATAGTTTTCACATGCATTCACCTGCTTAGTCTACTTGATGATAGGATCACTGCGCACAAATATTTTGTACACTTACTGGCCGAGTACATATCTGTGTGCATTTTCCCTTCATAAGCAACAACTCCGAAGAGCTTGTTGCTGTACAGTATATTTCTACATCATCTGACAGCAAAAAGTGGAACATTGACATCTTGAGGCAGTTGGGACGATCAACATGACAATTATACTGCTAGAAGACTTTGAGCTTTCATGACACCAAAAAATGTGATTAGTCAAAAGAAAATCTGAATCTCAACTTTACTTTCTGGGGTTAAAACAACATTTATGATGCAGCACAAGTTTTTTTTCAGTTAGTATGCATATATGATATCAGTTCATTTTGGGATCTTAACTTCATTAGAAGTAGCAGGTAACAGACCCATCTCACCAACAAAAGGTACAAAATCTTGTAAATCTTCAAAAACAAGAATCAACTGTTAGTAACTTTTTTATTGTTTTACCACAAAGTACAGATAAAAACATCCACAGCATATTCTCTCACCTTCATGGCCCAAACTGAGGAGGATGTGAAGAGGCAGTACAAGACCATTTAAAGTATGTTTCTTCGTGCTAGTAGAAGATCTAAAGTCGGCAACTTCTACCAAGCTTGATGGCATTTTTTTTTTGTGTAGATACTGTAACGTGTATTGCTTATGTAACAGAGTAACACATTCATTCACAAGCAAGCCTAGTAATGAATGCAGATACAGTACAACATGGCTGTTTTTTGTTTGTTTTTTAGGTTTTTACTGTCTTTTTTTCTTTGTTGCAAGCCTTAGTCGATACAACACAATCCACACATATGACTCAAAGATACCGTATTTACAGATCTGGTTTATATAGATAGGAAGACGCATTAGAAAGGAGAACAGTTGAAACGTTTGGATTTTACCGGAAAAGAAACAGCCACAACCAGTAAGAAGTAAAATGTATGCAGGATCGAAATCGTCTCCCAGGTTTGTCGTGATCATCACTCCCTTATAATAATCAATACTTTGGTGGGGCACTTTGACTGGGGCCTCATTTTCTCAAACTTTGAAAGTTAGTGGCACATCTGTGATTTCAGGTTGGTATGCTACACTTGACATAATTAACACAACAATTACTCTGAAAATAAATGCTTTTCTGAATTATAATTGCTTCAATCACATAGCCAGAGTCACTTTCTTTATGAAGTTGATGATGTTGACCACCACAATGATTTATGTAGTGCTTTGCCCTCTCAATCCATCCTCTGTTTCTCTGTTTTTTACTGGAAATCATTCAAAAGGTATGCATTGCCCACTAGCAAGCCTGGCATATCAATGACATAACAATAAGAATGATTTCTAAATTACCAGAGTTCACTTCAGTCCTCCAAGCAGCATTTGTTTTATTACAGTTTTAAATTTGGTCACACTGCTCATTATGACATCCAAGAGTGAATACCCGGCAAACCAGTTTTAACTGTGGAAACTGTATTAAAACAAGGGTACGAACACTAAGTGTTTGGTGTGGTAATGCACACCCAGAATGAGTGATGCCATGTGGACTTACTGTAAAAACAGCTTTTACCAGAGATGTGGAGTGGTTGGAGCCAAGAAAACCTCAGAACAAAATATTTAATTCCTGCATTGATTCCAAACTAGTGGTAGAAACTCAGCAGCTACCTGGTCTGTGAACATATCAGCCTCCAGCTGTTTGATGCTTGTTAAACAGTGCTGCATTTACTTCTCCTGAAGACTGAGCTTTGGAGATAGCATTGCACAAAACAGACTGCTTACTGTTGGGCTGTTTGTCACAAAGCAAGGAAACATTAAATCCCTAAGTGTTGGCTGTATGTCACACATGTCATCCTATTCTCTCCTGATGTTTCCTTTCACTCCCTCTATGGGTCAAACTATTAGATAAAAGGCAAAATATCATAAAAATATCTAACAAAACAACACTGTTTGCATCCTCCAAACCTATTCCATCATATTTTAAAGAATGATGAAATATTTTAATGATTATTGTTACAGGAAATTTTGATATTTGATAAAGTAGCTGTGACTATCCAAACAGCTATCAGGAAGATGAAAACTAAGTTTGCTGAATTTGAGTCTGAGTCATAAATGATGCTGCTGTAATAATCACATAATTTCAACCTCAATGCTTTGCATCCCCAGCAGGATTTTCTCTGCCTGATATAAAATACTAGAATATCAACATGTAGCATTGTTAGCAAGCACAACTGTGTTACACAAAATGTTATTTCAGATATTCTTACATCTTTATATTTTCTGTTAGTGACAGCAGGAACAATAACATGTTGGGACAAAAAGCATCAATGTTATTGCTCATCAGGATTAAAATAAAATATAGATTTGAGCCTTCTGAAAGCTAACATCTTTATTTTATTTATTACTTGATGTCCGCTGTATTGCAGTTGCTGTCTGGCTTTATGAGGATAAGGATTTATGATGCAGCACAAAGTTTCTCCAGCAAGCGCCTTCTTCTTATATAAGAGACATTTTAAAATGCTTCCCTTTATTAGCAGCAGTGCTGGAAATCACACTGAGTGGTTTGGAGAATGGCCAACATATTAATAATTTTCTGATTGGTAATTCAGACTCAAAGGGTCATTCCACTGTATTTTTCTAAGCAGGAAGTTTGAATTTCTGACGTCCCTGGAAGGTAGCATGAGACAAAACCGACAGGGAAATGAAATGACTCACGGAGGAGCTGCCGAGGGTGCAAACAATTCCACACATCATCCAAACAAACCCAACAACATAGACCTCTTATATTTGATACTATCCTCATAGAACTTTATACCTTTTTTAATTCATTTCAAGAAGTGCATACCTGTAGATATTATATATATTGAACAACATGTATATGTACATTAAAAGAAATTAAATAATGAAATAAAACATGTCTCTAAATTTTTTGCTATTTTTTTTACATAGCTCTATCTTGTTCATATTTTCCCCACCCAGTGTTGAAAGAATAAATGGGGCTCCAGAATACAAAAAAAAAACATAAAAAAGGCCAAATGAAAAGGCTCAGCTGAATAATGAAAACAAAACACTTGCTTATACCTGTAATATCCATGTGTAGATACTAGGTGAGCCAACAAATGAAACACAGATACCGGTACATGTATGTTTGATTCTGTGTGCATCCAGAATCATATCAGTATTGAGCAGATTTCAGCTGCATCATCCCTCCCACATCAACTCCACCGTGGCTTTCTCGGTCACCGCATCCAAGGCTGAAATCTTTTCAAGACATTTGACTGACATGAAACAAAGTACCGTAAACATTGGAAGGATTTAAATGGCACTCTGAGGACAGACGCCGTCAAATCCTTCTTGTGAAACCACACTGAGGAACAGCGAGACAACGAAAGATGGGTCGGGAACCTTCAAGAACCTGGTTTGCAAAGAGTCTGAAATACTGTATTTTGATTGAACTTGCTTTGGCATCAGATAAACACCCGCACTGATCAAAAAAAAAAAAAAATCACCTTTTAGCTCTTTTATGAGGAGCAACCATGCCTCTAGCACTGGTCCACTAGCATCTCAGAGCATTTCAGACACTTTTTAACCTGGTTCTTGTGCCCCTCAGCCAATGATCCTTACTAGGTTACAGAAAGAAGCAGGAAAGTGAGTGAAAAGGGTGTTGGGAGTATTTGACCCGAGGCCCCAGGATCCAGATGAAGGAGGACAAGGAGGAAAGGGAGAGGAAAAGGGTTTAGGGGAAGAAGTCAGCTTTAACATGCACAGTCCTGGTGAGGAGGAGCAGGCTGCTCTGTCAGCTGGGGTCCCTGTTTGGCCCCTGTCACGGCGGGATCTCCGGCGTCCAGGCTCTCGGACATCTTTTCACAGATGATGTCGACCAGGCGCTCAAAGGTCTGCTTCACATTGATGTTGTCCTTGGCGCTGGCCTCGAAGAACTCAAAACCTGGAGAGGAAACAGGGCGTGGAAGATGGTCAGAGAGGTTTAATGGGGACGTATTCTTGCTTTGCCAGACCCTCCTCCACAGCACTCTGAAGGAGGGTCTGGCTAGTCCACACAGCATTTCAAGATGGAAAAAAACGTGCTCTGGTTTATTGGCATTTCTTTTAACCAATCACAATCGTCATGGGCAGCGCTAAGCACCAGACAGTGCCACTGTGCCGCTGCAAAATAGCCTTGGGAATAAACTTGTTATGTGTACGTTCAAAAGTTGTTTTAGTCGTGCAACAGAAAACTCAGATTGGACAGATAGTCTAGCTAGCTGTCTGGATTTACCCTGCAGAGATCTGAGGAGCAGTTAACCCTAGTCCTCATAAATTGACCGGAGTTTAAAACTCAACACAAAGAAAGCAGAAGGTAATGGCCATCCGGCTGAAAATAGTGAAATCTGGCCGAATTTCCAACGGCAATAGAGCAATCTGTGTGTGTGTGTGTGTGCGCGCGTGTGTGTGTACACTATGAACTCACCAAGGTGATCAGACAGCTGTCGGCCTCTATCTCCGCCCACCACTCGCTATTCACTTCAGATCAGTGTATATACAGTAACAAAGAGTTGTATAAAGTGTGTATTTGTGTGTGTGTGTGTGTGTGTGTGTGTGTGTGTGTGTGTGTGTGTGTGTGCATGTGTGTGTACACTATGAACTCACCAAGGTGATCAGACAGCTGTCGGCCTCTATCTCCGCCCACCACTCGCTCATCCTCCATGTCACACTTGTTCCCTACCAGCAGCACCTGGGCGTTGTCCCACGAGTACGTTTTAATCTGAGTCGACCTGGAAGCCAACATACCCAGCAGTCAGAGAGGAAACTCGTAGACTGTGATCACACTGCAGGCTGAATGTATCCTGAAGTCTGAATTATTCCTCTCACACGTTTTCTAAGTCAGAGTCTTTAAACCAAGTGATTGAGCACAGTTACAAAATCCCATCCTGAAAAATGAAACCTAGATGTGACTATTATTTCACATCTAAAATCAGAATTGGACAGCAAGCTAGCAGCAAGCTGGTTGACCTCACTGCCTGACTATTTTGTCACAATTACCGGATATGATCTCAAAAAAAGTGTTTTTGTTAAAATATTGCACAAAGAACCCCATCTGTAACACCTTCGTCCTCTCCGCGTGTTCCTGCTCAGCCATAGTACCAGATCTCATTGGTGAAAATGCAGTTTCACTTTCCTCTTAAACTTGAAGTAGATTGAGATGGATGTAGATGGAAAGGAAGCGCTGTGTCCAGTATGATGAAAAGGATGAAGTAGCAGTGAAAATAAAATTAACCAATAAATGTAATCAGGATCAACTTTAAAAACTCTGGACTTTTTCTTTAAGGACAAAGGAAATAACACACAGAGCCAAAGCCCAGACAGGAGACAAAACTAATACATACAGAAACTTGAACCGAATGCTGTGTTCATCAATCATCAGTATCTTTACAGTGCATCTATTTCCAGACTGGTTATCTACCACTTGATCCATCCTCCACACAGCGCTCCCTCTCACAGCTAAAGCTCCATGGTGTCAGTTTACACTCTCATCACGTACCAGTCCTGGACGGCGTTAAAGGACTCCTCGTTAGTGATGTCATACATGAGGATGAAGCCCATGGCTCCTCGGTAGTAGGCAGTGGTGATGGTGCGGTAACGCTCCTGACCCGCCGTGTCCTGGACAAAAACAACAACAACAACAGCTGCAGTTAGTTTTTGACTATCTCTTAAAATTTCACAGAATCTATTTCACAGTGACTTCTGACAGATTCGGTTGAGGATAAACCTTTATGTTTTCAAACAGTCTATTTGGTACCTTTTCCTTATTTCTCGCATGACAGAGATATGGCACAAGCCCTGCAAACACTGCCAACACTAACAATTTTACAACTTATTATATTAGTCAAAACCTCAGGTTTTGTTTCTAAATTTATAATAATAATAATAAATAATCAAAACAAGCACCAAGATAAAAATCATATTCATCACTGAGGGTATAACCACAGCCACAACAGGTGATTCAGACACCATTGACTTATTCTTAAAATTAATGAATTTGGCTGGTAAAATGATGAAGCACGTAGAATTTGCAGGGTGCAGAAATTCAAGACAAATTCAAGAGTTGTCTAATCCTTTTTCATACTACCCGATCTTGTTTTTAAAGACACAATCCTTGATTGGTTCACGGCACACTACTACTTAGTAGGTAGAGTCGTGTACACCGACCTTGTATCCTGCATTCAAGATGTATTATCCTGACACAAAAACAAAAGAATCCCATGACAACAGGAAATTACAAATAAAAAAGCGTGATGTCAAAGTGTTTTTATGAGAGCAGATATTTTGCAGATACGAGAGTGGATTCAGTAACTTATTTTAGAATGATTCAAATGTTTAAGACCTGCAGATGCCCCCACACAACGACTTGGGTGCTCTGCTGTGGTTTCACAATACTTGAGCCTAAAGAAAGCCTAAACATTTAACATGTCAGACTGACACATTGTTTCCATGTGCACCAGTACAGCCAGCGTATTAAAAGGCCTTTTGTGGTTTTTATAATCTTCATCATCTCCTCCTATTGTCTTTATTTTTGCTTGCGAGCTTTGCCAAACAGTGATCCTGTCTCCTCTTCCCTTGCTCTCTTTCTCTGCTTGGCCACAAACCCAGGTGAGATTAATTGTCAGTGCTTATTCCTAATGAATGCTCAGGGAATTAAAGCTTGGTGTGTTTCTGATACTCAACCGAGCAACTTCTGGTCCAACGGCATCACTCTGCTGTCAGTGTGGAGATAAACAGAGCAAAAAAAAGAAACCAATCACTGGCTCTACTGGAAGTAGGCAGCTTTTTGGTGTACCTCGAACATTTCTGAGTATTTACACACTGCTTACAACTACATTATAGTGTGTTATAAATGATTAATTGAATTAATTTACAATTACTATCATAGACACATTACACCACATATACAGCGAATACCCAGGTTCTACGTCCTGTTATCAAACTTTCTAGGGAATTTGATTATTTACATTGAAGCATCTAAACAATGCACACATACAGTAACATGGACTGCAACGTGCAGTCTCCGACAAACCATCCAGTCCTTAGATGTGTGCACACAAAAACACACAAAAATAACAGTGTACACAGATACACTTTTTAGCTTTTCTTTTCTTGTACTCATTGATGTGTAATCACACACGATCATTCTCAGGGCACAAGAACATTATGTGACATTTAATGTTAGAGAGCTGCAGCTCTGACATTTCCATATTGTTGGTTATTATGTTCTGCAGTTTATGTCCTGCTCATCCACTCAATGTGCTGCAGGCTGCTCAGGATGAGAGCATCAAGCTATATACCTAAAATGTCAGTGTAGGTAGCATTGAGTGGTGTTACATAATGAACACGTTGGAGTACTCATCTTTGCGTTCACCACGAGCCCTGATACACAGATAAAGCTGTGACCATTTTAGATGAGCGAACATTAAGTCAATAATGATTTGTCGGGCTGAGACTTTGGATAAGGATCACCTGCCGTGATGTTGTGTGTTCTTAACTCTTCAGATAAACCCAAATTCAATGTTTCCCTGTTTTCCCTGCCTCCTTGACTCGTGGATACATTAATTTAATTTAATGGAACACGAGTCAAGACAAAGATACATTGCAGACTACAAGGGAAACATGGTAAATATGCCACTACGTGGACCCAACACCCAAAAAAGGTTTTCTAAAACAAGACAATCTAAATATACAGTATATCTATATATACTGTACATAGACATCTGAGCTCATGACTCAAGCTGTTTAAATATTTAAAAGAGTGGATTCTCAGCTGAGATAATTGCTGAGAGATGGGGGGTTTAATGTGTGTGTGTGTGTGTGTGTGTGTGTGTGTGTGTGTGTGTGTGTGTGTGTGTGTGTGTGTGTGTGTGTGTGTGTGTAGGAAAGGGAGGGGGGAAATCTACTAGGGTGAGATGTATGTTATAGTGGGGGAGGGGAGAGCAGCACCCAGTCATCTATTTCTCGTGCTCTGATTGGCCGATTCTGTCTCCCTTACCAGAGGCAAGACCTGGCAAAGGCTGACAACAGAGACAGCTCTACACACATAACACACATAACACACACACACACACACACACACACACACACACACACACACACACACACACAGCTCTGCTCATCATCACAGCTCTGTCATATCACTAGTTCCTCAGAGAGCCTGTCTGTCATATCACTAGTTCCTCAGAGAGCCTGTCTTTACGCTGCTCTTTGATTGCGTTTACTGCTTAACCCTTAAGAGACAACACATTTCAGATGCAAAAAACACTGCCCTGTTTGTTCCTGAACGCACATCAATGTTAAAAGCTGTGTCATTACTTCTATTGTATTCTATTGTATTCTACTCCTCCAAGGGTCAGCTGGATGAGCAGGCTGCAGAGAGTATGAGAGGCGTGCAGATTTGTGTTTTTACTGCAATCTGAGGATAGTTTGCATAATAAAAACTGCACTACAGGGCAGTGTTTCACAGATCCTGATGCTCTGTTGAACATGTTATGAAATATCTTATGAAACTTTATTTGCTGTCTTATTAGACATTAAAAAACGTAACTAAAATTTAGGTTAGGAGAAAAAAGCAACATCTTTCTCACAAGTGTCGAGCTCACCTTCTAATCCTGCTTTTAAAACAACATTAAGATGTGGAGTTGGTGCTGGTATGCTCGATTCAGACTCATTTTTACAACACGTCACCCGACTACCAAATGTAAATGTTTTTATAGTTGCTCTAAAATGCTATACAATCCTTCCTGGAAGTCATAGTGTTGCACTTGGTTGTTCACATGAAAAGAGACAGTTGTGTAAATGTGCGAGGTAGAGGGAGTTTCAGACATTCAACCATCTAACATGCACTTCAGTTGAAGCATACTGATGCCTGGGGACTAAATAAGTCACTTTGTGTCTGTATAGGCTCTGACTGTGCAGCTATAACACTGCAGAAAACCTCTGACAACTTCAGCAAATCTATCCCCAAACTGATTCATAACGCAGAAACGCAGACAAATGCACCTGGAACATGGTGGAAGCACAGGAAAAACGGTGGAAACGTGGCTCAAGGTCATAAAAATGCAGCTAGTCATGGGACACTGTTGACCAGCTGCAGGTGATGGTTTGATAAGCGGGTTTGGTGAGTGAAGAAAGTTTGGCCAACAAGCTTGTGACAGTGAAGAAAATCAATGAATGGCACTCATTCATTCAACTTCAATTCACCGGATACATACAACAAATTATAGATCTTAGTTTGATTTACTTCCCTCCAGGAAACTCAACACATATCCAGATGTCTTACCCAGATCTGTAATTTGATCCTCTTGTCATTCCTGTAGATGGTCTTCACCTTGAAGTCGATGCCCACCGTACTGACAAAGGCCGGTGTGAAGGAGTCGTCAGCGTAGCGGAACAAGAATGAGGTTTTGCCCACACTGCTGTTGCCAATGATGAGGATCTTGAACATATAGTCAAAGTTTTGGTCCGAAGACTCCTTCTGCCCATAGGTCGCTGTTGCTGAGGCCATCTGTGGACAGAGACAAAGGTGACACACAAAACTTTAATCAAATGCCCGCCATGACCTCTAAATGTAGCTGCACAGAGACTCTTATGGGCCTGACAATGCAGGTTTTTTCTTTTAACCCAACATAGTACGAAGCTAATTTCCATAAAAAAACAAAAACATATGTTTTATTCCTTCCTAGGTAGAGGTCCCAGTCACAGACTAACAGACTAACATGAACAGGATGTTGCATCCAAGACGAATTACACAGCTCGTACTGCTGTGTTTGCTGCCAAGAAAGCAATTTAGTGGGCTGAATTTAGTGCAGTTAAAGCAACACTAGGTAACTCTTCCCGCTTCGGTCCCCTTACAGGTTGGAAGCAGAATTGTCCATTACATTACATTGTCCAGTTCATTCGAACTACAGTATGTAATGGACAATTCCGCTTCCAACCTGTAGGGGGACCGAAGCAGGAAAAGTTACCTAGTGTTGCTTTAAAGTTGTGCATAATGCCGTTCAGTGTGTTTAATCCTGTTTAAGGTGAGCATAACAATGTCTTAGCTGTGCGTAATGTGCACCTTGCCAACAAAAATACAATGCAAAAATGCATTTCTACAAAATTGTGCTACACAATTTAACTTAACTACTACTACTTTAACTAACCAGAATGGCTACAGTATGTGCATGTAAGTGATGATCAAGGCCTCCCATGACAAGTCTGCATGCACAGTGTCATTTCCCTCCAAAAAACAGTGATACAGGTGGCAAGATTTTAAAAAAGATGACAGTGACATTTTTAATAAAGAACAAATAAAAAATAAAAAATGTGTTTGATCCACTCTTACCTCACTCTTTCAAGTGAGATAATAAAAGTTTCAGGGTAAGAGATGTGATGGCACCATAAGATTCCACACTGACAATCTATGACATCTGAGGTATATACATGTATAAAACTCTACCATACATTAAGGATATATAGAAAAACACAACCATCGTATTAGCATAAATGATGAGCAATAGAGCATTCAAAATATCGTAATCGTAATTATTTTTCAAGCAAAAATTACAAAAGATTTCAGTTTCAGCTTTCAGCAGATTTGCTGCTTCATTTAGATTAGACTTTATTATCCACCTTAGTGGAAATTTGTCTTGAGCTTCTCCAAAACATCTGCTCTTCTCTATATATATCTGGGTTCTGGATTGTTGGTCGAATACATATTGAATACAGGGTGCTGTAGGAAATTGTTGGAAACAAACGTTTTCCATAAAATCATATAAACAAAATGATTAATCTATTAGTTGAGAAAATGATTGGCAAGATGATAGGGGACTCTTGCTGAATTAGATGCATATATGTGATGGATAGTTTGAATTGCTTGGTGATGGGAAATGGACCCACAAATTGGGGCCAGACATACTGTATGTAGCAGAGTGCTCCTTCATCCAGGCACATCTGCACCTCCTGATGTAGGCATGGACAAATCTCTAGGGTTTCTGCCCTATCTTAAATAATGAAAGTCTCCTAAAAAGTCATAAGCAAAAAACAAAACTTTAATACAATTAAACCCAAGAAACCCTTAAAAGAACAGCAGAGGGGATTTTCCATATAGAGAAAAAAGGTCATAAATTTAATGAGTGTTTAGACAAAAGATGAGATTCTGTCAGCATCTCTGAGACTCTGCGTAACATTATGGTGATTAACTAGTCAGGCTTAGACATTGCACATTTACTTCATGGTAATTAATCAAAGCAACACACTGCGATGTCAGGGGAAAACAGAAAACCCATCTGAGTTTTCTCAATTTGGCGAAAAGGTTGGAGGCAAATGGTTCAATCAGTCACAATCAGCTGAGGATGTGTGAGGAATAATTCACTGCACAAGTCAGTTTGGAGTTTGATATTATATACTAGTGACTGGAGGTGCAGCTGTTGGTGTTCCCTGCACACCAACAGCTGCACCTCCATTCACCAGTCCATCAAGCAGAAGTTCGCGGACATTACCACCATCAGTGTACTCATCACTGGTGGGAGATTTACCACCTAGTGACCTGGTGCAGTCAGAACAACTTAGAGCTTAACACTCTGAAGACAGTGGAGATGGTTGGGGATTTTAGGAAGGACTCAGCCTCACCTGCCCCCATCACCCTGGGTGACACAGTCAACACTGTGGAGTTGCTGAACATCAGCAAAACCTCACACTACAAAAACTGTTTCTTCCCCTCTGCAGGCATTATTAACAAGGCCCCGGATCCCCACTGACTTAGACTCTTAAGGATCTGGCACACCAAGCCAACGGCCAGGAACTAGGGGCGACGATGGCCGACTGCGGCGTCGCCTCACGTCGGCTCACGCCACCCTTGTCTTTGCCAAAAATTAGCACTGGAACACACTGCAAAGACTACAGCCAACGGCAAAGTACCCCGTACATGTGCATGTGCATGCGTGCAAGGAAATAACTCTCCATACCAGCAGGCGGCGGTAATCTATTCGTCATTCAAAAAGGGAAACCGGATACAAACGTTGCTGTGATACCTGCAACAAACAGCATTTGATCGAATCAGCAGCGGCAGAACTGAACGGAGCCTATGGTCCCTCTACTTCACTCAGCGCTGGGAAAACAGCGGACATCGGGAGACGGCTAACCAGACTGTCCATCTCCCAGGCTGTCATCTGTTCTCTCTGAAAAGAATTCTCCTACGGTGGGAGCGGAGGGACCAAACCCGAACAGCCCGCTGTTGGCTAGTTAGCTAGCTAATTCTACCCACCCAACATGTCTTCATCATACACTGGTTACAGAAAATAAGCCGAACAAAATTGTCACTCATCTGGCAATGTGCTTTCCTATGATGTGATAAGATTGTGTGATGCCAAATCGGCCAAAATAAAGGAAGACGAAGGCCAACGCGTGGCGACGTGGCAGGACACATCAATTACTGTCACAAGAAGATTATTTTCATGTCTAACAAACGTTGATGACTCCCTCATGGCAGGAGTCTCATTTACAGCTGAGGTTACAATCTAGGAAAGAAGCAGCTTGACAGCTACACCAACAGTGACACCATAAGAAGTGATTATATAACAGTGGTAACTTTAGATTTTGTGGCCTACACACTCACAATCTACTACGGCAGGTATTTACGTCAGCTGGAGAGCTTGGCTAGCCAAGACGTATCTGCTGTTCAATGCAGTTGTCATACAACAGCTAAATACAATTTCCTAGGAACTACTTTCTGTGTCTCACTGGACTCAAATACTTAGTGTTTGAGATTTTAAAGATTTTAAAGTTCCTAAAATCTCTACAACAACTGTGGTGAGTATGGCCACAAAAAAAGAGAATAACAATCAGGTTGACAAAATGTACTTTTATCTGTCTGGATGTGATGCAGACACATTAGCGTCTCAAACCCTGAACTGGCTCAAGGCGTAAAACATGCTTCTACAAAAGAGAAAAAAAAACAGCAAGTGAGAAAAGTTCCTGACTTCTTTCTCACCTCCACACAGCTGGCTAATCACATTTCAGAAAGTCACAGTAATGGTTGGACACGGTCGACTGAGACTATTCAACCATCTGACAAGAAGCATAGCTTATTTACTTAATAACCATCCGCTACATGACTGAGACTTGCAACATTTGCAGGTATGCAACCGCACTAGCTACCAGCGGGCTACAAGAATACAGGGCTACAAAGACAAAAAGGATTCTGGAAACCTTTTCGACTCTTGAGAGCACATTGACTTGAGCCCACAGGCCTCAGAGTCGCTGCAACCTGCTCTATATTTAGACTGTTATCTCCACTCAGCTGCAGTGGAACACGAGAACTCTCAGGGAATAAAGCAGAAACAAAACAACTGCACCCTCCTCAGAGCGCCGGCCTATCGGTTTACAAGAAGGAACACAGAGATACTTGTTAAATAATGAAAAAGCACCGACCCTCAACACATTGATGTTTTTTTGTGCAAAGAGGCAGAGAACATCTGAGAAGCGGTTGTCGAAAAGTGTTTGGTTGATGATAAGTTGTGCTCCGCCTGTGACGTCAATAACTCTTTCACAAATCTGCAGCCTTGAGCTCCTGCGTATACTTCAAAACGCTACTGGATTTACAATAAATATAACGAGTTTTAATCCAGAATACAAAAAGACGACATTTGTAATAAGAACTTGTCAAATTGAGCATGGGCATAAAATCACATCAATCAATCAACATTTATTTATATAGCACTTTACAGTAACCAACAAGTATCCAAAGTGCTTAACATCAGAACCAAGACTAAAACACACATCATATAACATATCATACAATAAAAAGAATGACACATAGAAACAATAAAATCAGAAAAGGTTACATACAAATAGGAGAAGGAAATTATCACACCACTACTATGTATTAAAAGCCTTTCTAAACAGATAAGTTTTGAGTTTAGACCTAAAAAGAGCTACATCTGTAGTCGTCCGAATTTCAGGGGGTAACTTGTTCCAGAGTCTCAGGGCAGCAACTGCAAATGACTGATCACCCCACCGTTTGTACCTTGGGACTTCTAAAACCAGCTGATTTGAGGACCGCAAGGACCGGTTGTGCTCACGTAGGGTTAAGATCTCGGACAAATACTCCGGGGCCAGGCTGCTTAAGGCCTTGAAAACAAACAATAAAATCTTGAAATCCATTCTAAAACGCACAAGGAGCCAATGTAGGGTGTAGAGAACAGGAGAGATGTGTTCACGTCTAGATGTACATCATAAAAAAAAAAAAATCAAGTTAAATAACATTAGGACTTTAAATATTTTGCTTAGTTTTTAAATATAGTTTATAGTATATTACACCCAAAAGTTTGAAACCTACACAGGTCTTGGGACAGTTTGAACTAAAGGGAAGTTGCCAGATGTGTTTGTGCTTGACTTTAATAAATAAATGTAGTAATTCATCAGTTAAAAAAAGAAAAAACATTACACAAGTTAAGCTTTTCTGTTGTCTGCAAACTAGTCAATATATTTTTTTAAACAACCCATAGACTGCCAAGTGACTGGACGCTGAACTTCATGGCAACCCATCAAGTCTAGTTAGATGACTGAAAATGTGCTCTGCAGTGACGTGAACTGCAGTGTGACCCACTGAGGGCGAGTCCGTAATCCACACCAACTACAGGAAATGAGAACAAACGCAGAGGTTGAAGGAGACGTACAGTATATTGATAACCGAAGATCCTCACTGAATCAACTGACCCGCAGGAGATACTGCCATCCCACAATTCACTGATCCAACACACCTACGAACTAATGTCACATCACTATGCATTGTAGCGAGAGTTTTTGGATTCTCTTAGCAGGACAAATATTTTTAAGACATATGATTCTATTGCTCATATCCACCTATTTATTTGTGTAACTTGTCTGATCATTGAAAAGGAAAAAAACAGAAAAAAGAACTGGAGTTGATGTCTATAATTTCCTACATGTCAGTCATGTGCAGGTATTTAGAATTGCGTGTATATGATGTAAATGCATGTGTGTGCATTTGATATTATAGTATTTCTGAAAACGTTTTTACTTTGATTTGTATATAGATGATCGGAAGACTGGTCTTGAGCTAAAAGAGATCCAGACAAAAAAATGGGACTTTTTTTTACTATATGCCCTGGTTGGCTTGTTATAGGGCTTACCCTAAATTGGCGGTAGCTTGGCTATTTAGAAATAACCCAAGTGTTTTAACTCCACCTTCTAGTTTCAGCCCAGCTCACTTAGAACCAAAAAAGAGGAAGTCATGCAGTGAAAAAACAGCATAAGTCTGTTTCCATTGCACTTTATTGCATTTTGTTTCTATTGATACATCAACTTTTCGTCATTAGCAAAGCACAATTTGGACTTTTTATATTTCAACTCAGGTTTTATAATGTACAAATTGAAAATGCATATCAAAAAGTGGACAGAAACACACTTATTGACACATCTGATCAAAATGCTACATAATAATGATGTCAAGTGGGAAGATTTTACATACACGCAAACATTTCACAAAAAAAACACAATATACCAAAAATTAAAGAATGTTAACCTCAACTAAAATATCTACGACGTCTATTTGTCACAGCGAACCAAAACAAATCTAAAAATGTTTCTCTGGCTCCTACCAAAGCAAATCTGCTGGACGAGAGATCACACTTGATCACAGTCAGGGTTTGGTGTTAGATTTCGTCTTTGGCCAGCCTTATTAAAAATGTATCTGCTCCTGTTACTGTTGCACCAAAGTGTCTACTCAGCTCAGCAGATATTTCAGCTCATTTGCTTTTTATCAAGTTTCTTTAAGCTGAGTCAGCGGTGTTGCAGGTATAGCACATTAGGAAATAAGGTAACTTAGAAATAGACATTCAAGCCAAGGCCTTAGTCTACTCTTCTTCTAACTTCTTGATTATCTTTACTTGCTGTTTCCCAAAAGCTTTCCAACTCTCCACTTTAAACCATTCTCTTTTCTTCCCTCATGTTTCTCTACAAAATATATTTCTCTCTGAATATTATTTACCACTTCAGGAATATTTGCTGCATCTGTCGAGGTGCTACAGTGTGATCTAACCCTTTGCCTCTTTCCTATTGTTTTCTTAAAATGTAGGGTATCTATAATGTGGATTTATCGAGTTTGTTCTGTACCAAAGTGCTGGTTTAAATACCTTAAAGTTAAACGTAAGCATGTGACAGTTATTAATAGCTGCGATTAGAGGAGGTTAAAAATTAGCAGCCACAGCTGAAAGTCTGGATCTTGTCAAACACTATCACAGACTTTTGCTGAATGCTGAGTGTCTGTATGTGACGGTGTGGTGAGATTACTGCAGCCTTTCCTCTGCGTCTCAAAGATTAGCTGTGGAGAAGAGAGTTTGCTTAACCTTCACTAAACACTAATTTGATACAGAAGCTTACAGACTGCAGGCCTATGTGCTTAATCTCAAAGTAATTAAATTCTCATTATGCAAATGCATTTCAGCCTGCTGCTTTCATTTGGCCTCGATAGTAAACCGCCTTTGAACAAAGTCAGGTGTGCTGAACTGAGAGAGCTGCCGTAACACATGGGTTCGTTACGACTTATGATTTAAAGAAATTGCGACAGTGCTAGCCCTGCACCATTGTGCTGCCTGTTTTTATACAATATAAAGCATTAACGATTGTAAAAACTATTTACATACAAATATCTGAAATTATAAAAAAAAAAACAGTATGCAGTAAACTTGCAGCTACACATACATCCTTCTCCACTGAAGCAGCTCGACGTTTTCTGCTTTGCTCAAGAGCACATTGTCAGTAGTTACACCTTAGTGCCACCCTCTCTCACCAAGTGTTGAGTGTTTTTCTTTAAAGGACAAATCCGGCGCAAAATGAACCTAGGGGTTAATAACACATGTGTACCGAGTCGACCGTTCTCTGGGATTTGTTTTGATGCTAATCAAATGTGACCAGTTTTAGCGCAAACCGCTAATTAGCTTATAAGGCTAGTCGTCGGGGCACAGGTAAAGTAAAAAGAAATCGCTATTTCTATACCAATAACAATTCTAAAAATAGCACCACACTTCCACGGTAGCATAATGAGGGTCCCTACATGTAAAGCGAAGCATTGAGAACTTTGGAAGTGTACAGACAGTTTATTAAAAAGATAGTTTGTAAAGACAGTACCGTTTACGTATACATGCGGGCGCCATCTTGGGAAAACAGTCATGACCAGTCGAACGACGAACGCCGTGTAAACTGTATGGAAGTGTGGTGCTATTTTGAGCCTTGTTAGTGGTATAGAAATAGCAATTTCATTATTCTTTACCCGTGCCCCGACGATTACCGTTATAAGCTAATTAGTGGTTTGCGCTAAAACTGGTCACATTTGATTAGCATGAAAACAAATCCCAGAGAACGGTCGACTCAGTACACATGTGTTATTAACCCCTAGGTTAATTTTGCGGCGGATTTGTCCTTTAATCCTAATTCAATCATGACTAAGAGTTGTGAGCTTCTTTGCTGGACAATGACATCATCAAGCTCTCCTCTAAACCTGTCACCTAAAGGAGATTGACGTCCTCCAGGAGCTGGATTGATCCACAGCTAAGTGCTGCTGAGGCCAGCTAGTCAGGCTCATTTAATCAGACTGATCTCAGATCACCCAAACACCTTCCTGCTAAATGACAGTTACTGAGGAACCTGCTGAGACGACTGACGGAGGCGTTTTCAGCTCCACTCAGAGAGCAAAGTCATACTGGAGTTTCACTTTAAACGCATTTTTCTGAGGTGGGGATAATCTCTTTTCTTTAACAACATTTACTCAAGTACTGCACTTAAGTACATAAACAAACAGAAAAGTTCATGGTCCTTTCCACCATCCAAACCCATAAAACTGACACTATAGGAGCATTCGAATGCATCATGTCAAAAAAATGGTCTGACTGAAACTGGACAGGTAAAAATTCTCACACGTGGAAATAACATCTGCATTCAACAAACTAAAAATGATGAATCTCCAAATGTAACACTTTTCTATCCTTGCACTGCTAGTCATGAAGCATCCCTCTTGTTCTAATGGCTGCAGTCTGCAACAGTTATACTAAAAGGTACCTTGCAAAGGCATCATCAATACTTCCTAATCATGAAAATCCACCCTATTTGAAAAAAGAGGGTGGACATTAGTGTTCCTATTTCAGAGATCAAAGGTCAACCAGATGGGACTTTTTACAAATGAGGTGAGATATAGGTATTTAAAACTGTAGGTGAATGCATCACATTCGGCCCTTTATTACATACATATTACATTTTGTTGGCAATACTTTTTACAAAAATTTTGAACAAAGGAATTTACTTTATTTTTTATACCTTGGTATTTACGACTTTTACTTTGGCACTTTTACGTAAAAACATGATTAAAATACTACTTAAAATACTCCTACAGCTGCAAACTCTTGTGGTAAATTCACCGTTAGGAAGAAAAGCTTCAACTGTGAACAGACTGAGAAAGGTTTTCACAAATCTAAAATGTTCTACCAAACATTACAATTATATTAAAAGTATTCAGTGGTTTTGATGCTGAAAGAAAATATTGTTTTCGCATCAGGGAGAAAAAGTGGGACACTAGAACTGGACAGCTGAAACACCAACTGGTCAAAATAATTGACCAGTTGGTCATTGGATATCCATCTATCTATCTATCTATCTATCTATCTATCTATCTATCTATCTATCTATCTATCTATCTATCTATCTATCTATCTATGATGTGTGACATATAGATAGATAGATAGATAGATAGATAGATAGATAGATAGATAGATAGATAGATAGATAGATAGATTGAAATGTGTGAAACAATAACGTATAATGTACTAAAACAGAGAAGATGCAGGGGTTTTATGCAGCTGCTGTCCTGCTCCTGGTTGCCTGGAATGGCATTTTCCCCCTTTTCCTCCAATCACATGCCTCCTTTTCTAGGAAGCTGGGGGATGCAGATGAGAGGAGGAGAAGCTAAAAATAGCATCTCTTCCTCTTCTTTCTTTTTTTCTCTCCACAGCAAACAGAAAGCAGAGATGGGGGGAGCAGCCAGCATGCGTGAGATGTTTTGGTGCGAGAGTCTGCAGGTGAATGCAGGACGTTTTGAATCAAAGCCATGTATCTCTTTGTAAACTGGTTTATACTTACTTCTTAAATATTAGCTTTTTATTTGAATCGTCTTCCCTGTTTTTACACGTATCTATTTTTTTTCAGTTTTAAAAAACATATTAATCAAAAATGTAAAGCTGAAGTTGAAACCTTCTTCCTGCACTTTGTCAATTTATTAAGGCTTTGTTTAGTTAATATCCACTTATTAATATAATACAGTATGCTTTGATATAGCTTTTTAAGGACAATTCAAATTAAAAATACAGTTTTGGGCTGCAAACTGGTGATAGCTATGTTGTGCTGATAGTTTGGTATATTTCTCTTCAGGAATACCATGTTTGCCTTTCAGAGATTTTTTTTAGTTTTTCTTATGATTGTGTAAAAGCCTCTGAAGCAACTTTAGACCATCATCGGACAATTATTTCATGTATGAAATTTCTTTATTTAGAAACAACTCTGAGCTTTGAGTCTGTTTTTCTGCGGTCAGATGAGATTCATAATTCTGACAGACTGATATTTATCTGAAATGTAATAAAAAAATATCAAGCAACGTATGACTCTGATCCTGGGTTGGAACTGTAGGAGTGTTTGTCACAGGCAACATGGATGTGTGTGTTTTCCCAGAAGAAACAACAGATGAGTCACTCTTGCCTTCAAGTCTTGCTGCCGGTAACTTAACTGTCAGCAGAGGAAGTAGAGATGCGACCTGCAGACTGTTGGTCTCACATTTAGATTCTTCAAACACATGAAACTTTTTAATCACTGCAGGCAAAATTTAAAAAATCACTGCCAGAAGAATTTCAATCTTATAGTTTATACATAGCTCTTTAAATTGTCCCATTATAACGATTAATTTCAATGGCCAAACTGCTGACTGAGGCTGAATCAACAATTACACTATTATACCGTTTTCGATACTGTAATTGAAAAGGTAGATGAAAGCCAATACATTCTCTGTCTGTCTCTGACACACACACACACACACACACACACACACACACACACACACACACGTTCTCTCCTCGTTCTTCTATATTAGTGGCAACGTTAATACATTTTGCCTTCATCAGTGCAAAACTATAAAAGCAAATGTGATGTAGTATAGTCATATAACAAGCAAAAAAAACTATGTTGGGCCTAATGTACTCAAAGATTTTATCTTAACTTATGCGTACACATTTTGTGGCATTCATCAATACTCTCATACTCTCACTTGTTCTTAGGTAAGAGCAACATTCACACATTGCAGCATTTATTATATATTATTTTCCTCCTGTGTGTATGTGAAGTACAGTATATACATTGGGCACTCCCAATATAATTTTTGTTTGACTATGCATGTATATTTTAAGTTTTATATGATGTAGGCCTATTCATCTGTTTTTATTCTTACATATTTCATTCCTTCTGTACTGAAATGTGCTGTTGCAGTATGGGAGGCACACACATACATGCCAATTCATTTGAAGGCACTAACCGAGATCAGATTGGTTTAGGAATATATGTTTCACCCTATCACAGTCCTGCATAAGGTTCAACCTTTCATGTATTAAATTCCAATAATATGTCTACCATCATCCCCATATTCGCACCAATAGTCTATATATGGTAGCCTATTCAGTGGTGACCTTAGGTTATTTCATGATAATAATTGTTAAAATGATAGATTGTGTATGCGTGTCCAAAGTGATCTCTGATTACTCGCGCCTCGTTTGCTCTTTGAATGGATTTGAAGTGTTGTGAATTGTATTCTATTGCTGTTGCTCAGACACATTTAGACCCATTTTCCTGATTGAAACCGTCGGACGGAGTGGAACGCCTTTTTCTGCAGGACAGGCCCCGAGTCAAACCAGAGATCCACTAAACCACATCACATCCATCCCCACAGATTACACGAATAAATATGCATTCCATGCATCTACGATGGTTTTATGGCTTTCATAATGAAAACAGCTGTTCTAAGCAAGCATCTTATAGCCTATCTCAAAGGTTCCTAAATGTGATATAGGCTACCTATTATTTATTTAATATTCAAACAGAAGCAGTCATTAACAATACACACAGTATAGGCTACAGTGCTACATTTAAATATAACATGTATGTCCATGCAATAGATTAATAAAGACAGAAATCCCACCTTTATAGATTTCTATCCGGCTGCTATCCACCGCACCAGCAACCGCAGAAACACCACCACTGTCGAGTTAGAAAGGCTGTGCAACACTACATCCGGCTACGATTTTCCGGAATAAAAGCCGTTAAAAAGGAGCTGTGCCTATTTTAAATAGCTCACAATATTTGCGACAATTCTAAAGGTGAAAAGAAAAGGTGATGTAACGAAAAAGGAAAATCAAAGGAAAATCCCGATACACGTTTTCAAAAGTATTATTTCAATTGGCAGTGTTGCTTTGTGGTATGCTGCAAGTCAAATTCCTGGTCAACTTACTTGACCAATAATGATAATCGATTCTGTAAAAAAAAAAAAAGAAGCAGACTGCTTTGATTCCATTCACTAAAAGCAAAACAATCAAAAGATAATTGCATTTTAAATTGAAGTCAATTTAAAAAAGAATTATGTGAAAAAATTACAAAAAAAATCAGCATTAGGATTTAAAACAACCTAACAATCAGAATAGCCTATTTAATTATTTATATACATTTGATAGATAGGCTCAAGGGCGTAACTTTGGGTTCAACATTGGGGGGATTGGGATCTCCACTTTTGAGCAAAATTGAAAATTGAAATTTTTAACACTTCATTTTCTGCATTCTAGTGAATTTTTCTGCAACACTTTATGCCTTTTCTGCCTCAATTTCTGGTGCAAATGTCTTTATGTATGTAAAGGAAATTATAATAGTTTTTTTATTATTATTTTTTTGGAGGGGGGGGGCTCTATTTTAGATAGATAGATAGATAGATAGATAGATAGATAGATAGATACTTTATTGACCTTGAAATTCAAGGTCCAGTAACTTAAGACATCACACACAACATTCACATACATCACAAACAGTGATGTATGAAACAATCCACATGAATAGCATGAAAAATAAAATAAAAAAATACTAAATTATTATATATATATATATATATATATATATATATATATATATATATATATATATATATATATATATATATATATATTTGGGATGTTGTAACACTCCCATCCCACTTGTAAAGTACACCTATGGCTATGGATAGGCCTTAAGCAGAGATGAGGAGTGGGCTACAGATGTCTGGTAGCCTATACTCACTTCTTTCTAACGCACAGGACCAGTTATTACCATTTTCAAATTTGTAGTCTTCAGGCTCAACCCATACATCCATGGGCCCAACCGACTCAAGTGACATCACTTGTAGGCCAGGGCCGGAGCCAGACAATATAAACATTCGGGGCTTAGCCCAAACCTAGGGGGGTCCGGGGGCATGCTCCCCCTGTGGAGATTTTTTTCCCAATTACGTCAGCTAAATGCACTATTTTTCAGGCTGTTAGAGATAATAGAATGCCTAAAGTTATATACACTATCTGGGAAAATGATGATAGTTACCTATTTTGTATTTAATTGTTCTCCAGCTGTAGTGAATCCAAAACACCAAAAATGTTAAGGATGACTCATTTTCACACCTGGCAACTAAAAAGAGGCAACCATTATCTGACTATTTTTAAGTTAGCCTACATAGGTAACATTGGAATTTGGTGTAAACATCATTACTAATCTTAAGAGTTCAGTTCTGTTTAGTTTGTGCTTAGCTGATAAAATTTGCTACATCAGAATCCATGAAATGGAAAAAAGAACAATTGAAGCTTTAACTGCACAACAAGGTTTATTGTGTATTTTTAAACAATACACAAGTAATAATAATGTAATATAATAAAACAATAAAAATCTGTTTTAAAACAAGAACAATTTATTAATTCATGCATTTCAATTTATACAAAAAACCTATTTTGTTCTAAAATTCTAATACATTTGTACTGGAGTTTTGATTTACATGAGATGTAAACCCTTATCATCAAGATTAAAACAATAAAAGGCTTGAAATATTTTACTTTTTATGTAATGAATGTAGAATATATTAAAGATTTACTTTTTAAATTAAAGTATGGGGGGGGAAAAAAAAAATAAAAAATCACTTTTCCAGTGATATTGATGCATCTGTACTTGTTGTAATTGTTGTCATCATCAGGAGGAGGAAATAAACTTCCTCATGTCTTTCTGATCTTCTTTATCACTATATTTCTCAATTAGTCTCCCTTCTTATCCCACTAACGTGCCGAGATTAGCTGTAAAACATGCCCTGAGATAACTTAGCATTTGATACAAGCTGTGTGTTTCGGTTTTACCCCATTATATTAAGAAATCACAGCTGGTTAAAGACTATGATATGGGTGGTATTAAAGCATTGGACTTTGAAGCAATGTTTGGGATCTTTAAGATCAACTGGTTGAAAACATATCTATTACAACCAGATTCTATGTGGTTTCACATACCTAGACATCTATTTAAAAATGTAGGAGGGCTTGATTTTCTTCTGCAATGTGATTTTGAGGTGACCAAAATTCCTGTTAAATTGTCAAACTTCCACAAAAAAGTTCTCCAATATTGGAAAATGATATTTACCAATAACTTTTCTCCACATGGATCCACCTTATGGAACAATAGGGTCATTATAATCAATAGGAAATCATTGTTCAGGTCTGATTGGTATGAAAAGGGAATTGTTTTTGTGAATGATATTATAGATGATAATGGTAACCTTTTGGAATATAAAGCTTTCCTAGACAAATATAATCTAAACTGTACATATAGAGAATACAATACGATCTGTAAAGCATTACCTGTACCGTTATTACAGTTCATTCAAACACATTGTTATATGCAAGAACAAGACCCTTACCAACTTTACCAAATCTAGTTATTAATGATTGTACTTTATTTGACAATAAATGTAATAATAAATATATTAGTGATGCTTTGAAATCTAAATTATGTTTTGATTATAACAGAGGATTGTGTGTACAGGTTCCGAACATGGATGCTTTGTCCATAGAAAAAAAACAATTTAAATTCATTAAATGGCCCATTTCCCCAAAAGTCAAAGAGACTCACTTTAAAATAATCTATAAGATATATCCGGTTGCTGACTTTCTTAGAAGAAGATTCAAATTTGATGTAGACCCTTGTGCTTTTTGTGAGATGGCTGATGAGACCCTAGAACACATGTTCTTTTTTTGCCCCGTGTCTAACAGCTTCTGGTCTGAGATATACTGTATAATTGGCTGTCTATTAAGATGGATAATATCCCTACTCTCACCTTGCCACACATCCTCTTTTATATGGATAATGTAGATTCATCAGTATCAGACTTACTCAATATGATTATTCTAATGGGTAAATATCATATTCATTGCAGCAAGTGGAGGTGTTCTAAGCCTTCCTTTGTTTGGTTTATAAATGACTTCAAATTGTTTTTTTCCTCACTGAAAAAGATCAAATCTACTAAAATTGCAAGAAAAATGTGTAGTGACATATCTAGGAAACTACTGTTTTGATCAGTCTCTCCTTATGTACCGCTCTAAATGGTAATTTTACTTTCTCTAGCCTTCTTGCTTTTGACTTGTGTATTTTAAGCAGCTCCCCTTTTTATTTTATTCTTTATTTCTTTTGATCAGGTAACTCTTTTTGTATAGTGACAACATTTGTATTGTATATACGCATGTATATCCTTTTCCCCAACGAGAGTTTTGTATGTTGGTGTTTTTTTTTGTCAATAAAAAAAAAAAAATAGTGTTCCTGTTCCGTATAAAACACTTTGTTATATCCATAACTTCAGCCGGTTAGCCAGTAAGCTCGCGACACCGATGAAACATACAACATGACAACAGCCCGCCAGCCCGTGATGACAAGTTAACGACGAAGAAGATTTATATTCTTCTTCGTTAGTTTTTATTGGCAGTTGGCAAACAAGCTGAGTGATGCGCGATGTATTACCGTCCACCACCACGCACGGTAATAGAGCTTTTGTTTCATTTTTTTGCAGCTCCAGTCAGAAAGACTGAGAGAGGAAATGAAACAAAGACCTAAATTAGCCCAATTAGCCACCCCCCCCCGCTCCGCCGCTGTTGTAGGCTTGTAGGTTGTAGGCAATTTTACTTTGAAAGAAAAATTAATGTCTGGTCTTTCCGTAAATCCGCCATCTTTACGCAGCCAGAAACGTTGACGTTAAATCAAATGAATGACAGGTGGGGAAGATTGCCAGCGCGTTTTACGAATCCGAAGCCACGATGTAACAACTGTCCTGAAACATTCAAAACAGATCCGAATCAGATCAGATCAGAAAAACTTTAATAATCCCAGGGGGAAATTATTTTTGTTACCACTCCAGGTAAACAAACAACATATACAAACAACATATATTATCTCGACTATTTACATATATAATAAAAACTAAAATACAGTAATAATATATATAAAATATGAAATATGAAATGTACAGTGAATAAAATATGAATGTACAGTGTTAATGTGCAAATTGTGCAATAAAAAGAGAGATGATTGTCTATGTTGAGATGATTCCACCTCAAATACTCAACCTTTACTCAACCTGTCATTTGTTATTGATAAGGTCTGCCGGAGAGACTAAATTATTCATCAGGAGGTCACACCTGCTGTTTCCACCCATTGTCAGACACTGGTCTTATATACAAACATTAGCCTACCGCAAAAACATATTAATATATTAGGAATAGCCTACAGTATGCCTAATACAATACATGGTTAAAAATAAATCAAATGTACCAAATCGTTGTTTGCAATCCGCTAAAAAAAAAAAAAACTACCTCTTCACAAATGGTTCTGTGAGGTTGGTATTTATCGGTTGAGGTTAGGGCACACAGGGTTAAAACGTAGGCCTATATTGTTCTTATTGAAAAAGGCAGAATCAGAAAAGTGTGAAGTATGTGAAAGTAGGGGAACAGTAGAACATGTGTTAATTATGTGTCAAAAGTTTGATGTAGGAAGGGAAAGATTAAAAGACAAAGTGGCAGGGAGGGAATGGAGTATCAAGGGAACATTAGAAATAGGAGAAAATCAAACTGAGATGAAAAGGTCGTTATTTAAATTGTTACACGGAACAAGATTAATGAATAAGTATGAGTAGATTTTTATTTTCTCTTTATTAGAATGTGAACTTAACATGGTGTTGTTGTTGCATACTCCGATACAGTAGGCGGCGGCATACACCCAAAAGTTGGTTTGTAGCCCGCCGTTAAATAAAGAAGAAAAAGCAGTTAGTATTTCCATGTGATCTTTGGTCTTCCGTAATGTTTCTATTCAGTTGTTTGTGCAGCGATTCAGGTAAGGTAGTGTGTAAGGTGAAGTACATAGGTGGTTGTGGTCATGTTAAGTCGGGTAAGGGAAAACGCATAGTACGGGGAAATGAAATGTAGGACACAACACCGGCTCAAAGTCGACTCTGATCGGTGTACTTGCATGTGACGTTCAAGGGTAGATCAGTCATTGTAAAATGAATTGTATAATTGTGTACACGATTTTGGTCATTGTCAGCGCAGGTGTTGTAATGTTACCAGATACAAAATGGTACAGTGAAATAACGGTTGTTTCTGGCTAGTAACGTTATAGTCAGGGCAGCCGAGTGGTTAGCCTCACATCTAGCACCGGGCACCTGGACTTTGAACCTTAATACTGTTTCAACAGTTTCTCTGTCTGTGTCATCATCTGCAGATTTGCCAGAAACACAAAATGGCTTTAGCCATCCAGTTACAGGCAAGACTAGATGATTTATCTGGCAGTAATTTACACGATAAGCAGTCCATGTTTTAAATAACCCAGGTTGCAAATTGTATTATTTTTGTGATAGTTTATGACTGTAAGAAGTTTGTTTACTTTTGTTGTGTACTTTTGTTTCGAACACTCTGTTGAAGGTGCAGCATCATTTGGTAGATGAAGGCCCTGAGCTAAAACTTGGTGTTGACATAAACCAGGTTCTTCCAGTTGGTTACCCTTTACACAGAGAGAAACTGAAAGTAGTTCTTCTCCCGCTGATGACAGCACTTTTCGATACTGTAATTGAAAAGGTAGATGAAAGCCAATACATAATTTGTCTGCCTCTGAGACACACACACACACACACACACACACACACACACATTCTCTCCTCGTTCTTCTATATTAGTGGCAACGTTAATAAATGTAGCCCTCATTAGGGCAAAACTATAAAAACAAATGTGGTGTAATATAGTCATATAACAAGCTAATGCATTAAACGTCTGTACTCAAAGATTTGATTTTAACTTATGCTTACACATTTTTTTTGTGCATTCATCAATACTCTCATACTCTCACTTGTTCTTAGGTAAGATCAACATTCAGACATTGGAGCATGTATATATTATACACTACCGGTCAAACGTTTGGAGTCAATGTCCATTCCACTCCATTACAGACAGAATACTAACTGAGATCAGTTGCATTGTTTTTTTTAACCAGGGCAGCAGTTTTCAGATTACATTATGTGTTTACATAATTGCAAAAGGGTTCTCCAATGTTTTCTCCGTTAGCCTTTTAAAATGATATCCGATTAGTAAACAGAATGTGCCTTTGGAACATTGGATGAATGGTTGCTGATAATGTGCAATGTAGATATTGCATTAAAGATCAGCCACTTCTGTTTACAACAGTCGATAACCCTTTTGCAATTATGTAAGCACATAATGTAATCTGAAAACTGCTGCCCTGATTAAAAACACAATGCAACTGATCTCAGCTGCTATTCTGTCTGTAATGGAGTGGAATGGACATTTCTAAGTGACCCCCAAACGTGTGTGTGTGTGTGTGTGTGTGTGTGTGTGTGTGTGTGTGTGTGTGTGTGTGTGTGTGTGTGTGTGTGTGTGTGTGTGTGTGTGTGTGTGTGTGTGTGTGTGTGTGTGTGTGTGTGTGTGTGTGTGTGTGTGTGTGTGTGTGTGTGTGTGTGTGTGTGTGTGTGTGTGTGTGTGTGTGGTACAGTATATACATTGGGCACTCCCAATACAATTTTAGTTTGAATATGCAAGTCAATTTTAAGTTTTATATGATGTAGGCCTATTCATCGGTTTTTATTCTTACATATTTTATTCCTTCTGTACTGACATTTCTTCCAGTTGGTTACCCTTTACACAGAGAGAAACTGAGAGCAGTTCTTCTCCTGCTGATGACAGCACTATCTCTGCGATCATGCTTCCCCGGGTGGGTAAAGAGTTTATGCTCCGAATAAGTTTCAATTGGCGGCCGCTTTTCCAGGGACGGGCCCTGCTCCTCACAAACACCCTGAGTGGAGGAGTATTATTGGCGGTGGGAGATATTGTGCAGCAGACCCGGGAGAACTTGAGGAAACCGGACAGAGTTCGGGACTGGAGGAGGACAGGTGAGAAAGAGAGAAAAGCAGAGCCCTTTTCAACCAGTATACTCAAATCTGCATCTCTTAGTAAGAAAATAACATGGTTTTTAGGAGTATATTTTTGCAATGTGTCAATGACTCATTGCCATTAATCCATTATTTTTCCTCTTGACTCTCTCCCCCCCTAAAGGGCAAATGTTTACGGTGGGCTGCTCCATGGCTCCAATGCTGCAGTACTGGTACATCTGGCTGGACAAAGTGTTCGTGGACAAAGCTCTGAAAACAGTTGGCAAGAAGGTTCTGGTGGACCAGCTGGTCGCCTCACCGTTTTTGGGGATGTGGTATTTTTTAGGTGAAAATGATTTCAGAGTTTATTGGTACTAAGCAGCCTATCTTAAAGACATGGATGACGTAAGACCAAAGGCAATGTGTGTCAAAAGGTGGATAGGGTTGAAAGGTTGTCTATGTTAAACAGTTTGAATTTGACTGATGTTTTGTTTGTGAATGTCAGTCATGTTTTATACGAGTTCCTTCAGCGTCTGATAGAATTGGGAAGATTTCTGGATTGTTCTGGTCCGATGTTCGAGGCTAAACTGGTTTAGTTGTATGCCAGACGGTTAAACCGGCATTTGTCACTATGTCACCTTCTGACAAATTAAAAGTAGTTGACTTTTACAACCTGTGCCGACGGCGTCAGGCACTAAATCCAACTTGTATTGCAAGCAGTGTTGGGCAGGAGCGTTACTAGCTTAACTACTTCTAAATAGCGGTGCTGTTTTCTGAATAAGTCAGTAGCTAAAGTTAGCGCTTTTATTGATCAAGTAGTTCAGTAGCGTCCACGCAAGCTAACATACATTTCCCCTAGCATTCTGAAGCTCAAGCACGGAGCTTTCTGCTGCAGTTTGAAATAAATGTGCTGAGAATCTTTCGTGCCACCCCCAAACACAGACGTGTATCGTTACATAGATGTATACAAAATAGTTTTGATGTAGTAAACTACTATTGCCATGTTGATGTAAAGTCAGCTAATGGCTTGCTTCATTAATTTGGGGGCTAATGTCGGCTTTGGTGTAGTGAAGCCTTATTTACGGTTTAATAACTGGTAACCTTAGCTCACTAAACTTTCCAATAGCTTGCCCAACACTGGTAATAAGCAATATGACAATGTGATCAACATATTTCTATATAAACAAACTAACGGAGTCGCTAGTGCCTGATGGCAATTTACTGCCGAGCGGCGCTGTGAAGGAAATTACAATTTCAGTATTGGTGGGAGTATGGGAGGGATAACGGCTGAACAAGACCGTTCAAGTTATGCCCACTGCTTCCAGTTACGCCCCTTTCAAGCTGTGATTGGCTACACGTTGCCATGACGCATCCTTATGAATGGATGCTTTGCGTTGCCATGACGTATCATTTTAGCGAAATTAGCTAACTATCTTAGCCTGCTAATTCCACCATGCTTTCATTCAACAGTGGTTACAGAAAATGAGCTGTAAGACTGCATTCTAACACTGTGACAAGAGTGTTTATAGCCAGTCCCTCCAGAAAAACGTGATTATGCAATCGCATAATTTAATGCATAATCAGCCAAAATACGCATATTTATGCAGGAGCGTATTTTTTAAAATATGCCGCACTTTCGCTGCATAAATTGCCGATTTCCGCACAAAATATGCGGGGTTTGCATGATTTCATAATCTCCGCATTTTCGTTGCAAAAAAGTCACATATATCTTAGCAGAAAGTAGAAAGTGCGGTAAAATTTGGCATACCCGTTTGGTCCGGTACTTGGCTTGATATCAAACTGCTTTGAAAATATTTAACCAGCCCAACCTAGCGTCTGACCTTAGCTGAAGTTGGTTTTGATGAAGCATGGCGCTGACGCACAACTGACAACTGTTTATTGCAGGTATGGGTCTCATGGAGGGACACACTTTATCCGAAGGATGGAAGGAGTTCAAAGACAAGTTCTTGGAGTTTTATAAGGCAAGTACACATATCCGGGTCTCACCTGTAGATCTGGAGCAGCAGATTGGTGGTAATGTACTCACATTCTTATTCAATCATTCGTCACACCACAAGTTCGTCTTTGTTCTTAACCAGAGATAAGAAGTTAATAAGGCAGCTTGTTTTGCATCAGCAACTTTACCTTAAACTAAACATGGCTGTCTTGTCTGTGCTTCTAATGTCAGTCTAGTTTTGTTTATGTGCATCTTTGTTTTGCAGGCGGACTGCTGTGTTTGGCCTCCCGCTCAGATGATCAACTTCTACTTCATCTCGCCCAAATTCCGCGTTTTGTACATCAACTTTGTCACCATAGGATGGGACACCTACCTGTCCTACCTCAAACACAGAGTAAGTCAGCCACACACAAGATTCAACAGACATTCTGCTTCCTAGATAATTTCCACTTTGTTCTATTGGCAGCTGACTCTACTCTGCTTTGTTTACGGTTTTGAGAATATTCAATTAAATTTTATTTATAGTATGAAATCATAACAGGAGTTATCTCGAGACATTTTACAGATAGAGTAGGTCTAGACCACACTCTATAGTTTACAAAGCCCCAACAATTCTAGTAATTCCCCCAAGAGCAAGCATTTAGTGCGACAGTGGCGAGGAAAAACTCCCTTTTTTAGGAAGAAACCTCAGAAGACCCAGGCTCTTAGTAGGCGGTGTCTGACTGTGACGGTTGGGGATGTGATGAACAGTGGCAATAATAGTCACAGTAAAGATAATGGAACAGTGACTACAAATGGTAGTCGTAGTAGTTCATGTCATAGCAGGGCACTGCAGGGCGTTGCAGGATGTAGCGTGGTACAGCAGAGCATAGTAGGACGTAGCAGGAGCAGCAGGGTTCAAAAGGACACTGCAGGGCACAAGTATCGTCTGCATTTATTTTTTTTTAACTTTTTATTTAAACATTTTAATCATTTTACATAACCTTTCCTGACAGATATATAAATGTAATAAACAAATATAGGTTTCAATAAGAATAAACAAAAAAGAGAGAGAGAAGATTAAATAAGTAAATATGAAGCAAAATAGAACTAAGTGCGTATAAAAAGATAAGAATAGAATAGTTATATTAATAATAGTAACAATAGGCAGAGGGGTAAATACCTGTAAATAGTAGCTAAGCAAAATTGTCCAAAGACGAATTTAGATAGGCAACTCTTCCCAACAGTACTCTATCGCACCATCCCATCCATCAGACCCCCAGGTACCTTGAAATACAAGTCCATCTTTGCACAAAAGTGTTCATAGTCAGCTGCAGACTTGCCGTCATTCGCTCCATCCTGTATACATTTTTCAGTCTCTGGACCCATTGACCTATTGTTGGCGGTTTTACCTCCCTCCAGTTCACAGTAATCATTTTCTTTGCTACTAATAAAAGAATCCTCAGTATATATCGCTGATCTGCATTATATAGGTCTTTGGGTATGGCTCCCAACAAAAACAACATTGGTTACGGAGTGACATCTACCTCCAAAATAGTATCAATTTCCTTTGCAACATTATCCCAAAATCCTTGTATTGCTGGACAATCCCAAAAAATGTGTATGGTGTCTCCAATATTTCCACATTTTCACCAACATAATGCCACATTGGGGTTTTTCACGTATGAAGAGATGATAAAGGGAGTATTAAAAAATCTGATCTTTACCTTCCAGTCAAATTCTTTCCACAGTTGGCTACTAATTCCCTTATGACAGTTCGTCCATATGTCCATCCATGTAGAATCTTCAATTATAACATTCAATTCTAATTCCCATTTTTCCTTAATGTAGTCCGTGTTTTCTGAAGTGCAAGTCGTTAAACTTTTATGTATATTAGATATGTTTTTTCGTTGGGAAATGCCTCTCTAGAACACTAATAAAGTACTCTTCTATTTTATTTGGGTTTTTGCTGACCAGTTCCCTTTCCTTATGGCTTGTGATATAGTGTCTTATCTGGAGGTACCTATACAAATCATTTTGATGGGAGATCAAATTGTTCTTGAAGTTGAGAAAATTATTTGAATTCTGTTTCTTTAAAAAGTTGATTAATTGTACAGAGACCTTTATCGGCCCACCTTCTAAACCCGCTATCCCACGCTGAAGGTGGGAATTCTAGATTTCCTACTATCAACATGGCCCTTGAGATTGACTCTGGTCCCCTGAGCATTTTTTTTCACTGTTGTCCAGACTTTCAAAGTGTGTTTTATCCATTAATTCGTTATCTTGATTTTACTGACTGACTTTGTATCAATAAATGGTAGTACTGATAAGGAAATGCCCGTGAGTCCTGCTCTGAGTCCATATTGCTTCCCGATCATTTCCAATCCATGCCACTTTTGCATTTTTGTGCAGCCCAATAATAACTTTTTTAAGGTTTGGCAAACCTAGACCTCCCTTGTCTTTGGGTAAATTAAGGGATTTTAATCTTACCCTCGGTCTCTTCTTTTGACAAATGTTGAGATTAATTTGTCCAACATGTTTAAAGTGGAAGCAGGTACTCTTACAGGAAGGGATTGAAACAAAAAAAAAAAAGTCTTGGTAATGGGTTCATTTTGACTGTTTCTACTCTGCCAATTAAAGAGAGGGGAAGGACCTCTCAACATGTCACATCATTTTCTATTTGTTTAAGTAATTTGTTGTAATTTGCCTCGAACAATTGAACAGGGTTGGGTGTTATAATTCCCAAATACCTAAATCCTTGTTTGGACCAGCGAAAAGAGACTTTATTTAATTGTGTAGGCCAGGTACCTGAGATCATGGCCTCTGATTTATTTTCATTAATTTTGTATCCAAACACTGATCCACATTCATGCAGGCATTTCATAAGTGCAGGGATGGAAAGAAGTGGATTTTTTGCAAAAAATAAAATATTGTCCACAAACAGAGCTATCTTATGGATTGACCCCCCGTCCCCCCCTCATCCTGTATCCCTTGAATCTGTATATTTTGATGTATCGCCTCTGCCAAAGGCTCAACACTAAGAGCAAATAAGATGAGCGACGGCGAATCCCCTTGTCTCACACCCCGCTCGATCCTGAAAAAGCTAGAAGAATAACCATTAACTCTAACCTTGGAGCTGGGCTCCTTATACAATAGGTTGATCCAGGCCACACATTCTTTCCCAAATCCCATTTCTATCAGTGTCTGCCTCAGAAATACCCAGTCAACTCTATCAAATGCCTTCTCTGTGTCTAAACTGAGAAGCATTGATGCTGGTTTGTCCCCCTGCCGCTAGTGCCTGCAGGTTCAGGGTTCTCCTTATGTTATTTGTTCCTTGACGTCCTAGTATGAATCCTGTTTGATCTGGTTGAATTAATTTCTTCATATTTTTTGGGGATTCTGGTAGCCATTATAGAAGTCAAGATTTTATAATCTACACAAAGTAAACTTATTGGGCGATAGCTGGTGCATTGTATGGGGTCCTTCCCCTCCTTTTGTACAGTTGTGTTCAGAATAATAGCCTTGTGTTTAAAAAAAGTGAACGCTCAAAATCCTTAGAATAGCTTTTAATTATTCCATAATTGTCACCCCACAATTTTTCTATGGGATTGAGCTGGCCACTCCATAACATCAATCTTGTTCATCTGGAACCAAGACTTTCATTTCTTACTGGTGTGTTTTAGGTCATGGTCTTGTTGAAAGACCCATTTCAAAAGGCATATCCTCTTCAGCATAAGGCAACATGACCTCTTCAAGTATTTTGATGTATTGAAACTGATCCATGATCCCTGGTATGCAATAAAAAGGCCCAACACCACAGTATGAGAAACATCCCCATAACATGATTTTTGCACCACCATGCTTTACTGTCTTCACAGTGTACTGTGGCTTGAATTCAGTGCATGGGGGTCATCGGACAAACTGTCTGCGGCCCCTAGACCCAAAAAGAACAATTTTGCTCTGATCAGTCCACAGAATGTTGCACCATTTCTCCTTTGGGCAGTCAATGTGTCCTTTGGCAAATTTCAGCCTATTCAGTACATGTCTTTTTATCAGTAATGGGACTCTGCTTCACATAGCCTTCTTCTGATCATAACAGTACTCACAGGTAACTTTAAGTCCTTCTTTGATTTTCCTGGAGCTGATCATTGGTTGAGCCTTTGCCATTTTGGCTATTCTTCGATCCATTCGAATGGTAGTTGACAGTTTTTTCCCCACGTCGTTCAGGCTTTGGATGCCATTTCAAGGCATTTGAAATCATTTTGGCTGAGCAGCCTATCATTTTCTGCACTTCTTTGAGTTTCCCCTCTCAAATCAACTTTTTAATCAAAGTCCGCTGTTCCTCAGAGCAATATCTGGAACAACCCATTTTGCTGAGTATTTCAGTGTGAAATAGACTTTAACCAACATGCACAACATTTGCTTCCTTCCTTCCTTAAATATGGGCCATAACTGACACCTGTTTCTTCACAGAATCAATCACCTCACTAATTGAACACAACACTATTATTTTGAACATGCCCCTTTCAATTACAGATTAAATTACACAGAATGAACAGCATGTCATGACTGTTGGTTTTCTATGACTCACTTACTAGTAAATGATTTGCCATGTGGAAATATCACTTAGATATCAAAAAATTAGATTTATGAGGTTAGTGATGTTGGACTGCTATTATTTTGAACACAACTGTATCTGTTAATGACCATGAATTTGGGTGGGGGGGGTCTCCAGATGTTCGAACGTAATTTATATAATTTATATAAATATGAGAGTGCGCTCATTCAAAAAGATTTTATAGTATTCTCCAGAAAAACCATCTGTTCCTGGTGTTTTATCGTTTTTAGTTTGGTGATGTTTCTCTAATTTCACTCTGATGGGTTTTATTAAGAGTTCTGCTTCCTCACTTGATAGTTTATTAATTATAAGGGGTCTCAAAAACTTTTTTTCTAGTTCTTCAGCCCTATATAGCTGTTTGTAATATGTAGCATCTGATATTTGTAGGATCGGTCTCAACCTGACTGGTTTCAGGGTTCCTGATCTTGGGAACTGCACGGCTAGATTGGGCTTTTCTGAGTTGAAAAGCCAGTAGCCTACTAGTTTTATTCCCCTGTGACGGGGCGCATGGCGGCCGTCACGGTAGCGGTCGCTACCTATTGTCTCTCAAAGACTGAGTGCAAATGTCGCCCGTTTGTGTTAGCGTGTCAATATGCTCAGTTTCAAATAGTCTTTTAAACTAGCCATTCATCAAATGCCCCACAGTAATCCCGTAGCGTTCTTGTGCGCATATTTACAGCTAATACTGCGGTAATTTATAGGCTATAGCTATATCCATCAATACATCATTCTGTTTAAAACCATACCATTTATGTCACAAACCTCACCACTTATAATAAACACACAACACTAACGTCTTAACTACATTGCGGTTTATTTAGTTTAAAAGGTAACAGGATAACAGGTAGTCTTTGTGGCTTACCGGCATCTGCTCTTTTGTTGATAAAGGAAAGTTTGCCGCGACCGGTGAGTTTAAATGACGTTTGTACATCCGGGGTAACAGGAAGTGACCGGAATTAGGAGTAATTATTTTATTGTCCATTTAGTTATCTTGTGGCTTAGTGAAACGTTTTTGTGAGACATGTTGATAATCTTCTGTAAATTTCTAGCCTAATGTCTCTAATAATTTTGGCTGTTTTGTAGCTTTTAATGTTTGCTCGTCTTAGCCACCCCTGCATGTTAGTTTTTCTTGGTATGTTCCAATTCCAGGGGCGCGCTACAGGTCTTTATAGACGGGCCGTTTCAGTTGCTTGGGGGGGCCTAGAGGTGCGAGGACGTAAGTCTGTGGAATGCTCTGGTGACTAGTTTAGAAAAGTCAACTTATATACAGCTGTATCCTGTTATCTCTATATATTTGTATCATTTAATATTTTTTCTGACTCTCACGTCAATTTGTTTTATTTTTGTGAAAGTTTTTTTTTTTCTCTTTTTTTTTTTTTCTTTAATTTTGTTTTTGGTTAATTGTTTGTTTTGCCTGCAGGCCTTAATTGGGACAATAATAATAAAAGCCCATCCTTTCAACATCCTCTTTGACTTATCCTGAGTGTCAATATCTGCTCACGACTACTCTACTACATCTACCTTCAACATTCCCATTTCATAATATTTTCTATTAATATATCTGAGAGCTCCCTCTGCCTTATATGTCAGAGCCTCATCTAGTTGTTGTCTAATTACCTTTTTAACTTTAAGAGTATCTTCCTTTCCAAATTGTTTATGCTCGCTTGTTAATTTTTGTATTTCAGTTTCCAATTCTTGATGTTTTGCGAGCCTTTGTTTCTTTATTCTAGATCCTATAGAAATAATCTTTCCTCTCATCGTGGCCTTACTGGCATCCCATACAACTGAGGGGGAGACACTACCATCATCATTTATAGTGAATACTGAGTAAGAGCTCCCTGTATTTCTTGCCTGATGTTTGTATCGGTTAGTAGTGAGACATTGAGTCTCCAGTGTCTAAAGTGGTTGTCTTCTCCTAAATTAATTTTCATGGTCACAGGGCCGTGATCTGAGATAGTGACTGGCTCAATTGTAATTCTATATAGTTCAGTTTTTGATATGCAAAAGAGGTCTGTCCTCGAATAACTTCCATGTACTTGAGACATAAAAGTGAAATCTCTCATTTGGGTGGAGCTGTCGCCAATCGTCTACAAGGCTTAGTCCCTTCATCATGTCTGATAGCCCCTTAGACATTTTAGATTGAGATTTTCTTATTGCAGGTAACCTGTCCAATTTTGCATCCAGAGTGCAGTTAAGATCGCCCCCCACTAGTATAATACCCTCACTTTTATCTGCTAGTAGAGTTGCAACTTTTTGGATAAAAGTGTGTGCAATCTTCATTTGGGGCATACACATTAAGTATGGTTATCTTTTATTCCCCCAATTATGCCTATCACCATAACATACCGGCCTTCATCGTCTTGAAAGATTTTCTCGTTGTAGTACACTGATTTATTAAATAGTATAGCAACCCCTCTCTTTTTCCTCCCATATGATGCACTATAAACCTGATCCACCCATTCTCTCTTCAGTTTTAAATGCTCAGTCTCAGACAGGTGTGTTTCCGAATTAAAGCAACAGAGCAGTGTAACCTCTTTAATTGTCTCAATCTTTTTCCTTTTTGGTCGGATTATTAATTCCTCCAAGTTATGAAATTCAGCTCAGCCATGGACCTCGTATCATCTTACGATATTGCTCCCTACCTGTTTACACTTCAATATCAAAGTGAATCTAATCATTAACAAAACAATGCCTGTAATATGTGTCAGGAAAAACAAAAAACAAAGAACTCTGTATATAACACAGAACTGAACTTTCACCTCATCAACCTGATGCAGCGGGTGAACTGTGGCTGCACCAGGTTCCCGGTGTGCAAGTGTGACCAATATTACACTAACATGTAAAAAAGGTCCGGGTGGGTGTATACCACTCATGCACTCCAGCATATCCTCCTTCTGGATGCTCTAACACATTACCTTGCGATGTGACAACAATATACGTTATTTAAATATATAAATTAGTGACGCTTATAGTATTCCTATAGGTCCGTTACTTGTATAACCTTACCGCGGATTTAGTTGAAACAAACTTTTTATCCATCTTAATGGTAGATCCCCTTTAGTCCTCCTCCTGCAGGAGGGCTATGAGATCAGCTGGTGACAGAAATGCTCCTTTCTTTCTGCTCTCTTAGCTCCTCCTCGATGCACTCCCTCTCCCCAGAGCGCACGTCGACCCCCAGCTCCTTAAGCAGCATCTCTGCACCCTCGGCCGCACCGACTCTCTCCTCCAGTCCTCCCATTCTCTCTTCGTCTTCCGCCAGCTGGTCCGTTATGTCCAAAATAGTTTGTTCCACACGGCTAAGGGCCAGTTTAGTGTGGTTGTGCCCGTCTTGAGTTTTTTTTTTAACTCCTCCAGTATCGTTGAATCTGACTGACACGTGTCTGTCAGCCTTGGTTTTGCTAGTTGGGCTCGGTGGATTTGGCTTATTATCATCTTTTCCCCGTGAGGGGTCAGGTTTATCCTGTCTCCTTTGACCAGCGGAGGAACTCATGTTTCATGAATCTATCATTTACGTTTCAGCGTCAAAATATTGTAGTTGTCACTCTTATCTTTAATTTTTGTCCAGCGGAGCTAACTTACGATGCTGCAAGCACACCCATGACACCGGAAGCCCTTTGTCTGCATTAATGATGTATTCCTGTCACCCACCTGCAACCATCTAACCCTTATAACATATATGTACAGTAGATTTGTAGGCCTAACAAGTTATGCTTATCTTGCATAAATTTAACAATAATTTTTCATACAATCCTACTAATTAGGATTCATGTGGATAAATATGAGGGGACAGGGGAGAGAGCATGCATGAGCAATCAATAATGATATTTAAAATCATCATTTGCATAACACCTTTCATACAAGAAACAGCCTACAGCTCAGTGCTTTACAATAATGAAATTTCATGCACAGAGTGCTTCGCATAAAAAGCATTAATGCAGAATAAGATGGAATAAGATGGAAAAATAAAATGGTGGTGAAGTAATATTTTCCACCAGGTTGTCAGAGTTTCTAAAGCTTGCATGAAACAACGTGGTTAGAATGTACAGGGCGAGGTATCCAGATGTACTTTCTAGTCCTCCTACGGAACAGTGTAGTTTCACCTGCAGACCCACGCCAATAACATCTGTCACATAATGAAGTAGCCGAGTGTCAGGGCAGTCGTATTCTCTTGGCACCGTGGTTGACATTTCCTAATTCCTTTTGAATTATCCTTCACATCTTACCTTGACCTCATGAGGTTTACCATCGGAGTTAAGGAAAAGTGGTTAGAAAAGGTTATAGGAGGTAATTCTTTTTACTATTCGCCTGTGGTGCGATCTCTGGAAACTATCACCCTCCATGTCTTCACGTGGTGTGCACAATATTATAATAATAATAATAATAATAATAATAATAATAATGTATTTTTGCACTCTTTTTCAGGTATGAAAATATAAAAAGTTTGCCACTGGCCTTTCAGTAGATCAATAGTGCTCTCCACCACTGAGTGAGGGCACGTCAGTGTGTGCAGGCATATTGGTCTAATGTTCTTGTCATTTAGGCTTCTACCTAATCATCTTGTGTAAACTTTTTAAATTATTGTCTAAATAAATAATCGTTTTTTCCCCCTGTGTTTTCATAAAGCAAATTGCTTTTTTTATCATTATTAGGCCTACTATTTCACAGCACAATACGCAAGTTGGCTTTTGTGCGTATTGGCTTACGTGTGGTCTAGGGCACTCTTAAATGTTGATCTTACCTAAGAACAAGAGTATGAGAGTATTGATTAATGCCACACAAAAAAATATATATTTTGTACGCACAAGTTGAGATCAAATCTTTAAGTACAGATGTTAAATGTATGAGGCCCAATGTAGTTTTTTTGCTTTGCCACATTTGTTAATTAGTTTTGCCCTAATGAAGGCTAAATTTATTAACGTTGCCACAAACGGCGTTTTTCCATTACATGGTACCTGCTCGACTCTACTCGGTGCCCCGTCCTCCATTGCAGAATTAGTACCGCCTCGTTCCTGAGGCGAGCGTGGCTGGTTGTCATAGCGTGCCGCAGGAAACTGCCGTGACCTAACGCGACACACACAGAATGTTGAAGGTGTGTTATTTTTGACTCTCGGCATGTGGCTGTTGCCACAGCCAGAAGACACATTTTGTTTCAAAAGAAGCTTTAGGCAGCAAAAAAAAAAACTATTTAAAAATGGCGGGTTTGTTCAGGACTCCCCCGTCTGTCGCTAGCAATGATGACGCAGTGATTAGTGACGATTCTCTCTGACCAATCAGTAGTCTGCAGGTTTTTACGTCACCTTTTGGTATCGGCTCAGGTCGCTTCGAACCTCGATGGAGGTGATACTAAAAAAAAAAAAGTGTGTGTGTGTGTGTGTGTGTGTGTGTGTGTGTGTGTGTGTGTGTGTGTGTGTGTGTGTGTGTGTGTGTGTGTGTGTGTGTGTGTGTGTGTGTGTGTGTGTGTGTGTGTGTGTGTTTTTCTCTGATCATGTTCATTGTGTCTGTCAGTTTTCTACTGGCTCTGTAATTATAAAGTTAAGTCATATTGATTGTATTAATATGTGTATTGGTTTCTGCTGTGTTGACAGGATGACAGCCACCCCACTGAGCAGGAATCAGACAGCAGTGCTGTGGATGTCCAGCAGGAAGCGCTCCCACCGTCCAAACCTCTGGAGGCCAAAGCTTAGAGACGAAGTTCGTACACAACTGTGAAGTCGTTCATCGGAGGCTAAATTACTTTTTGCCTTTTTTTTTTATCTGTTCAAGCGTCGTACCTTGTTGCGAGACTGTTATAACAGAATTATCTTTCCTCCGACAAACCGTTCCTCTCTAAGTTCAGAATGACCACATGGTTCTGTCTGAACTCAGAGGACTTGAAGTGGAGTTTAAGTAGAAGTGCTGGAACTTTTGTGTCGATGACCAGTTTGTTTTATTTATCTAAATGATGTGCACTCCTGTAGGAACATTCAGGGATAAAAAGCTGTTTCACTGCCTGTCAGGCTATACCTCTAATGGTTGTGTTTTTTTGTTTTTTTGTTTTTTTATCACATCCTAGGCAAGAGTTCAACTGCTGTCATTAACACAACCTGCAGCAAGGCACCTACATGCAACTTCCAGTTGTTGGGAAGGTTTGAAGTGTGAAACTTACATTGACCACGTTTACATGCACATAATATTCCGGTTTTCCGAAATATTCCGAAAAAGACGATATTCCGACCAAGCTGTTTACATGTAGCCGTACAAAATACGATTTAAAAAAACAACAACAAAGTTTTCCTGCTAGTGGCGGACTTTTGGACCGTGCCAACGAAGCCTCCCTCTTTTATTAGGCAGCTTCTCCTTTTTTTAAGTAGCCTACCTTACATTTTAGATTAGGTGTTGGTCATTCTCAACACCTTTCTATCCCCTGCTTTGACTCATCAATTCCGGACTCTGTGCTGCTGCCAGCCTGTGTAATGTATGTTACTCACCGTCGATCGACTGTTAACGTTAGCTGTCAACCTAAATCTCGTAGCAGCTGAGACCTGGCCTACCACTTGGGGAACACAGCACAAGCACATATGGACAAAACACACATGCTAAATAAACATAGGCCTATGTTTATTTTTAAAGCAGATTTTAAATTACATTGTAACAATTGATCAATTCGCCCTTATGAAATCCAATCGCTGCACGGCTGTCTTGGAACGCAATAGACGGTACAGTGGCGGAATGCCCCGACACTTAAATTCAACTCAAATGTAACAGTGAACAATCAGTGTTGGACCTCCAGTCTGTTGAGATGCCTCTCCAAACGCAGAAACGAAGCGCAATCACACCATGAAACGTTAAGACACGTTAAGAAAAAAAGATCCGTATTTTGCAGTAATCCAATGACACGGGGAAAAAAAGTAATCCACAGCGATCAGGAGATCCACTTCGCCGTTTCAACAATGTGGAATAAAACGTATAAGAGTCCAAATCTACACAAAACGCGCAATCAATTAGTGAGCTGACAGCAAATGTATATACGTGGCATTTAGGCAACCTTTATTGCAAGGTTGGCACGGTAAGATGTCCAGACTAGTGCAACAGTAATTTTCGTTTTTTGCGTCCTGCATATGCGTCGACAGTCTCAGGGGAGAGCCAGAGCCCTTTTTTCGGAATATCCAACCTGAATATGCTGTTTACATGACCTGTATCAAATTCAGAATGATAGTGGAATATTGGTGTGCATCTATACTTGTTGTTGCGGCACTCAAAGATTGCGGCACAGAAGGACATTCCTTTTTATTTCTGTGCTTTTTTATATTTCTGGTACAGTATGACAAAAAATCAATTAAATAATGACAAGAATGATTATTGATGTGAAATAGTTGCCATGTTTTTGACTCTATTATATTGACCTGTATAAACTTTGCCTTAATATGTTGACCAGTGCTACGCTCTGTTTTCATGCCAAATAACTTAGTCTTCCGTTTATGCCTTTAAAGGAATCGATGAAAAAATAATTGCATGATTGTGATTATATGCTGAAAGAAAATCTATACCGGAATTATTATTAAATATAAGATCTTATATGTTTATCATATCAAACTGAATCCCAAACTGTATGTGTAAACCTCATTCAGGATAAACCAGTGACTGTTAATGTGACTTGATATACTGTATATATCCAGCTGCTACTTTATGAATAAAGTAATTTTAGTTTTTGCAGGTCAGGTGATCAGTTTGTTATGATAAAAAGAAAAATCTGCATAAATGGAGTCAATGTGGAAGTGAAAATCTGTTAAAAAAAATAAATATATATATATATATATATATATATATATATATATATATATATATATATATATATAAAAATGTGTCATCTTTGTTGTTGCTACTGTGTTTAACATATTTGCTATCAATTTGATCTCCCAATTTTCTCCACATAAAATGTATAATTAGCATAGTGTGTGTTAAGAACTTTAAAAACAAGCATACATCATTTAGGCCTGTAAAGAATTCTGAATGCTGCTAAATCACATCTGTTTTATTTTTGAATTCTTGTATCCTAATCATACACTACTGGATGAAAAACTAATTTTCAATTTTACCCAGAGTAATAAAGTTTGGTCAAGCAGATAATACATCATCGTGTACTTCTATTGTGTACATTTAAACAGGTGCTGATAGAAACTATGAAGCAATAAAGAATTTATCAGGAAAGACAGAAACCTTCCGGGGAGGTTCTTTTTTCTTAAACTGTACAATGCTGATTGTTTTTTCTCCTATTCACACACACACGACACATCGGAGGTTCATTTTTAAAAATAAAAAACATACGAAGCAATACAAACGATGAAATAACAGAATCATTACATAGAAAAATAAAAAGAGCTACATGAAAACAAATTTATAATTAGTCAGAGGTTTCAGGGGAAAAAAGCTCTACAGTTTCCACAATTTTAATACTTTTTTTGTTATCCAATGATCTAAGTGACTTCAGCAGAGATTTAAATTATATGTGACCTTTTGTACCATTTGTACTTAAGTACAGTACTTGAGTAAATCACCACTGACTGGTATTCCCAATGATATTCAACCTGTCACTGACTCATTCTATCAAGCCCACATGGTTCAAGAAGTCCATCATTCCTGTGCCAAAAAAACAAGACCAGCCTGCCTGAACGACTACCGCCCAGTGGCACTCACTTCTGTAGTGATGAAATGCTTTGAACAGCTGGTCAAGGATCGCATCTCCTCCTCACTACGCAGCACAGTGGAATACTTAGTTTTTACCATCCCAACCGATCAACGGAAGACGCCATAGCACACATCCTCCACAGCACCCTATCTCACTTAGAAAAGAAAGGACATTTGTGAGATTGCTTTTCATTGACTATAGTTCAGCATTTAACACCATATTTCTCTCCAGGCTCGTAACAAAGCTCAAGGACCTGGAGTTAAACACTTCACTGTGCACGTGGATCCTTGACTTCCTGACAGGTAGAACCCAGGTGGTGAGGGTGGGCGGACATACCTCTTCCATCCGTATATCCTTAACATCGGAGCTCCCCAAGGCTGTATTTTGAGCCCCCTGCTGTACTCACACAACTCCAACACCATCATCAAGTTTGCTTGTGACACAGCTGTGTGGTCCTAATCGCAGATAACAATAAAAAGGCCTACCTGAAAGAAGTAGGACCTGCCCCACTGGTATCAGGCCAACAACCTCCTCATGAATGTCAGCGAGACTAAGAAGATGACAGTGGAAATTGGGAAGAAGCAGAGAAGGAACTTCGCCCCCCTAAAATATCAACGGGTCCTCGTAGAGAGGTGGACAGCTTTGAGTACTTTGGTTTCTACATCACCGAGGGTCTGACTTGGGCGCTGCATACCGACTCGTTGGAGAGAAAGGCAAGGCAGAGACTGTTTACCACAGATCCCTGAGGAAAATTCGGGCATTCCCTCAAATAGTGACGAATTTCTACTCCTGCATCATCAAGGAACATCACTGCCTGGTTAGAAAACGTCACTGAACAAGACCGCAAGGTTCTGCAAACATGATCCGGCTGATCATGTCATACTTTTTACGAATTTACAGTTTAAGTTTCATGCCATTTTCAAACCTCAGATGTTTTCTTTATGTGCCTGGGACGGAATGTTCAGAGTGTGTGACATCACACTCTAGATTGGAGAGCAGCTGTAAACTTTTCATAACAGATTTAACTCTGCATACTGAATTTTACATAATCAGGAAAATGTGTGCTATTTAACCTAGCAATGGAAACAAACAGACTTACACATTTGGCGCTATGAGCTTCCAAGTGACAAAAGTGCCAACCAACTGCTGCATAGAATTCAATGTCGACTGAAACCAGAATTCTTAGGAGGTCAGCAAAAACAGGGGCTTTTCAAACATGCTCATTATTTTGCTTGTCACTTTAAATACAGCGAAATACAGAACATTATTTAAACATTGGCTAACCCTGAATGATTTGATATGCACCAACCCAGCATTTTAGAGCACACTTCCTCAGGCACAAAGCACATACTGCTGTCAAGAATATAGATGTGTTTGAATGTCACCTTTTCCTCTATCAACCTATCTGCAGGGTTGCATCTGCAGTGACTCATCAAGGACAAATAAAGGCTTTCTGGTTTTACAGTCTTTAGAGGCTTACAACCAAAGGGAATGAATGAAGATTTTTTGCATCAGAGAGTTTTTAAAGTAGTTTGTACAATTATTTGATAATGGGCTTATAGGATTTTTTGTTTACTATATTAGCAGTTTAAGATACTCACCCAGGCTTTATATTCTATTCTTGTTTTTGTGATATTTTATGACTGTGAGATGCATGAAGGAGCGGCATCTTTTGAAGGCGGGCCATCTATGTCTCTAGCTCTCATTGGATAACTGAAAACTGAGAGACAGAGAGCACATTTTTCATCCACAGTTGACAACACTCTCTGCAATCATGCTTCCTAGGATGGGTAAACAGTTTCTGGTCCGGATACGTTTCAACTGGCGTCTGCTTGTCCAAGACCGGGCCCTCCTGTTCGCAAACACACTGAGCGGAGGAGTATTAATGGCGCTGGCAGATATCTTGGAGCAGAGCCGGCAGAACTTCAAAAAGTCACACAGAGTCCAAGACTGGAGGAGGACAGGTGAGAAAGAGAGCAAAGCAGAGCCAGGGGGATTATTGCAATGTGGGAATAGCACCATCAACCCTGGAGGTGCCGGTGCCTTGCTCTTACCGTGACTGAATGATGGCCTCACACTCCACCCATCAGGGTTTATTTTGTGATAATGAGGCGTTTTACCATGTTTTATTCCCCAAATATTTGAAGGTGTCTTTTTTCCCCTCCATCTTTGTTTATTGGTTTGACAACATAACCAGCATGTACCAATAACACCTTTTTTGGTAGGAGTATAGAACAACACATTAAACAGAGTAATCAAAAAGATGGAGAAAAACAAACAAAAGAAAAAAACAAATTTAAGGAATAGTATATATATATATATATATATATAAATTGATACAGAAGTCAATTAGATCAGACAATACAATATTTTTATTTATTTTCTTACAAAATAAAAATATTTGTGCAATGTGTTACATTTCAAATGACTAAATAATTTCCATTAATTCTTTCTTTTTCCCTTGACTCTCTCATTAAGGCAACATGTTTACGGTGGGCTGCTCCCTGGGTCCACTGATGCACTGCTGGTACACCTGGCTGGACAAAGTGTTGGTGGGCAAAGCTCTGAAAACAGTTGGCAAGAAGGTGCTGGCAGACCAGCTGGTCAGCACACCGTTTTTGGGGATGTGGTATTTTTCAGGTGAGAATAAATTCAGAGTTTATATTATATCATAATAATAATAATAACAATAATAACAACTTTATTTGTGTACCATATTTCATACAAGATATGCAGCACAATGTGCTTGAAAATAATGAAACTACATGACCTAGAATCTGCATAAAACAGGCATAGCATGCCATAATTAATGGGAAATAAAACACACTTGATCAGGGACGTGCACAGACATTTGGAGGGGCTATTGCTCTAATCTGGAAAAAGGCAATTTATTCAAAACTCAAGTGGATTTTTTGGTTGCTATTCACAGGTTTGTCATAATCTCCATAACTTTAAAAATGTACGTGAAGGCAGAAGGGCTTAGCGTTCCCTCTTTCATATGCGGTGCTCCGTGT